>CM021108.1:112919052-113224998 GCA_007115665.2 Sequoiadendron giganteum
CTTCGTTCTAAATTCAATCTTAGAAAAAATAGACAATTCATTTTCCCCCTCAAATGAATCTTGATTTTCACCAATGAGAACATTTTTCTAGACCTTAAGGTCTAGGATGATAGGTTTCGTGGGCACCGCACCATTCAATAGAGATTCCATGGAAGGAGGGTCCCTCGAGGACAAGAGCCCAACATGTGCTAGGTGTACATCCATTTCCAATAGGAATGGAGGTAACTGTGAGGTTCCTCAAGAGAACCAACCACCATGCGCACAAAGAATTTAAAATTACAGAGCAAGAAGATCTCAATAAAATATAAAATTTAATTACTACTAAGATTTTTTATTGTTTCTTCCAATCTTTGATTTTGGTGAGATAAAAGTCAAACTTGAATTTCTCAAACCTTCTAGACACTCTAGAAAGGCTGAAAATGCCTCCAATATTATTAAAATGTTGCAATCGCCCAATTCTCACAAGAACACAAATATGCAAAATAGAGTATATATATACTTATTTTTCCTTCAACTGTTATGATTCTCTAGATCATCTGAGGATGCAAGAGAAGAGTATACTAGGGTTTTGAGAAAAATATTAGATATATATTAGTCTCAATCTATCAAAAATTAAAAAATATAATGAGCTATATTAGACAAATCTACTCTAATACCATGTTAGATTTTTCAAGAAGCAAGAATTGAGCCAAGATTTGATGTCAGTCATAGATCACATGCACTCTAGTCAAAAAATGATTGAATATCAAAATAGTGGAATGGAGAAATAAATCTGAAAGAGAGAAAATAGAGACAAAGTGCAAGAGAAATTTGAGAATGCTCTCACCGAACTAGTGAAGGTGAGAGGAGAGTTGTATATATAGCAAAAATAGGGCATATACATCCAAGAAGTGCATTAATTCCCACTACCCATAAAAGGTGGGAGGTTTTACCTACCTGGTAAATGCTAGAACATATGGGATAATATCCTCAAGTGAAGACAAAAGAGAGGTTATGAGAGGTGACATAAAAATACAAAAGAGGGTGAGAAACCCAACTACCCCATAACCTACTCAAGCAAGGATGGAATAGTGGTTATGAAAGGTGGCACAAGCCAAAAGATGGTGTGTAACATAACTACCCATGTATGGGAGAGAGTAACACATGTAGCTAATGTATTTTGTCATGCATTATGATATTAACCACACCTAATAAACCTTAGCAAGATTAAATAATGTGTAGGAAAAAAGAAATACCCCTTTAACATAAGAAAAAAACATAGACTAACATAAGGTACTCTACAATAAGCTAAATGTCAATCAAAATAATATTTGCAATAGATTTCATATTTTTTGAATGCTTGATGTACTCTGCATGAACCCAAATATCATTCAAATAACATTTTTACTGGCTCTCCCACATACTTTAAGGTAACCTCCAAAAAAAATTATACCTCATACCAATAAATGTAATTAAATTCCATATTTTTAAAGATTTATTTACATTCTCTATCAATTGTAATTAATGATCCAATACTCAGATAGCCTCAAAATTTTAGTATAAAAAGGAATGTTGAGTTCAACTAAAATCATTGTTAAATTCAAAAAATATTTTAAGTGCTATATTATGAATTTTGATGTATTTTTTGACGTTAATAAAAATTATGTGATGGTATTATTAGGGATACTCTAAATTTTCCTAACTATAATTATGTAGTTTTAGAGAAAAAGAGACAACAATTGATTTCAAAATGGGTGGAATTGGAAAGAAAATGATCTAGTTCACCTAGTTATTGTAGCTAGTTTTGAACCAAAAGAGGACCTCTGATGGATATAAGATCTTTCACAGGGAGTGCAGTAATAGAAATATTTTAATCTTTTCCACATGGAAATTTCGATGGAGGCCCTCAAAGAGGAATTGTGGACTTTCAAAGTCATTTTGATTCTTCTTGGTGCATTAGAGTTGCTCGAAGATCAAGATAGTAAATTTAATATCCCTTCAATATCTTTTGCACTACTCCAATTAGTACCCATGAAAAGTACATTTTTTATATTCACAACTCTATTTTCTCCAACATGTTCAGAAAACCTTGTGGTTTAAAAATATGTATTTACGGCTCCTATTTCCCTAACATATTTGGTAAATCCCATAATTTAAAAATGTGTAATGCTTCAACCACAACACAAAATGATTGGTGAAACTATCACCCTTGTAAGGAATCAAAGAAAATTCAATACGAGTCTTACTCATTCTATGACACGATTACCAATTTGGTATCAATTGTGTCAAATGTAAATGTTGTATGATCCACTCATATTTACAAAATTATGTAACATTATAATTCAATTGCAATAGAATAAATGGTTGTACCATTCTTTATTATTCATTTGCATTAAAGAATTATTTTGTGTTTTAACTATGTATTCAAGATATAGACAATTGTATAATGTATTTTATTGGGGAAAAATCAAATAACTATGTGCTAGATATGTATTCAAGTTACACATAATAGTATAATTTCAAAGTCAAAAGTTAGTCAATCAAAACTATCCCAACCTCCAATAAGTTTTGCCTCTAGATTTGATTGCCAAAAAGGTAAGAATAAAAATGATCGAACAATTTGTAAGTTCTAAGATTACTACAAATTGTTGATGGGGCTTCATGTTACTTGATTATTTCTAACTAAAAATAATGTGTAATGATTCATAAGAACAAATAAGGCATCATCAAGTAGAGAGAGTCGAAGGTTCAAAGGTTCTCAGCACATAAAGAACTTGTGATTAATTCTTAACAAAGCACCAAACTCTAAAAAAAAAGGATTTGTAAATAATATTTATTTAAAACAATATAATGTGGATTTGATGAGAACAACTTCCCCTATATTGCGGGTCCAATGACTTCATGTTCCTTGCAAATTATAAAATTGTTTTTGGAACATCACGTATTTACATGTGACAATTGAACATCATGTGTGTCAAACAAAATCGGAGACCTTTGATCGAAGTGTGGTTTGCAAGATAGATAGGTTGAAGTGTGCATTATGGGTCACAAAGGTACATGTGCATTTTTTGTAGATTGAAAAAACCAAAGTGTGCCCTTGTAGGAAACATAGTTCCAAGTGCACCTTTGGAGGTTAGACGGGTCCAAGTGCACATTAGAATATCAAGTCTGCACTTATAAATTGTTGTGTCAGAAAACAAACTAAACAAAAACAAAATTGTCTTGCCAATTTTTAACATGATGATTTCTATGGTTGGATTTATAGATTCAAATTGGGGAGGTGATACAAATGACAAAAAATATATTGTTGGTTATGTTTTTCAGCTTGGATCGAGCTCTATTACATGGAACGGCAAAAAACAAACTACATCACTATCTTCATGTGAAAGAAAAATGTAAAGCAGCAAAAAAAGTAAGAAAGGAAACAATTTGAATTCAAAATCTTCTAATTGAGCTTGGTTTTCCACAAAGTTTTGCTACTACTTTGTATTGTAACAATCAAAGTACTATACAAGTTACCAGCAATCCAATTTTTCATGCTAAAACAAAACATATTGAGTTTGATGTTCACTACATACGAGATCTTGTTCAAGCAACTATTGTCAATCTACAATATCGTCCAAGTGAAGAACAGACACTTTATGTATTTACTAAAAATATGACAAACCAAATTTTTGAAATTGCGAAGAACACTTGATATGTTAGGGGTGAATAGTAAAAGGGATGGTGGTATAATGATCTCTCTTTTGTATCTTCCTTGTAATACTCTATCCAATCTTAAGGGAGGGTGTTAAAGAATATGATTGTCTAGAAAGTGACTAGAATCTTCTAGAAGAACTCATACTTTCTAGAAACTAGAACCAACTAAAAAATTGTCCAAGGAAAAGAACATTCAAGTTTTAAAGTTATCTAGAATATTAGAAGTTTCTAGATTTTGGAGGCTCCAAGTGTAAATATGAAATTGTCCTTTGCAAACAAAACTACTTTTGTTGAATTGTATGTAATAAAAACTATATTGATATAATTTCTTTCAACCATTTCTCACTATTTTATGTTGTTTTGTTTGTTGTTATTTTATTATTTGGGTCTGCTTTTTGAGATACCATTTATAGACTTTTTTTTGTTTATTTAGCTCTTTGGACTAACCTGATGTGATATAAAGCTCTGTTTTTGTGGTGATTGCCATTGACAAGCTGGTTGCATGACCTTGTTTGTAAAGAGCTAGGGGTGAGGACCCAGTACCTGAGCATGTTTCAATAGTTGTGATAGTAGTTGTTTATATAATGCCCAATATTTTTATCAATATTGGACCAATAGTTGTGACTTTAAAGTTATTAGTGTTGATGATGACTTCCCATAATTAAACAAAATGTATTCTTTTGATCTAAAAAGCAACCAATCATGTGATTCCACATCAGCACTGAATAAACATGCTCTGAATGCACAAGTATTGGTCTCACTTTTTTTATTTGACCTTTTTGGACACCTTGACAAAAAGCATGCTGATGTGGCATCATATTTGATGATGTGGCCCTGAAACCTTAGTTATAATCAGGGGGCTTGCCAAGTAAGCTGCTCTAAAAAATTGGGAGTGGTTTGAAATTTCCACGTAGGATAATTAGAAGTGTGAAGTTAGGGTGCACAACTACTGGGTCCTCTCCCCTACTCCTGCTGAGTTAATAGTTTTGCACTCAGGTTTCAAGCTTAAACTCCTACGTTGATAGCTTTCTCAAATGAATAAAATTATCATCCACACCTGTCCAGAAAAGAACTTAGCTAACGACAACGTAATTATTGCATTCTTTACGCTGGCCGTAGATTTGTGATAGAAACATCCCAAACAAATCCATAACCCTATAAAGATATTATCTCCTGAAATAGTAATTGAAACCAAATAAGGGACATCATGCTTTCTTAATGCGGTTAAAGTAAAGAGGTCTCCGCAAAGTGAACACCAACTTTTCTATCATTGTAGACAAGAAGCCAATTCAAAGTCAAATTTCCTGCAATCAATTTGAAAATGAAATCCACTTCATAACTCAAAAGCTTCATCATAATGAATGTTGTAACAGCCGTGGGACAGCAAAATTAATCTACAAATAATGAATGGCAAAAACCATTTTATTTACTGGTCCTGTAGTCAAAGAACTGAATATAAATAAGATACACCTGTTACCATCAATACCTAAGAACTTTATGCTAGAATGCAATTTGCCTTGCTCTCAACATAGATTTTATCTGTTGGAGAGAGTACCTATTTCTGTTGTCATGCATCCAATCTTAGAAAATCTGAGGAACATATTAAATTGCTCACCATCTGTCAATTTACAGATTGTGAAGAACATTTTGGGGCCAGCAGGCCTGGCAGATATTGGTTAGCTTCGCTCTGACGCTATAACGGCAGATTTCAAAGAGAATCTGAAGGAAATGGTTAGAAATGCGGAGCCCAAAGACCCTTTTTTGTAGTTTTGTACTTTAGTGGGGATTGATTTGTAATGTGCAATTTCATACGGTCCTTACAAGAATGGTGTGGAGAATGAAAGAATAGGTCCTTGAAGGAAGTGGCATTACACACTATATCTCTTGCACCTCAAGTATCGGGCGGGGTCCATAAAATGAGCTTACTTTTTGTAGGCAATCCCTATTGTTTCCTCATTGCCATCCATTATAATACATCCAGCACTAGAAGGGCTTCGGTTACCCCATTTTGCTTCATCAAAATTTAGTTTCAGCTTTCCTTTAGTGGTAGTCCACCTGATATTTTCCTGTTTATTATTTTTGTTTAACGTAAAAGAACCACGAACCAAAGGGGGTTTAATATTTTCCAATCTTTTCAGTATTTCATTATCCCAATTTTCGAAAGCCCTCCTTTCCGAGCTTGCTCTAGACTCGAACCATGGCCACCTGGTCACTTATTGCTTTGTCTAAACTAACCAATAATTCTTCCTCAGTAATTTTTCATCTAAGTTCCTTTGTTTCACTTATATATATGCTCAATCAACATTGAGGAGTTGATAATACATAGATATGAAAATGTTGAATTACTTTGCATCATTGGCTAACTTTTTAACATAACCATTATCCTATTTGGAAAGGCGCCTACACAACCTCGTCTCACACAACTATTGACAGCATGTCGTAAAGAGGCAACAATTCAAAAGACAATCCACAAATTCTTCCGAGTTTTTATACATGGAACGTTAAGTGGGTTTGCAATGCCATATTTTTTAAATCTACGTCATATCAAAAAAAAAAGTGTAATGCTACCCAGGTGAAGGCTCCAACTTTTAGGAGGCGTGGTCTGCTCTAACTTTTGGTTGAAGGTCAGTCCTCATCGATTGTGGGGCACACATTACTAAGTAAACCAACTTACCAAGTAACTTTCAGATTTTGAGCATAATCAAATAGTATGGTAAGACTTTTTCTCCTGTTGATTTCCTCCTCGCCATTTTTTTTAAATCTATCTCATATCAAAAATAAGTTGTGTAATGCTACCCAGGTGGAGGCTCCAAATTTTGGGAGGCCTGGTCTGCTCTAACTTTTGGTTAAGGCCAGTCCTCATTGATTGTGGGGCACACATTACTAAGTAAACCAACTTAACCAAGTAACTTCCAGATTTTGAGCATAATCAAATAATATGGTTTATGAAGACTTTTTCTCCTGTTGATTTCCTCCTCTAATCTTTTAATCTATTTGTTCTTTATACTGAATTTGAAAACAAAATCCACTTCATAACTCAAGCACATGTAACACCTACCCATTAATTACTTAATAAACTATTGAAATTAAGGAATATTATGAAGATAATGTAGATCTAATTTTTTTCTCTTTTACAGATATATACAATGAATTTACAGGGGAAGAAGAGGGGAGAGAAAGAGAGCATCATAATAATTGCAAGGTTCATGCTTGTGCTTGTCATACCTTTACAGCTTGATTATTTGACTATGTTGTGAGGAATTTCTCAACAGTGTACTGGCATTTGAGGAACATGAATTGGGCACCTAGAAATTCAATGTATGGAAGCAACATCAACTTAAGTAATGCTGGAAAAAATTTCAGCACCCTAACATGGGAGTTTATCAAACTTCCAAAGAAATTTTCAAAAAATTGTTGCACAGATGTGCATGAATCTACACATATCTATAGATACATATAGATATAATGAATGTTGTAATTGCCATGGGACAACAAAACTAATCTACAAATAATAAAATGGCAAAACCCATTTTCTTTACTAGTCCTCTAGTCGTCGGACTGAATATAATAAAGATACACCTGTTACCATCCATACCTGAGAAATTTATACTAGAATGCAATTTGCCTTGTTTGCAATAAAAGATCTTTAATATTGGAGAGAGTTCCTATATCCATTAACATGCATCTGATCTTAATAATTCTTAAGACGCTTCAAGAAATGCTTTGATTTGTTACTAAGTAATGTTTGTTCATGGAGGCCTCTGAAAGGCTTGTGTTCTCTAGTTCAATGTCCCAAATTGAAATGGATTACAGGTCCTGTAATTAACACACATCTTAAAAGGGACTACACCTATTGTACCACACTACTTACAACTAAAAGGGAAATTATATTAACATGCATCCAGTCTCAAGTTTTGGGAGATCTTTCAAAATGGCTAAGTTCTTACTGAAGAAATTGTTTTTAAGACCTCTCAGCGGTCTGACTTGTTTTTATCTGGTGAATGTCATCGTTATTTACCACTGCACTTGTGCATCCATTATCAAAACCAACAGATTTTGGGAGTCGTTGTCTTCACTAGAAAGATACAGACTCCCAAAATCTCAAAGATCAGTTGTTTCACTGCATTCACACAGTTGGTTTCCACACAAGAACGACTTGTAGCTTTTCAGAAAAATACAAATCAAGATATAGTTCTTCATGCCAAGGGATATCTCTTAAATGTTAAAGTATAATAGAGTTTCATAAAAATTACCATATCGTCACATATATCAATTATTTCCTGGGCTAAAAAATGTAAGATCACCTCAAAAATACTTTACAAGTCAGTTCAAATATAGGAAGCTCTATTAAATATATGTCAAAAAGATATTCTAAAGCAGAATATGGAGCTTAAAATTTTGGGAAACTCTTTAGATATTTTTTCTTGTTTCATTTACTTTTCGATTCTAAAATCCTACTTTCCAGGGGCACGAATGTACCATGGTGCAAACAATGATCTACATTAGTCACTAAAAAGTAGGAAGAATCTTCTGATAATTTTTTCTTGTTTCATTTGACTTTTCAAGTCTCTTCCTAGTTTCCTGGCCCAATGAATGAATTTACAATGGTGTGGATGAATATATTGATAGATATCTACATAAGCCAGCAAAATAGACAGTCTATTTGGCTTTCCTTGACAATTTAAATGTACATCCCTTCTATATATTTTACATATTAAGTTGAGAACATAAGCGAACTTCATACAACTTGATGTTGGAATAAGATGATAATAAACAATTACTTTGTAAATGAACAATAATAGATATATTTTTATTTATGAGCATTTAATTTTCAGAATATGATTATTGTTGCTTTGAATTTAACAAATCACCCTTAGTGTATGCATGCAACCTTCCATCAATAAATCAATGGTCATTGATTGCCTCTCGATATTCTATTACTCACTGTCTTACCAATTTCATGATGAATGTGCTAAATTAAAGAATCATTTATTACTTCACTGTCTTACCAGTTTCATGATGAATGTGCCAAATTAAAGAATCATTTAGGAAAAAATTACTATCTTATCAATTCAATAACAGTTAAAAGAGTAATGACTAATGAGATATATACTGCATCTAGCAAGCCGTGTAATTGTAATTTTTGAGATTTAATTAG
Organism: Sequoiadendron giganteum; assembly: GCA_007115665.2. Lineage (NCBI taxonomy): Eukaryota > Viridiplantae > Streptophyta > Pinopsida > Cupressales > Cupressaceae > Sequoiadendron > Sequoiadendron giganteum. The sequence goes on from CM021108.1 coordinate 112,927,889, forward strand.
CAATCTAGTGGTAACAAGTGGTTTTTCTCAAGTCTATACAAATCTAAACAAATGCATGTTTTGTCAAAAAAAAATAGTAACAACAATAATAGCTAGTGTTGTTTTGCCAAAGCCTCTTGGAACACCAAAAAAAACTTGATATGTTTTGCAGAAGCCCATCAAAACATCAACAGTCGCTATTGTTGGTTTTTCAAAGCTTCTGAAAACACCAAAAATATTGTTGTTTTGCCAAAGCCTCCAAAAACAAAATCAATTGCTTGAGTCATTTTTCCAAAATCTTTAAATATGTAAGTAATGGCTAACGTTGTCTTCCCAAAGCCTCTAAAAACACCAACAATTGCCAGAGTTGTTTTTCCAAAGCTTTTAAATATGTCAACAATGGCTAATGTTGTCTTTCCAAAGCCTCTGAAAACAATAAAAATTGCTAGAGTTGTTTTTCCGAAGCTTAGAAATACAACAACAATGGCTATTGTTGTCTTTCCAAAGCCTTCAAAAATACCAACAATTGCTAGAGTTGTTTTCCCAAAGCCTTTGAAAACATCAACAATGGCCAGTGTTGTTTTGCCTAAGCCATTGAAAAAGCAAACAACCACAATGTTCGATGTCGTTGTCATCTTCGGCAACTCCATTCCTTTGTTTTGTTGTTTCTTCACTCCAGCTGTTCACATACAAAAATCTATATCATGATGTTGAAATCATATTATAAGATTGAGATGTCACATTTACTTTGTACGCTAATACCAATACTGAGAACATTGTTTAATTGTATTTGGTTGCTGTCAAAAAAAATTGTTTATCATGGATAATATGGAACTCAGACATGAGCACAATCATGGAACAACAACAGACCTTACCTACTGTAGTTAGGAATTAAAACAGCATGTCTTGTGAACTGTATAAATCATAAACAGGAAGTTAAAAGAAGCCTGAATCTCCCTTCACCCAAAATTGTGAGGCAGCAATTACAGAACTAAAGTAGTAAACAAAAACCATACAAGGAACCCTTCTGTTAGGTACAGCACTGTGAAGCTTGATTCCATTAATTCAGGACCATGCATTACAAGTTTCTACTTGATGCTGTGATAATAGCACAAGTTAAGTAAAACAAGAATTACCATAATCACACTTCAAATCCCACAAGTGTATATTAAACAAGGACAATACAATTTTAAATATAGATCTAGTGCACAAGTTTTTGCTTTCAAACCTTAGTTGATACAAATAAATTTGCTTGTTGAAGTGGTTTGCACAGGGACAAGTCTAAGTGTTCAAGCCTTGATTCAAAATGACCAAATGATGATACATGAGTTGCAGATGAAATGGGGGATAAGTTGAAAATATGCATATACCTGATAGCCCCACTACTTTTACCCCAAAACATTTGAATCAAACATAGCTACAAGATTTCAGCAAGAGTGACATCGCTACAATCAAGATGACTCGAGTGAAGAGAAGCCAAAGTCAAAAATAAAAGGCAAAAAACATACACAGAGTGACAGACTCTCTTGATGACAAGAAAAAAAGGATGAAAAACGAATGCTGTTTAAAGAGGTGGAAGCAGCTAAAAAAGAAGCAACAAGAGAGAACAAAGAAAATAGAGGTAGTATATTTGTGCCCTACATCCATCATATTATAAATCTGCCGGCTGTAAGAGACGTCTTCTGCTCATCCAGCAAGGAGTGATGCAGCACTATAGACAACTGTAAGTTGTTCCTGCACAGGAGGGTTACCAGCTTCACCTACAGTTGAGTTAGGCCAGAACAAGTGACTTATCTATGTATGATAGATCTTTGAACTATGCAGACATTTAATCAATGCAGTACACGCCCAGTCCAGCCCTGCTGGTTATTATGTAATTAATCAGTCTTTGAATTCCACAATAAATGTTATGAATTGCCACATGTCTGAGTGTAAGTCTTTCAGTTTAAAATTGAGGACTTTTAGAAAGTTGATTACCTCCATATAGCTGGTTTATAGTAAGAAGGAAAAGAAATACCAGATTGGTATATGAACATTGTTTAGAGTCCCGTATCTATTAGTGAGCAATAAGAAATAGTTAAGAATTTATGTTAAAGATATATACAGTGCAACAATCGAGAAGACCCCTTATGGTTTAGAATTTGCAGTCGAGCAAAAACAACCATCACTGAAATATAAGAAACAAATGCTATTTATATGTTTTGGCCCTTCCAAAAGACTTCCCATAAAAATTAGAAGAAAGATGTTTGACCAACGCTTCCAAGCAAAAATAGATTGTGTACAAACGAATAGTATGATCATGTAGAAGAAAACCCTGGATTTCCCAGATTAGAGAAGCACATTGACATATGATCAAACGCTGAAATTGGACAAAATACAACACAGAAAGAGAAATATCAAATTCAGGTTGCCAAAACTTACCCAAATGGCAGATCCATCCCACGTACTAAAAACAGTATTTACCAACATTCAATGTTAGATTAAGTAGCAAGCGAAAAAAATATTAGATAGCAATTAAAATAGTGGGGAGGTAAAATCCTGACTCTAAAATATAAACATTAAACTAAAAACTGCTCCGGATCTACTTGAGTAAGAGATCAAATTCATTAAGTTTGAGGAACAAAACAATATCTGGTTCTATTTTACTAATTCTAATGCAGGAATAGCATTTGCGATGCCCTTCTACCGGCCCTTTTTAAACTAATAGCTGTATTTTACATTTAAAGATTTTCACTCTGCATTTGAAAATTTAACAATTCTTCTACTATTTAACTTACCGATCTTTCCAATTCCGTCCATTCTAGGCAAAAAATCCGACCGCAATTTTCCATCGTACTCTGTGATACACAGTTGCCGCACCTACAAACTCAACCACGCCACCCGGCGTAAATGTCAAAACCGTAACAAAAAAAGAAAAACAATCCATCATATAGTGCTGTTTATGCTGCTTACCTGATAATCTCATTGTTTGAAGCTGCGATGAAAAAAAATAAAGAAAAAATTGCCCACGGCAAAGAAAGACCGATAAGAAAACCCTAACCCTAGGTATACAAGTGTTCTACTTGACTTTTTACAATGGCGCACCTACAAGTCTTCTATTTAACCTTACAAACCCTAGGCAGACAGACAAGCCGTCTATGTTATCCGAAACGAAAAGGCCGAACGACTAAAACAATTGAGAATTCTTTTTTAAAATTTAGCAGTCCACGTATTAGGTTCCAAAAGTTTTAGCGTCCTAGAGAAGTAAAATTGTAATGCCAAAATTTGCGTCTATGCCACTCCCCATTTAGCCTAGCTATGATATTATTTGTACTTCGAGACACTTTATACATTCATTAATATTATATTGATTATATTTAAATGTATATATACAGTGTGGAAAATTGCATATTTTTATAATGTCATATTATATAATATTTTTAATTTAATCTTTTGATATAAAATATTTCAATTACAAAAATGTTAGCAGTTGAATCTTCTATTTTTAGCAATTTTATGATATTCTTGATCTTTTGAAGTCAAATTTTTCAAACAAAAGCGTTATGCATAGACATTCGTGTGATCCATTAACGTCGTACAAAAATTTGCAGTTCTAATGATCGTTGGAGCATTATCTTTCCTTGGATATTCTAGAAGTAACACTTCAGTAACACTTCTACATGCAATCACATTGAACAAAACAAATTTGACTTACTATTTTATTTTTTTTAAAAGAGTGAAATTTGGCTTTGCAACTTTAGAAGAAATTTGTTCACTTTCACCATCCAACAATATTTTTATCATAGTACATGTCATTTTCTTAAGCTCTATGCTTATCACCTTCATGAGATTACGAAAAATTAACAATATTGAAGCATCAACATTCTTCTTAGAGGATTTTCACAACTTCCAAGTGATTTTGTTCAATTTTGTTATTCCCTTCCTCCTTTGTTCATCATTCTATGTTGACATCTAAAGCCTTCATGTGTTAGAAAGTGTAATCAAATCATTTTATAGCATAGCTTACTACATTTTCACTTTGAAGTAATTGCATTTTTATTTATTAATATTATTCAAAAATCTTGGTTGTCGTAGAGGTAGAAATACTAGAACAAGGGTTTCATTGAGGCAAGCCCCTCAAACACCGAGAACCAAAACATTTTTCTCCTTTTTTTTCCATGTAGATTTTATCTTGAAGAAAAAAGCATAATTGATTGACTCCATTCTATTCTCTCTCTCTCATTTAATCTTTTCTTTTGTTACTTGGTTTTTCATCTCAATAATTAGTTTTATAGTTATTTTACCACATTGAATATTTTATGTTTATTATGATCATGTTGCACTTTTTTTGTGTACTTAAGAACCTATTCTAAGTTGTATGATATCCTTTATTTCACATCTATGTTGAATGACAATGTGGCATGAGGATGTTTATGCTACCCAATAGTGTTTGTGGCTGAGACCTCCAACAAGTTGCCACGGGTTCTCTATGATTTGTATTTTTTATTTATGTTGATAGTATATTTTTCTTCATCTTCACTTGTGAAATGTTTTCACAAGTTGGTAACATCAAAGTATTTAAACTAAAAAACTTGTAATTTGTTGCATAATTATTTATTTATGTTATAATAAAGTGATAATCTATCTATTTAAGAACATAAGATTTATTTGAATGTAATGTGTAAGAATTACTCTCAAGGAATCGTAGTGTTCCTTTGTCAGAGTTAAATTGTGTAGACTATAGTATGTTTTAATATGATTTTTTAATTTTCATTTAATCACTTATTTATTCATATTCGATCATTTATTTATTGAAGGTCATTTTTTCATCATAGGTTTTATCCATGCTTACACATACCTCGATATAATTATCATTATATTAATTATGTGCATTTATATGCATGTCTTAATATGAAATTATCAAGACTATGTTTGAAATTGTCAACTAACTTATATGCAAAAAAAATAGTCTAGTGCATCCTCTTACATCAAACAAGTTTCAATCTTAGATGTAGATGCATAGATCTCAATCGTAAGAAAATAGTGCAACAATCCCCAAAGTTGGTCATTAAAAACTTCTTGTATATGTTACATTGGTGGTTTTTGTTGCACCAAAATATTGACCTATTAATGTCTGATACAACCGTTAGATTTATGTAAGATCCATAGGAGGCGGTTAAGCCATGTCACAAACCCAAGCGTCGTGTTGGACAAGGAAGACCAAGGGACACACCATCTTGCAACAATCCCCCCAACACGAGCGAGGGGTTTGAACTTGTGACCTCAGCTCTGATACCAATTGTTACATTGGTGGTTGTCATTGCACCAAAAGATTGACATGTTAATGCCTGATACAATTTCCAAATTTATGTAAGATCCACAAGAGGTGATTAAGCCATGTCACAAACCCAATCGTCATGTTAGACAAGGAATACCAAGGGGCACACCATCTTGCAACATTAAATAGAGTATTTTTTATTGCTACAACTCAAGATGAAGTGCTCCTTAGGATTAGTAAGTCATTAACACACAAAACCAAGAAGAAAAGAGACCCATCCCACCACAAGATGTAGATGCTTGGATCTCAATTGCATAAAATAAATCCAACTAAGAGAAAGAAAGAATTCATCTTCATATACCAAGTTTCAAGGGCCTTTTTAAGATCATATATATATTTATTAAGTTTGCAAACCAACAAACAATCCTATTAAAATTTATGGTTTCACCATGTATATCTCCTCAAAATTCACTTTAAGAAAGTCACACCTTACATCAGGGATAACTTTAAGAAACATCCCCCCTCAGCAAAGGTGTAAAATCCTAGCGAATCTTTCATTTTATTTGAAAAAATTATTAATTTTCCCTGGCGAATCTTATGCAAATTATTCAAAAATTTGTAAAACCCTATCGAATCTTAATGAATAATTGGTAAACAAAATAATCACACTGGCGAATCCTAGTGAATAATCACTAAAACGATTAATTACAATGGCGAATCTCTCCTTTAAAATTTTGCATAGTTGGTTGGCGTAGTTCCCCCATAGTTTGTTTGTTTTTTTTTAATATTGAAGTAGGGGCCTGAGGGCGGCAACCACTAGCGGGGTCAAGGGGGCAACACCCCCTCATGGGGTCCAAGGACAGTGGCCCCGGTGTGCTCCTCACTATTGAAAATGCATTGGAGCACACACAGATGAAGTGTTTTTAAAAAAACTCACTTGAAAAGTAAGACTAAATGAAACTTGAAAATTTTACCATCGGTTAGCTTTTAAATCATATGACTGCAAGTTCATTTTGTGGGTGAATATCGGTGTGAGTGAACATCATCAGTGGGACATTTAGGGATGTCTTGCCGATACAACGATTTTATATGCACTTAGTGAATTCCATGACTTAGTGAATTTCGTGACTTTATATGCACGTACCTTTTAAAAAGGTTGTTGAGTCCCAAAATTTGTTTTGGGCCACATGATCAAATCTAATCATGTGGCCCAAAACAAATTTCGGGCCTCAACAACCTTTTTAAAAGGCACGTGCAAATAAAGTCACAAAATTCACTTGCAACCATTCGATTAAAAAGCTAATCGATGGCAATAAATAATAAACCTATTCAAGGCTAAAATATCCATAAAATGAAATGGTCAATTATTATTAGTGGCGATATTTCCCAAAAATTAATTGTAAGAATATAAAATTACTAGCGAATATAAGTAATATTTGTATTTACAATATAAACTACTGGTGAATCAATCGATGACGCGTCGTTTAAAAAATAATGCATTGGCTAATTAATCGAGACAAATTTATTTTTTTGTAAAAACCTGGCGATTCGGCATCCTTTCTAGCTTGTATTATTCGCTATTTTTGGAGGTCCCGATTTCAAATATTCGCCAATTGGCGAAGATTCGCCACTAAATTTTTCCCTGCCTTACATCCATTTAATGAACATCCTAATGTTGTGTGAATAATAGCAAGTGTGATTCATAGAATTTATCATTACAATAAGGGAAAATATTTCAATGTAGTCAATATTAGGAAGTTTGAAAATCCCTTAGTGAGTAAGAAAGCTTTAAAATTATCAACTAACTTGAATTGAACAAATCGCCACTTACATTGAAGAAATTTTATTCCTTTAGGAAGAGGGAATAAATTCCAAATGTGGTTTTTCATTAAGAAATGTTACTCCTCTTATATAACTACATCCCAACCAATAATGTATGATGCCTCCTAAAAAGATTGGACCAAAAGTGAAGGCAATGAAAATGTGAAATTGTGCTCAAAACTATGAGAAAGCTAAGATGCTATCTAAAGGATCTCCAACCCAATCATTTATAGACTACAACCTTTAATTTACCCAAAGTGAAGAAATAATTATAAGAGACTTAGGAAACTCCACATCCTGATAATCATAACTAGAAGAGGAGGGAGGATCACCCTCATTATCATAGGCATGTCATTTAAAGTAAAGTTTAGATAGTTTATGAATTCATTACAAAATTATGGTGTAAGGGTTCTAGAGTGGATCATAAAATTCACCAATTTATTTAAGGATTTGTTATTAAATTCTACTAAGGACTTTATAAACTCAATTCTACAAATCAATCTACTCTAAAATATAAAACTATTCAAGCCAATGGTTGATGTATATTCACCACCATTATTTATTTGTACAAACCTAATGGATTTCTTATATCGTTTTTGTATGAGTGCATTCATGAGGCCCACTTCTCCTTCTCATGACCACATTGTATTGTTAAAACCATATATATTGTTTTTACATTCTACTAATCAATTCTACTAAGGACTATATAAACTTAATTCTACTTGAGTCAATCTACTCTAAAATATAAAATTATTCAAGCCAATGGTTAACATATTCACCACCATTATTTATTTCTACAAACATAATAGATTTATTATATTGTTTCTATATGAGTGCATTCATGAGGCCCACTTCTCCTTCTCATGACCATATTCTATTGTTAAGGCCATATATATTTCTTAATTTTCCAAACTAACGAAAAGTAATATTAAAAATCATGGTTTCCCCATGTATATCTCCTCAAAATTTACATTAAGAAAGATACTCTTTGTATTTATTTGATGAGCATCCCAGTGTTGTGTGCCAATAATAGAAATTATGAGTAGATAATAGAATTTATCTTTGCAACAAGAGAAAATTTATCATTGTAGTAAATATTAGGAACCTGTAGAATTTCCTTAGTCACCAAAAAATATTTAAACTTATCAACTAACTCATCAACAACAAATTGTTTGATATAACCATTTACCTTGAAGAATTTTACTTCCTCTAAGATGAGAGACTATATCACAAGTGTGGTTCTTCACTAAGGAATGTTACTCCTCTTGCATAGTTACATCCAAATAAAAAATGCATGATAACTCCTAAAAAGACCAAATCAAAAGTGGAGGCAATGAAAATTTGAGATGGTGCTTAAAACTATGAGCAACTTAAGATGTTATCTAAGGTATCTCCAACCCAATCATTTTTAGACTATAACATTTAGTTTTACCAAGGTGAAGAAATAACAAGAGAGCTATAAGGAGATTCCATCTCCTCAGAATGATAAATAGGAGAGGAGGAGGATCCTCATCATCAAAATTATCATCTAATGTAAAGGAAAAAGAATCATTATCATCATAAATGTGTTTAGGTTGATTTAACTCAAAGGAGTTATTGTTTGTCCCAAGTGTACCCTAAGTGACTAAACAAGAAGTGTCAAGTTTTGGAATTGAAGAGTCGTCTTTAAGTGAACACTCCTCTAAATGAACACTCCATGAGTAACTGGATGAAATAATTGATATTCTTTTATGTCATCCAAATAAACTATAGATATAAGGCCTTTTATAAGGAGCTAGAGCCTTTTGTTTCATAATAGGAATGTCGACTCATGTTGGAAATCTAAACACCTTGTAATGATTAACTATAGGTTTCCTAGTACTCTAAGATTTAAAAGATAGCTCATTCCAATGATTTATAAAGAATTTTATTCAAGATATATTTTGCATAATTTATTACTTCTACCCAAAATTAAGGTGTAAGGGATCTAGAGTGGATCATGTAATTCATAAATTTCATTAAGCATTTGTCATTACACTATACTACTTAATTTTACTAAGGACTATATGAAACTATATGCTACAAGTCAGTCTACTCTAAAGTACAAAACTATTTAAACTGATGATTGACATACTCACCATCATTATCTATATATACAATCCTAATGGCTTTCTTAGATTGTTATCTATGAACTTACATTTGTGAAGCCTACTTTTCCTTCTCATAAGTACACTCTATTTTTAAGACCATATGTATTTATTAAGTTTGCAAACTAATAAAGAGACTTATTAAAAATTATGGTTGCTCCATGTATATCTCCTCAAAATTCAAATTAAGAAAAGGCACTCTTTACATTATTTTGATGAACATCCCAATAATAATAAGAAGTGTGAGTCAAATAGAATTTATCTTTGCAACAAGAGAAAATATTTCAATGTAGTCAATACTAGGAACCTATGAAATTTCCTTAGTGACCAAGCAAGATTTGAACTTATCAACTAACTCATCAACAACAATTTTTTGATATAGCTATAGTTTACAATAAGAAATTTACTTCCTTTAGGAAGAGAGGCTAAATCCCAAGTGTGTTTCTTCATTGAGGAATTTTACTACTTTTATAACTACATCCCAACCAATAATGTATGTTTCCCCCCTAAAAGGAATAAATCAAAATTAAATGTAATAAAAATGTAAGATGAATCTTCTTAGAACTATCAGCAAGTTAAGGCAGTATCTAATAGATCTCCAACACAATCATCTATAGACTACAATATTTAGTTTACCAAAAGTGAAGAAATAATAAGAGGGTTAGAAGGATACTCTACATCCTCATAATGATCACAAGGAGAGAAGGGAGGAGGATCTTCTTCATCACAATCATCATTTAAAGTAAAGGAAGAAGAATAATTATCATCATAAATGTGTTTGGGTAGATTTCCCTCATCTAAAAAGTTCACATTTGTTCCAAGTGTACCCTAAGTGACTAAAGAAGAATAAGTGTCAAGAGTTGGAATTAAAGATCCCTCCTCAAAGTTAAAATATTCCTATAACTGAACACTCCATGAGTAATTAGATAAAAGAGTTGATTTTTTTCTTTATGTCATCTCTAGATAACCTACATACATACAAGGCCTAATCTAAGGATCCATAGACTTTTGTTTCTTAGTAGGAATGTGGGCCCACATTGGCCATATAAAAACTATGTAATAGTTAACTATGAGTTTTCTAGTACTTTATAATTTAAAATAAAACTCTTTCAAGGATTTATGAAGAATTCAATTTTAGATATAATTTGCATGATTTATAACTTCTACTCAAAATTATGGTATAATAGATCTAGACTAGATCATACAATTTGTTATTTCCTTTAATAATTTTTTTTATTACATCTACTAATAAATTCTACCAAGGACTATATCAAACCATATGCTACAAGTAAATATACTCTAAAATATAAAACTATTAAAATTGATAGTTGACATACTCACCACCATTATCTATGTTTACAATTCTAATGGATTTCTTAGAAAGTTTCTCCATGAGTGCATTCGTGAGGCCCACTTCTCCTTCTCATGACCACACTCTATTTTTAAGATCATATATATTTCTTAATTTTATAGTATTATTAAAAAATCATGGTTTTTGAATCCTTCTTCTTAAATCTAAAAAGATATAATAAAAAATGGCTCACAATTTTGGAAAAAAGTAGAGTAACATATGCGAATACTCACTGAAAGAAGAAAAGAACAAAAGAGCATGAAAAGAAAGGAAAAACCATGAGAGAATATGTGAAAGAACCTCTATAAGCTGGTGCAAAACCCAAAATTTTGAATGGTATAGAGGGAAAGACAAAACCAAGAATATACCTTTTGGTTTAGACAAAAGAAAATGCGAACATACTGAGGAAGAATACATTGACCTAACTCATATTATATGGAAGGATGTATTGGACCTGGAAAACATATTAGTAGTTATCGAAGTATTTCTAGGTAAAAGACTACCATGATATAAAACTACAAAATGGGTAAATGAAAACTAGAAATTCTAGACCTACTACTAAACTTCATGCCTAAAGGGTTCTTTGTGGTTGTCTTTGAAACATAAGAGGAAAGGAACAAAATATTAAGTTATGAGCATTAGAAGTATGAAGAGGAATTTATTTTCCTACAAAAATGGAAATCTAATTTCAATCCACTAGATGTGAAGCCAATGAAAGATCCAATGTGGATTAGACTATAAAACTTGTCCTTTTAAATATTGGTATGGTCCAAGCTTGTCCGTGATTGGAGACATAATAGGGAAAACCATAGAAATTGACACGAGGAATCACAAACCCCTTATCTATGCCAAGATTAAAATCATATCAATCAAGAAAATCCCAAATACCATTAAACTACATATATGGGTTGGGATATGGCAACAAGGAATGGAAATTGAAACATCGTGGTTCTTCTATATTTGATGTGGTAGAAGGAATCACTTTAGATGGATTTCATCAATTTAAGAACACAACCTTAATGGATATAGAAAGAGACAGAGGATTAATTGAAAAATACCAAGGAATCAAATGAAAAATTGCCTAATGGAAAGGATCATCTAATGGACAATGATTTAATGCACCACTAAAGGATACCAACAAATATAGGACAAAAGATGTAGGAAAGATGGATGGGAAATCCACACTAGATTCCTAATAAGAGAATGAAGAATGTGAGGATGCAATTTATCAAATTAATTTATGACATGTATAATTCAATCTACATCAAAAATATTGTATGTTGGTTGTTGCCAATAAAGGCTCGAGGTCCTAAAACTAATTAAAAAAGAGGGAGGAGGAAGCCATAATGAAAAATATACCTCAATCAAGTCATACCTTCTTAGATCCAAGGGAGTAAAAACCTCCCTTGGAGAGATGAATATCCTTGCATTAGGGGCTTGAAAGGGGACACACGATCAAGCACCAACTAACAAATCAATTGATCGACAACACAATGTTACGAGAAACCAAGCTCGATAAAATCATAATGGAAACCTTCATCAAGCATTGCAAAGGATGGGATGACATCTTCTATGAAGCAAACATGGCATCAGGTAGACTGGCACTCATGTGGAGAGTAAAAGCACAAATATGTGTCATACTTTCAGACAACTAAATAGTTTAGAGTGAAACGTTTTCAGCCAGAAATGTTTCAACCAAATAGGTTTCGACCGAAACCATGTGGCACACAGAGTTTTGACTGAATCCAAAAAAATAATTTTTTCCCTTTGCCGCTTTGAAATTGGCTTATTTTATGTGCATGGTTTTGGTAGAAATTGTTTCAGTCAAAACCCTTTCTAGTGAAACTATCTGTGTGGCATCCTAATTGGCAACCAACTCATCTTTTTCCGTTTTTTTTTTAAACTTTCAACTTCAACTAAGTATTTCTTCAGTCAAAATGATGTTTTAAAAAAGAAAGAAAAATACCTTTTTGTAGAACTTGGAGTGGTGAATCCAAACATATAATTTTTTTGAATATTTTAATTAGTTTTAATATATTTTCTTTTTAAAATAATGCAAGTAGGTTATTAAAGTTAAAAAAGAGGTCGATTAGAAATTTTAAAAAATAGTAAAACATATTAGAAAATTTTGAAAAAATATATGGTGCACTAGAGGAGAGAGTCCTCTTCAAAAGGGTATAACTTATTTTTTGAAAATAATTAAAAAATAGACAATAGTTGGCGTCCAATGAAAATTGTCAAATCTTGAAAAGTTTGACTTTAGAATGTTATTACAAGAAAAATATACATCAAAATTTTAAAAAAATTTCCATGCACTAGATATTGAAGTCACCTATTTGGAAAAAAAATTAGGGGAAAATGAAACTTGTTTCTATTTGTTTCTTGACGTCAAGTGAACGTTACTTTTTCTTTAAATTTTTAGCATTCCAAAATCTACTCTTAAATTGATAAAAAATAATCAAAACAATTTTTAAAAAATCTAAAAAATTACAAGATTAAATTTCATCAATATTTCTACCTTTCATTAGTTTATATCATTTTAAAATTCAAAACATAAAGACCACTTTTATGTGGTCAAAGTTCAGAAATTTTTTGTTGTTGGTCGATTCCTTTATAAAGTGTGACATAGGTTTGTGCTTTTACCCTAGAAACTAAGTAGAGTGAGAATCTTATCTCAAAAAATCTACACCAATAGGATATCAACAAAGGTACATATTCTAAGCACCGACTTAAACTTCATAATTTGTAATGTTTATGGACCCACGTGACTTTTAGGGAAAAAACTCTTATGGAATGAACTAAGTGTTGAATTTGGCAACAAGTTACCAACTTAGACTTTTTTATTGGGGGGAATTTCAATGTCATTCTTAATTCTTAAGAGAAATAGAGCAGAGTAAGAATAAAAAAACAATCACAAATAAACTTCAATAATTTCATAAATCACAAAAATTTAATGGACGTTTACCCTAGTAATGGATTACATACATGGACTAATAGTCGTGAAGGATTCACAAAAATCATCTAGAGACTTAATAGGTTTTTGCTATCACCATCATGGTCATCAAAACTAATGTTACCAAGTTCCTAGATAGGATCTTGTGCAATCTCATACCACTACCTAGTTAAATTAGAAATAGTGGAGGATCATATCCCACAAAGAACTTAATTTAGATTCAAGATGTGGTTGAGAAGATCAGACTTAAAATATTTGTTAAGAATATTATGGAATGAACCTTAAAACCTTTTGGGCACTCAAATGTTCAAAGTTCATAAACTAGCAATCGCACCTTGGTGTGCAATGGGTACGTCGAAAGTGTGGAAGGTCAATTAAGAAAAAAACATGTTTTTTTGGGCATACATTTACACAAAATGTGAGGTCAATTGGTGGGTCATTTGGTAAATTATGTTTTGTGCAAAAAATTTTTCAATGGAGAAGCAATAGCTTCAAATCAAGTATGCATCCACTTACAGGGATCTAGACATGATTGAAGCAAAATCTCTGAATTAGGAAGATAATCTTGGGCTTCATTACCGAGAGAGTCATGTTATGTTTGCAACAGGGAGAAAGAGGGAGATATAGGGACAAAAACATGGAGAGATAAAGATGGAAAGAGCACATGAGAGAGGGGGTTAATGAGATAGAATAGAGAGGAATATAGAGATATAGATGGAGATGCATATGGAGAAGGAGAAGGAGAGGGGTATGAAGAGAAGGAGAGGGGTATGAATAAAAGGAGAGGGAGAGAGAAAGAGAGAGAGGAGAGAAGGATAGAGATATAAAATTTATACATATATAGAGATGAAGAGAGAGTGAGAGATAGAAAGATAAAAATAGAAATATGAAGTGATATATAAAGAGAAGTAGAGAGAGGGAGAGATATAAGGGTAGGTAGAGATGTAGAGATAATCAGATAGGTATAGAGGGAGAGATAGAAGAAGACATATGGAGAGATAAAGATAGAGAGGAAAAGAGATATAGATATAAAGGTCTAAATAGAGGGAAATGAGGAGAGAGAGGGGGCGAGATGGATGGATAGAGAGGGAGAGAGGGGAAGATAGAGACAAATAAATAGTGAGATAGAGAGGTAGAGAGAGATAAGGAGATAAAGTGTGAGAGATAGAGAGGAAGAGATGATAAGTATAGAGGGAGAGGGGGAGAGAGATATAGAGACATATAAATGGAAAGATAAAGTGATGGAGAGATATAAGGAGATATAGAGAGATGGGGAGAGGGAGGGAGAAAAAATAGAGAGAAGTAGAGGTAGAAAAATAACAGTAGGGAGAGGGAGAGAGAAATAATGGGAGATGAGAGATGGAGGGGTGATCCCACAATAGTGGGTTATACTTTTTGGCCAAACTTGACATTGAACTGAACTTTTTTAACTAAATCATCATTTTCAGACACCTATAGTTGCTAAACCATGAGGAATTTGAAGATGATGCAAACTAGTGATTTGTGAAATTTTGTCTATAGATTCTAAAATATATATTTTTAAAAAAATTGAAATTGCATTTCTTTTTCCATCTCCTTTGATAACTAGTTTTTAATAGTAAACAACATTTTTAAAGAGTGATATTTACTATATAACAAATAACTTTTTTTCTATGAAGGATAAAATTTTAATTTTTTTCAAATTTAAATTTGTAACTATGATATCTAGCTCCTTCATTTTCTTTCACAGTGTCTTATTGAATATACTTTTCTTAATTAAGTTTTCAAGTCAAACCAATTACAATTTAGACACAGGTTTACTGTATAGCAAATAATTTTTTAATATGTATCAAAATTCAAAAAAAATGTTGGACAAAGGACATCAATACCAAGAGCATAGATATTTTTCAATTTTTTTTGGTAATCTACTATTTTTCCACATGTGTTGAACAAAGAGCTTGATTTTCGGTGAAAAACCTACATTCACAAGAAATAAAAAATAAATATAATAATCAAATTAAATATATTTAAAATAATAATTTTTGGGAAGCCTATAATAAGGACTACATACTTATAAAACATAAATTTTAAATGAATTCATTTTATCCCCCAAAAAGTAAATCAAAAGTGGTTTTTATCAATGTTTTGGTAGGTGTAGAGGAGACTCCATTGTAGGCATGGTTTAAAACTAGCAGGGTTCTATCCAAGAGAGTTTGATCTAAGGGGGTTCGATAAAACCCTCTTCAATTAAAATCTTGTAAATGGAACCTTTCAAGGCTTAAATCATTCTATTTTCTAAAAATATGTGATTTCAACAAAAATCAAGATGTCCTAGAAAGTGTAACCCATTATTGTGGCAACACCCAAAGATAAAAATATATCAGAAGAGAAAGAGAGAGATATAAATGGATGAGATGAGAAATGGAAGAGAGGTAGAGATAAAGAGATGGATAGTGGGATAGGGAGGAGTTGACGGTCAAAATGACACAAACAACTTAAAAACAAAATATTTCTACTCTATTTTCTCTTGAAAAAGAAAGACAACATATAATAGCCTAACTCCCAAGGTCCTGGTAGTTGGTTCTCAATTGTCTGATGTCACTCAATTGGCCAATGCAACTGTAATATTCAAGGGGCCTTTGTTGGTGATAAGGAATACAAACTGTATCGGGTTTATCAATCTATGTTTAATGGGGGGGGGGGGGTTTAAATAAATAGAAAAAGGATAGATCAAGGCATAGATCAACAAAACATGAACAAAATTCTTTAACATCCAAACATATATTCTTAACAACGAGTGTTTCTTAACATATCAAAACCATAACATGACGCAATTTACAGAACAATCCATACCATTGCATACACTCATAGTGCTTAACTTAATCATCACAAACATTCATCAAAATGCCACTAGATTCAAAACAAACTCCTCATTCGTTACCAATAATATAGATCAATAGACATATAACAATTCCATCTATATTTCTTAGACATAAAATGTTGCTTAGCTTTCCATTTTTCCTTCTTATGGACCTGGAAAGCTCGGTGGATAAATGTAATGCAGCGGTTTGTCATAATCCTGGTGGTCTCCCGCCTCTCCCGCTCCATCAAGGGCTTATCCTTCACCTGTACCACTTCCATCTTGCCCTCTGCCCACCTAAAGCCATCACTGTCCGTGTTGAGAATATTGATCCCATTTCTTCGATTCATATCTCCTTGGCCGAGTCCATGAGCCCCCCTCGGAAGCCTGTTACTAATAATGTGGGGAGTGTAAAAACCAATTTGGCCACCAAGAAGCTTAAGGGTGGGTTAGGCATGGCTCATGCCAGTGCGGCAGAAGGGCTCTGTGAGCTAAAGGCCACCCAAGTTGACATGGCTGTTAATGTCACTAAGCTGAAAAAAGGCAAGGAGAAAGGATTGTAGGCTATGACTGTTAAGGAAGGCAAGGGCAAGGGCAAAAATGCGGTTGGGATTGATTCCAGAGGGGAAACGGTTGTGGGGATCACAGAGTTGACTGGTGGGAAAAGTGTTAGGAGGAGATCGGGGAGGCTGGCCAAGAACAACAAAAAGAGATTAATTATTGAGGACTTGGAGGTGGAGCAGTCGGACAGCAAGGGTTATAAGGAGGAAGAGTCTGACGATGAGACTAATAACATGGGGGAGAGGCCCCTGCCTACTTCAATGGACAACAAGACTCCTTGCCATGGATCTGACTCACACACTCTGTTGGTGATTGAGCCTGGTGGGATTCAGGAGACTAGGGATACTGGGAAGATTCAAACATGGTGGCGAAGAGATTGAACACCCTGGACAAAAGATTTAGGGGCTTGACCCGCTTCACAATGAAAGTGAGCCACTTTGTTACTAGTGCGCTATCAAATTTCATAAAAGAGGAACTGGAGGGGAATAATAGCCAGGAAAACAAAGAATGGGTGGGCGATGAGGCGGTCGACCTCCTAATCAAGAACTAGGATGATGCCAGTTAGCTGCGCCTGTTGGTGGCCTATTGGCTGTTTTTCGGTTGTTTGTGTGCTGTCCCTGGGTTGTCTCTGGTTTTTTTTTGTTAATGTTTTCTGTTGTTGTTTAGTTCCGTTTTGGCCCTAGTGGCTCATTGTGTGGGGTACAGCGCCCCGTAAATGTTGTTTAACTTTTCAAAAACAATTCCATCTATGACAATTTAATGAAATAATCTTTGAAATCTGGTTTCTCCTATTGATTCACATCAAATAAGAAACATTTATGCACAACAAACTCACTGGCTTACAGACCGATTATGGTTTATTAACCTCATCCAAGAAGTTCAATTCCAACATAAAACTATATAAAAATTGTATCTAATATCAACATTAACTTAAAAAGTATATTTTCTCAAAGCTGTAAAAATCCTATCGACTATCATCAAGTGGCTAATTCTACTTTCATCGGTCGACCTTTACAATATGGAGTTCAAAAGTACATATAGAGATGCTTAAGCACAAATCTCTCTCAATCAAAATTGAGATCCACTAATCAAGGAACCAGAACCTCCTCAAAAACTTAGATTGGCTGATCTCCAGTTCAAAAGTTGATTGCCCTGTGAAATAGAAGAGAAAAGGGGGAAGCCATGGGCCCAAAATAGATCATCCTGATGCCAACTCATTCGTGCGTAGCTTTCTCAAGAAGGTACTAATTATAACTAGAGAAGACTTGTTGAAGAATATCCACATCAGGCCCATCGACCCAACTGTCTTCAAATTTAATCCTCTTCAACTCTGCAAAGGCAAATTCCTTCACATCTTTTAATTTAGTCAACTCTCTCCAGCAGCTTTCACCTCTTCCTTAACATCCATTATTCTATATAATAACAAGTCTTGTCCATTGTCCTCTTTTTGCATGACCTCCCAAAACTTATTGTCCCATTTCTCTTTTAATTGATTCAAAGGCATGCCCTCCTTAACCGGTATGTCCACATTGACTAGAATGGCCACAATAGCTTCTAGTTCATCAAGCTGCTCATTTAAGTCATTAATAGCATCTTGAATTTTATTCTTATGCTTATATATGAAATCAAACCTAAACCGAATTATGCTTGAGGCTTTTTCCAAGAAATATGCATTATCTTCCTCGAGGATTGATTGCTCAAGAAGAGTTGACTTGGGAAATTTATTGATATCCTTTATTTTCTAAACATACCCCCTATATTCCTCTTCTTGCTAGTTCCTAAAGTTTCAGTGTGATGACCCATTTCCTCTATCAACTCAAGCATTGCCTTATGAATTTCAAAATTGCTTACCAACACTTCACCCACTTCTTGGTTAAGCTTATTGATCCATCTATCCATGATCCCAGACTTACTCCTCATTTGTACCAGATCATCAACTTCTCTTTTGCTGAGTAAGACTGGCGTTTCCAAGGCAGCAACTTGTTGTGACCTAGGGGTGGAAACATCTCTTAAGAAAGTATGTAGCTCATCCAATTGAGCCTTAAGCTCATGCTTTCTTTTTTGTCTTTGATCATTCTGGACTTTGTGGATGAAGCTACAACATCAATCAGATTCATTTGTTGATTCCTTGTAGGCTTCCCTAAATTGACCATGCCCGGTTGATTATCGATGACTTGCATATCTCCTCTATCCTTGTTCACTACTAGAATTGCACATTCTGCAATAATCTCCCCTGCCTCGGTAAGCCTTGTGGAATGAAGAACTTTGGCCTTCTTCTTTGGTCTTTCCTTTTCTATCTCCTTCATCATTTGTTCCCAATTAAGAGGCTGAGGTGGAGCTATTTGCTTCCTCTCAAGATCCAACTTTAACCAGGTAGGAGCATTAGGAGTGGTAGCCATTATTGTAGAGGAAGAGGTAGCAATTATAGAAGATAGTGGCTACAATAAAGTAACTTTAGGTTGAGAATCAACCTCCTGCACATTTTGTTGTTCCCTTTTTGCATTCTCTTGTGCAACCTTCTCAACCTCTTCCCTATCCTTCTACTCTTGTAGCCTTTTATCTTCTCATTTTCTTTTCAACCATTCTTCCTCTAACTTCTTCTCTTCAAGTAGTTTATCCCTCTCTCCAGGTTCCAAGTCCTTGAGTTTTTCCCACACTTCCTTCTCCTTTTGTTGTTGCTTAGCAAGTTCTTCAACATCCTTTTCTTTTTGCAAGTGTTCTTCTTCCTCCCTTTTCTTATAGGCCTCTTCAATCATTTTAAATTTAGCCTCAAGCGCCTCCCTTTCCCTTCTTTGTTTGGCCTTCTCTTTCTCCAGCTCATGGATCTTTTGCAGCAACTCCAATTTGTCATTCTCCTCCTTTACTCTGAGCTCATGCTCCTTTTAATGTTGTTGCTTGGCCAATTCATCAACTTTCTATTTGGCCTCTAACTTCTGTTGTTGAAGTAATGCATCAACTTGTGCCTTTGTATCCATTTATTTTTGTTTTGCCAAAGCTTCAACATGTGCTTTTGTATCCATTTATTTTTGTTTTGCCAAAGCTTTAGCATGTGCTTTGGCATCTGATGCTTTCTTAGCCTCTTCAAGTAGTGCCCATTGATCCTCTTCTATCAAAACATGATCTATTTCATCAAGAGGCATCTCCTCTAGTGTCTCCTTATCTGATAAAGTATCCCCAGAGCCTATTTCTATATCATGAATTTCCATTTCAACTTCCTTTTCCTTTAAAGTTTCAGCTTCTTCATGGAGATTCCCCTTAGGAATTTCTCCACTTGGTTGCTCTATAAGAGGGAGTTGAGATGGTGACTCACCCACAACTGATGTTGAGGCCACAGGTCCTATTGGGACTTCTTCTTCATGTGGTTTAGACAAATCTTGAGTTGAAGCTTCACGTTCAAATTCCTCTATGTCAGGAGGGAAGAATTCCAAGGGCTCCTTTGGAGTTGCATTATCCTCTTCGTTCTCTTATACCCTTGAGTGGTACTTGCACCTTTTATTTTCTTGGAGGTTTCACCCCCAGGCTCCTTGGTTTTTAGAATTACCCATTGGACACTTCTATCCAACACTGGTCTTGCTATCTACTTAATATCTATTGTCTCCTTCGTGCCCCAATCTACATGGTCTCAACTCTTGGTGACTACATTCTCTGCCTCATATAAGGGATCCAACTCTACACCATCATCTGATAGTGCTTCAGGAATATCCACTTTAACCCCATATTCCACCATGAGTGAGATAGGAAACCTTTCATAATTCCTTTTCCTCAAGTCATATTCATCCTAGAGATCACTCCATAAGTCCTCCAATAGATTGAAGTGCCTAACAAAAATGGAAGCAAGCAAGGCATTCATCTTCTTCCTTGGATCAAAGTGCTTCCTAGTAGTATACAAGCCCAATTTCAGATGCATCAATTCATTGCAAAAAACCTTAGCTCCCACAAGGTGTGGGCAACTAGATTCACCCAACTACATGGGGAACTTATGGCAACCAGGTTTATGCTTTATACCAAATTTAGCATTCACCCCCAAGGCTTGATAAACAAACTCCATTAAAACCATCCTGTTGCTGCAACATCTACGGAGTAAGTGAGGATGACCATCAAACCTAGCCTGCTTGAAATAAGTAAACTTGGGGTATTGGATAAACCAATATCCCCACTCTGTAATGAACGCCATAGCCTACTGGCTCAATCTATACCTTGCATCTCCTGTAAGCTGGTTAATAATGACATACAAAAATGCATCATTAACCCTTCTGTAATGCAGTTTAGAAATCTTCAAGGATGGTTGATCATAATGGTTCCATACTTTGTTCTATCCATCAGCTTCTCCCAAAATCCCTACTCTATTTAAACCTAGAAAAATGCCTCTCCTTGCTATTGCATAAATGACATAAGAGGTCATAAAGAAACTCTTGGTTTCCCTCACTCTAACCATTTGATTATGTATGCTTTCAGACACCATCATGGGCCAATCAAAATGTTTCCTACCATCTAAGACTATCTGAATGAATGGAAACATCCATTCCTTAAAGTGAAAAGCATCCCTTTTTCCAAACACTCTGGATAACATCATTATTATGTCCCCAACCTCTTTGTAGAATTCTGCCCTTTTAGGCTGATCTAAAAGATTAATTAGAGAACTTTTCTCAATCCTCATCCATTTCTTATTCAAATGAGCTTTGTTGGCTTCCTTATGATTACTATATATTTTCAAAGCCTCCGCCTCATTGAGCTGCTTAGGATTTCTTAGATTGGGGACATTGAACATAAACTGAAACATTTGGGGAGTTAAATCAATGATGACATTGCCTTGTGAATCCACAAACTGTCTAGTAGCTAGATTATAGGCTTTAGCTGCTATCATTATTATTTGAGGACATTGGATTGACAAAGGAAAATCAGTGATATGAGCCAAGCCAGATTCAACTATTCTTTGGGTCCTCCTTGTTACCTCTTCAACAAATGTTTCAGAGTACAAATCCTCATACTGGAATGAACCTAGATTTGTATCAGTTATGTCTGCCCAATCAGACTCCACCTTGCTAGCAGTGATGATAGGACCCCAATGATTATACCTCAAGGTATAAGGGAGTTGTTCAGGCTTAACCTTTTTAGGCTTAGCTCCTAGTTTTGAAGTTTCTGCAGGTTGAATCCTCCAAGAATCCTCCCCTAATGCTCTTGACATTCTTTAATTTTTGCAACAAAAACCCCAGATTAGATCTATAAGAAGTATAAAAAAAACCCAATCAGAGATCTTACCCTTCATACATACCGGAGGTAGGACTAGGCAGAAGACATCCCTTAAAAAGCCTTTAAAACACTGTCGGGGTCGGGATTGGAACGGACATTGAGCTCTCAACAAACCATATGGCAAGATCGAAGAAGAAGTTGAAATGGTAATCAGAACCGGGATCAGAATTGACATTGATTTGGTAAAATTAAGAAATTTCAAAGTTATATCCTAGTTCACCTCCGATTCCACCTGTGGCAAACAAAATTTTGATAAAATATAACTGATTGAAAGCGGGCCCAGAGACGAAGTCAAAAAGGTAATCGAGCATACATTACAAACCAAATTTTGGGAATGAAATCAATTTCAGATCTGACCTCGGTGAAAAATAACCATGATGTCATTAGGGACTTCAACAGAAAAATGAATGACATCATAACCAAAAAAAATGAGGTCACCTTAGGAAACTGAGGAGGCTTAAAAAAAATGACAGCGTGAAACTATCCCCATATGATCGAGAGGGAAACATAGCAACTAGGGCACTATTTTCTAATTAAACCGAGACGTGCATAAAAACCCTAGTTTATAAAAAACCTTTGACCCAAATAATTAGGGCACAACTTAACCCTACTCAAAACCAACAAGCCGACATGTAAAAGAACTGGAAGGTAAAGCCATGGATCAAAGATTACCAAAAAGATAATGTAGCAGACAATCGACACCCCAAAAAAAACCCAGGGCATCATGGTACAGGCATGAAGAAAACATGAAAATGGCTATGGCAAAACAAACAAACAAGAGAAACGACAAATAGTAAAAGAAAAGACGAACCGAAGACAAAAAAAAGCAGAACAAAAAAGAAGAAAAGAAGCAAAGCAAACAACAGGGATTCAAACGAAAAGTGAAAAGCTACAAACCCCCGTGAAGAACAACAAACCAAACAAAACACGACAAACAGAAAAATGAAGAACATAAACCCTACCTCCAAACGCAATCCAACAGGCTGGCCCCTAATGCGATTTCGTGTGCAAATGCCACACCTTCAATTGAATCGCGCTCCCAAATGCTCCATCGCAGCTCTGGTTCGATTTTACTCTTTAAATAGTGATAATAACCAACAAATCAACCTTAATTAAGGTTAAAATCGAATTTTATATGTGTGAGGTATCCGCAATTAATGTCATTAATGTGGCAACTCAGATGTGGGATCGCGGTGGGAACAGGCACAAGACTATTGTGCGACTAAAGTAAAGTCAGACAACAACAAGAAAGGTGGGACTGGAAACGAAATGGAAATTGGTTTGGAAACTTTGTCCAAGTTTCGAGTTTGGTTCTGATTCCGCCAATAAAGAAGAAAAGGAAAGAAAGAACCAAAAGGAAAATGTCGAGATCGAAACAAGAAAAATAACATCAATCTCAAGTCCAAACAAACAAACCAAAAGGCGGAGGTGGAGGCGAGATGGAAACAAGTTCAAGACTATATATAAATCCTAGACTTACTATCCATTCTGGCTCTAGATCTGACAAAGGAAAACAAGACAAACCAAAGAGATAAAAACAAAGAGACAAGCGAGATCAGAATCGGGAAGGAGTCAAGGAATGAAACTCAAAACAAATTTCAAATCCAGATTATGATCTGATTCCGGTTTTGACAAAACAAAAGAAAATAAAGTGTTGGAAGAAAGACAACTCCAAACCTTGTTTAAAAAACAACCAAGGACAAAAACAAAAAGAGGGGGACCCATTTTGACCAAGGAAAAAGATGGGGTGGTTATGCAAGGCATAATAGGAGGGAGTGAGGGAGGGAGATATGGGGAGAGAAATAGAGAGAGAAGGGATCAAAGTGGAGAGATATAAAAAGAGGGAGTGATGAGAAGATAGAGATAAAGGGGGAAAGAGTAAGATATAAAGGAGATGATAGAGAGGTGATAGAGAGAGGGAGAGATAGAGAGAGGGGAAGAGATAGAGAAATAGATAGGGAGGAAGAAACAAGGAGTGTGTGTGTTAATGAGAGATAAATATAGGGAGGGGGAAATAGGGAGTGTGTGTGAGAGTGAGAGAGATACAGAGATAGAGGGAGAGGGAAAGGGATACACATAAAGATAGAGAGGAAGGGAGAGAAGGGAGAAATAGAGAGATATAGAAAGAGGGAGTGATAGCCTAGAGATAGGTAGATAGTGTGTGAGAGAGAGGGAGATATAGAGATAGAAAGAGAGAGAGAGAGAGAGAGAGAGAGAGAGAGAGAGAGAGAGAGACATATATTGAGAAAGATGGGGGAGGAGAGAGATGCAAGAAGAGGTAAGGAGATAGAAACAGTGGAGAAAGATAGAGATGAAGATAGAGATATAGATGGAGATGGAGATGGATATTGAGATAATGATTAATATATAGAGAGGGAGAGAGAGGGGGGTGGAAAGATAAAAGAAGAGAGAGGAAGAAATAGAGAAAGAAAGAGGGAGAGACAAAGAGAGAGAAAATGAGAGAGGGGGAGATTGAGGGATAAAAAAGTAGAGATATGAAGTCATATATAGAGAGAGGTAGAGGGAGATAAAGAGGGGTAGAGAGAGTGGAGAGAGCAGGAGAAAAATAGGTATAGCAAAAGAGAGTAAGGGGGAGAGATAGAGAGAGGGAAAGATATAGAAGGAAAAAGAAAGAAAGATAAAAGGGAAGACAAATATAGAGAGAAATAGGGGAGAGAGGAAGAGAGATTGGGAGATAATGAGAAACATATAGATAGAGAGAGACAAATATATATATATATATATATATATATATATATATATATATATATATGAGCTCTCTCTCTTTTTTTGTTCCCATCCATCTCTCTCTATATATATGTCTCCCTATCTCTACCTTTCTCTCTATACATAGCTCTTCCTTTCTTTGTTTTCTCCCTTTTCCTCTCTATATCTTATCTAGATCCTCTCTATATCTTATCTCTAGATCTCTCTCTCCCCTCTCTCTTCATCTCTCTTTTTTCTTTCTCTATTTTACTCATCAAGTGTTAAATAAGTACATTGGAGAGGTTTTAAGGTGAATTATCATATCCTTAAAATCAATTGACATGCTACCTCGAGCATAACTCCTTAGGGACACATACTATCCTTGGATTATTGGCATGAAATGATTGACCAAAAGTTAGTTTCTCTCTCTAACTTTTAATTTAGAATTTAAGTTTTAAATTTATTTTATTAAATAAATAAAAATAAAAATTTAGCATATAATTATTCTACAATAAATAATTTTTTTAAAGAATATTAATTATAAATTAAATTAATTTTAATAAAATTAGTCTTTTTGTAATTTCATAAGAAGACATAAATAATTAATAAATTTAAAACTTAAGTCTAAATAAAAAATTAAAATAGCATAAAGTAAATACAAAGTCAAAATATACCAAGATGCAAATATTAATAAATATAATAATTTAGAAATATTAATAATAAACAATAAATTTATTAAGTTAATAAATAATTAAATAAAAAAGTAAAACTATTTTAAAATTTATTAAAATTGAGATATTAATAAAATATAATTATATTTTTCATTTCAATAACTTTTTTTTCTTTGTTTTAAAACATAAAGCCTACTTTAAATTGTTAAATTATTTAAAAAATATATAATTATTAGAATCAAAATATTAATAAAATATAATTCTATTTTTCATTTCAATCTTATCAACTTTTTTTTTTAATTTTAAAATTAAAAGCCTATTTTAAATTGTTAAATCATTTGAAAAATAAAACTAGAGAATGACGGTTGAGATTAATTTCATTGTCTTACATCCTTCTCCTCAATTCTCAATCATTGATTTCAAATTGTAGGTTGTCCATTTCATATAAGGAATGCCTTCGACATAAAAATTATAGTATATTAAAATCCAAAATGAAAAACTGGAATAAAACATTCTTTAAGAATATTTTCCAAAAAAAGAAGAGGATTGAACAGAAAATGGAAGCCATCACAAAGAAGGTAATCAAGGATGTTATGACTAGGGCGAAATACTTCAAGGAGAAGGAATTGTTGACAAAGTACAATGAACTCTTGACAAAAGAGGAATGTTATTGGAGGTCAAAATCATGTGAAACTTGCCTAGTGGAAGGAGATCTCAATATCAAATTACTTCACAATACTACCAAAATAAGGACAAAACTATGTAGGATAGTGCAAATACATTCATAGCATGGTCAACCACACATCTCTCTAAAATTATGGACAAAGGTGTCCAATTTTTTAAGCACTCCTATCTCCAGAGAACATCCACAAACCACTATATAATAATTTCTTGCATAGCCATACTCCCAACAAAGGCAAACAATGTTCTCCTATGAAAACCAATCATAATGAAGGAGGTTAAACATGTTGTATTTCAATTTCATCTAGACAAATCCTCGGAGCTGATGGATTTTTAGCCATCTTTTAATAGGAATGTTGGGACAACATATGAAAAATTCATCGCCAACAATTCACTGAAGGAAAATTCACTACCAACAATTCACCATGGAAAATTCACCACTGCAAAAAATTAACAACATTAATATTTTTAATAAAATCAATGTTTTTGAAATATATATTAAAAAATATTAATGTGGTTAATTTTCTGCTGTGATGAATTGCTCATAGTGAATTTTACTTGGTGATGAATTTTTTATGGAAGTGAATTGCTAGCGATAAATTTTCCGTCAGTGAATTACTGACAGTGAATTTTCCTAATAGAAAAATAAATTTGATTAATAATTGAAAAAGCAAGAAAAACAAAAAAATTAATGAAAAAATTCAACAACACAAACATCTCATTCATTCTATAAAAAAAAAAAAAAGGATGTACTACCTTTACATATTTTAGACCCATCTCTTTGGGCAATGTCACATATAAATCATCTCCAAAGTAATTGCAAATCAAATCAAGATTATCCTCCCAACTATAATCTCTCAAGAACAAAGTGGGTTTGTGGTTGGATGTAGCATCGAGCTGGAATTATCATTGCACATGAGGCATTGCATTCTCTTAAGAGCTCCAATATGAAAGGCATGATCTTAAAACTGGATATCAACATATAGTTTGTTGGTGATTCCTCCCCAATGTCATGGGAAACCTTAGATTTAGCTATCATAGCTTGAAATGGATCTTTGTGTGCATCTCATCGATAAGATATTTAGTAATAATCAAATAGTATTCCGTACAGTTTTTTGAAGCTACAAGAGGCATACGATATGGAGACCCAATGTCTCCATTTATATTTATCATCATGACAGAGGTAAACAGAAGAATCTCACAAAATGTGGGGCTGAGATTATGGAAGGGTCTCATCATCACCCCGAATATATGTAGAAACCAAAATCTCAAGGAATATGGCCTTGCTTCGAGACAGGTAATTAACCAAAACAAGTCATAAATTTATTTTTTCAAATACTAGAAAGGTTGTACAATGAAGAATTACCTCTGCGCTAAACTTCAACATAGGAACACTGCCAAGTATATACCTAGGATTGCCCTCCTTCAAGAGTAAAATACGTACAAAGCTATGGTGGAAAAATATAGAAAGAAAGTAGAGAGTTGGAAAGGTTGTTGGGTGGATAACTATGATCAAAGCTGTAATTGTTGCCATCTTGATTTACATGCTGTCATATGTCGAACTTATCATCAAAGCGACGAAAGAAATCAATAACATCCAAAGGCGTTTTATTGGGAAAGTATCAAATGGTGTTAAAAAAGTATCGTTGATGGCATAGGATAAAGTCAAACAGAGCAAACAAACAAGGGGGCTGCCATCTAGGATGCCCACAATCAAAATATTGGACTAGGTGACAAATTCGCCTAGAAAATATTTCAGTCTTCAAACACTTTGTGGTGTAAAATCCTCCATTTTAAATACATCATTGATGATAATCCCAAGTCTATCTTGATAATAAGAAATCTTGCAAGTAGATCATAGATCTGAAATTTTGTTGTTGAGTGCTACCATGTTGTCACTGGGCATCTAACATGGAGAATAAACAATGGAGAAAGTGCACACTTTTGGCTGGATTCAAGGAACGATTACCCGTCAGTGAATGAGATCATCCTAATGTTGATGTCATGCAAACAATAATAGAAGCATATGGTGAGATAGTCAAAGACTATATCAATATAATAATTATCAATGGTTGCAAGGAATACACATGGAAGTCGTTCGATGCTATCAATCCTTGAACAAAAGAAAGGATACTAAATGAAGTGGCTTAGTGGAGGTTACTACTAAACAATAACAACGATTAAATATATGGTGTGCGGCCAAATCTGGGAAATAATCTGCCCAGATTGGAGATCAAGTTCAGGAGGTTAAGGAAAGGAGAACTCTATGGCCTCACACATTATGTTGGGGCATGCATGTCCTACCTAAGGTTGGTGCCTTTACGTGGACTCACAACTGCATATTGGTGGGGAATAGATTGATGGAGGTTGGTTTCCAGGGTCCATTGGGATGTCCACTCTATATGAATTTAGAGGAAACTACGAACCATATTCTACTTAATGTGGCTTCAAGCAACAATACTAGAGTTGAATGTGTGGCATGGTCCGCTCCTGAATAGTATGCTTGCTCTTTTCCAATGCTGGCCATCATTGAATAAGGGATCGCTATGGGCAAGCATTTGGAAGGAATTAACTCCTGTCATGATAATATGGAAAATTTGAAAAGAGAGAAACATCAAGATCTTCAAAGACAAAGTTGCTAATGTAGAAATGATACTGAACAAAAATAGAGAATGGAATTTGTGAGCATTAGTATATTGGGCTGGCTTAAACATCACACACTAAACGTTTGACCTACTTAGGTGGCTGTTGTGGGCCCGCTTCACCTGTCCTGCTTCCGTTGGTTTTTTCCCGTTCGCCGTTAGTCACGTGCAATTAAAGTGGATGGCAGTAAATTCAATGTTTTAAAACTGTTTCTCTCGCCCACCTGAGCTGCAGAAGTTTTTGGTGATGCCGGTAAAGTCTCTGCGCTGCACTAGCACCCTTTCACGCACCCTTTCCCTGTTTCCAACCCGATCAATTTTCATTAGCCAAATATTGGAGTTGGATGTGCTCTGGTAGACATGCATGCAAAATGAGGAAGCACATCAACTGTTTGATACGATGCCTCAAAGAAACGTGGTCTCATGTAATGATTTGATTGCAGGATACACACAAAATACGTTTGTTGAAAAGGATTCAAAAGCTTTCTATTAAATGTAACTTGCAGGTATAAAGCCGAACTCCACAATCTTTGCCAACATCTTCCCTACCTATGCCAAAATGGGAGCTTTTGAACGGGGTATGGAAATCCATCGTAGGATCAAGGAATTTTGTCAGATGTTGTCACTACAACTGCTTGGTAGACATGTATGCAAAATGTGGAAGCATAGACAAGGCACATGGACTGTTTGACAAAATGCCTCCAAGAAATTTGTTCCCATGGAATGCCCTGATAGCAGAATATGCACAAAATGGATTTGTTGAAAAGGCTTTAGAAACTTTCAAGCAAATGCAATTGGTAGGTGTAATGCCAGGCGCAGCCTGTGCCAAATGGGAGCTTTGGAATAGGGTATGGACATCCATCGAATCATAAGGTATAGATGAATTTTGTCGGATGTAATAGTTGTAAGAGCTGTGGTAGATATGCATGGAAAGTGTGGAAGCATACAAAGGCAGGTGAACTGTTTTACAATGTGCCTCAAAGAAATTTGGTTTCATTAAATACCATGATTTAGGATATGAACAAAATGGATTTCTTGAATTGTGGAAGCATAGACAAGGCAATTGAATTGTTTAACGGTTTCATGGAATGAGATGTTTGCAGGATATGCATAAAATGGATTTTGCGAAGATGCTTTTAAAATGTTTGAATTAATGAAGCATATGGGAATGTGTCATAACATTATAAGTTTTTCTTTTGTTCTATATGCATGTAGCCATTTAGTATGAGTGGATGAGGGTTGTACATATTTCAATCACACAAGTAATTCTTATTGGATTACATCTACAACTGATCATTGTGTGTATGGTTGAGTTTCTTGCCTATGCTAAGTATCTTAAGGACATCCTAAACTTTATCATTAAGATGTCGATTAAACCTATGGTAGCTATGTGGATGTATTTTCTTGGTGCCTACAAATTACATATGAATATATATTTAGGAGTTATTAAGACTTGGAAAAAAATATTGGCTTCAATATTACAAAGGAAACTAGTCTGGAAGGATAGCTTTGATAGGGAAATTCTCATTAAGGGACTCTAATACTTATTATAATTAATTCAAGCAACAACCTCCCATATTTAAATTATCTTAACTTTAGATAATTGAATATTGCAAAGAGCCATAGGATAGTGGTTTCAATCTAGGCAATTAGAATTTACCTCAAAGATTTTTTATAATACTCCTTTTAATGAGTTATCCATAAGGTTTACATAGTTAGCTCTTAATAAATTTTGACCTATGTAGGGCTACACTTTATTGGTACCTTAGGAGTGGTCTTGAACACCCATCAAGAATGTTTTTGAATAGGGAATGTATGTAATATAACCTTGTACTTGATAATACATTGAGGCACATTTTATATTTTTTTTATGCTTTTCCTTACAAGTTTTATTCACAGACCGTATTTCTATGATCACTTTCCTAATTCATGATTCATTCAAGTGCTTGATCTAATATATTTTAAGTTTTGGAATCAATTTGATAGAATTCATCAAGTTCTTGTTCTTTGATATGGACTTAGTCTAGCTATTATTTTCCTTATGCAATTAATGTAATAATCATGTGATTCTATTTAATTTTGAAGCTCATCTTATGTTACTTAAAATGAATATCTGTACCTACTTGGAAAGATAACATCCATCCTAAAAATGCAAGATTATGTTATTCTTTTTCCTTACTAATAACCTACAAAGCTAGCTAGAAACATATTGTGCCTTGTATACACATGCCACTTTTCCCCAAAAAAATGATGAATCCCTTTATTTATTTTCAATATTCTTGATCAAATGTTCTTCTAGCTCAAAGTGTCTTAGTTTTCCTTGGTTCTTGATGAGTTGATTACATTGTAAGATCTAAATACTTGAGCCAATTAGATTTTTTCCAATATGAGGTATCAGTTTTGTGGTATCAAGATGTGATTTTGGTTCTTAGATCCACCTCTTCTTTGTATTTTCTTTCCTAGCTAGTCTCTAAGTTGCCATCATTAGAATTCTTGAGCTAGTTAGAATTCTTGATTTGAGTGTTTATGGAGACTCTTTTTGCTATCTTACTATTGTCCATACATTAGAAAAGTCTCTAAATTTTCACCATGATATTAACCGCTTTAAAATCTCATGAAACAATTAAATAGTCTTTTAAATAGCTTGGAAGCTATTTTGGAGTATTTACAACTTTTAAAAACCCTCCTTAAACATTGAAACCCTTCATTATTAAATTCAAAATAATATTTTTTGTCAAGAATTTAAATTTAAAGGATGATAAGAAGGTAGTTTAGAATGAAGGTTTGAACAAGGATCATTGGATATATGGCCTACCTTCAATGCACTATTAGATTCCCTTTAGTAGATCACTAATTATGTTATAGTTTCTCAATACGTTTGGGGCTAAAATTGATAGTTTGGTATGTGTTGCAAGCCCTCACCTAGCTATAATGATAGAGGTACAATTATCAACTAGGAGCCATAACCCTTATAAAAGCTATACGAGGAATTTTTTGGTTCCTAACAACTACTACAAGGTTTGGCACATGCGATCTATGATATCCGACTCCCCTTACAATTGTTGCAAAAAGAAAACTAGATTTTTACTATGTGTAATTAGTGTTGGAATGTGGAAATGTTTTTGAAAGACCTTATTTTGGCTGGATTTTAACCTTAGGGTTAACTAATTGTAGTGATTTACAACCTCATTCTGAATCTCAATGCTAAGGAAGCATCATACTTGTAAAAACATTTTATTTTTTCATGCAAATCTTGTCCTTGAATATTTTAGGAAATCAAGATACAATAGGTTCTAGATGTATAACTCTTCAACCATGAACAAAGATATAATTAGAAGGGTCTAGTTTTTGTAAGATTCCTAAAAAAACTTACACCATTTTAGTATGGTGATTTACTTTTTGACATGCATGCAAGTATAATAATGTAGGATATATAATAAATTTGAATTTCTTTGTGTAGTTGAAATGCTTATTTAAAGGTCAACATCATTGCTTAGATCTAAGAAATTTTTTCAATCCAAAAATAAGTTTATTTCATCTTTGTCAAAATTTCATCATTAGGGTGCAATTATAGTTGTGGAGAGATATAAAATCATTTATCATCCTACATGAGTGTCCTACATAGTAAAGGTGGTTGTTTACTTTGAGTGGTCAGCATTCAACACTTATAGCAATTGAAAATAACCATGACAAGTACTTTCACCAAACCCTAGATAATGGCTTATCTCTTCCTTGCCAACTCCGTGGTTATAAAGGAAAGTAAAAAAATCATTCCTCACAAGGGTAATAGTCTACTAAGAAAGAAGAAAGATATGCCATAAAACTAGGTGGAATAGTCAACACCATTTGAGAATAACCATGATGTCAACAATAAATGGCATCCAAGGAATATTATAACAGCAATAAGATAGTATTAACTTAATAAATAATGGAACACAATAGAAGTTAGTTACTTAGCCCATAAATGTACCATCAAAAATAATTCTTCACCTACAATAACACTATCAAACATAGGCACAAGATGAACTATATAATGAATAATGACTATAATATTTCTTAGGTTATCTTAATAGCATCATGGGGATATCACACTTCTAAAATATTCTATTGGTATCCATAGAACTATTACTGATAATAGGAATTGTCAAGAGGGAGTTAGAGACAACAAAGAAGACTATAATTAAGTGAGTTTTATGATGGAAAGGCATAAAATATAGTCAAGCATCACTTCTATAAGTTTTATGCCTCGTATTAGCATGAGTTATAATTATTTCATAGCATCCAGTAGGAGTATTAATGGAAAATGTTTCCATAAGATAACAATCATGCTAGGTAATTATCATAATTAGGTCAAACACTCACTTAATATCTTATGTATTATATTTGTGTTGTCATAGATTTAACAACAATAGGATAAAATGATAATCTCAAGACATCAGTTAAAATTCAACCATGAAAATGAGAGGATTATCTCATCAAGGGTGTGATCCTATTAAAATGCTAAACAACTAATGATGCAATAAAAAGAACTAACACAAAGAGGACACCTCAACAATTAGCCTAAGAAATAATAAACATGAAAGCAAGATAAGATAAATTAGTTGATTATACCTTCATGTTGCTTTTTCATTGGTTGGCCCTTGATCTTTGGATGTCTTGTGTGCTCCTTGGATGGCAATGGAATTAAATGGATGCAAGATGCAAGATGGATTGATGAGAAATACTATGGAGAAGTTAAAATGTTGCAAATGACAATTTGGCAAGAGTTTGGTAGCAAAAGACTTGATCCCTAAAATGAGAGAAATGAGGGGGTATTTATAGGACATTTTGAATTCTCTAGAGAATTCAGCGGTTGAAATTAATCCAACAAGATCAAGATGGAGGGCTATGGTGAGTTGAGGACTCACAAGCTCTCATCTTGACATATGGAATGTGAGATGTATTAGGGTGGAATGATGTGGAAATGAGGTGGAAAAAAAGTACATGAGGTGGATGAAGGACAAGTACCTTGTAGGTACTTTGGGGGATGAGAAGATTTCTTCAAAAATGAACTTCTTGTCTCCAAATGAGAAGGAAAGAGACATTTGAAGAACTTTAGAATTCCTCAAAAATCTCCATGGGAAAAAGGGGAAGTGGTTGGAGAAATAAATGTGAATTAAAAATTCACATACTTAGGAGAGTTTATTGGATAAAAGAGGGTCTCCAAAAAGCTGAAGATTTGTCACATGTGGGTGATGTGACAAGTCCAAGGTTCTAGAAGTCTTTGGCACATGTAAAGTGACAAGTCAAGCCTTCTAGAACTTTGCATGGGGATGGGGAAAACTTTGGAAAGATAAAAGTGAATTAAAAATTCACATGGGGAAGAGAGGAACCTTGGGTGAATAAATATGAATTAAAAATTCACATGGGGAAGAGAGGAGCCTTGGGTGCATAAATGTGAATTAAAAATTCACATGTGGAAGAGAGTCAATGCCAAGAAAGGCAAGTGGAAAGGTTGACCAAAAAAGGTACGCCAAATGTGGCTAATGACTTTGATTAAGGTTCTGCAAACACAAGATTATGATAATTAATGAGAGATTAGAGGCAAGTGGGAGATTATGGAGGATGTAACACTAATATTGATTAAGTGGTGCACATCCTAATCACAGATTAATTAATTTAATTCGGATTAAAAGAGGGTTATGGAGAATGTAACAAGGAGAGAGAAAAAGAGGAATTAAAAATTAGTTTTAATCCAAATAGGTTAAATGACTAAATTAAATAATTTGTCGTATTTATTTCATTTAAAGAAGAAAAGGGATAAGGTAAAGTATTTAATTTATTTAATTACATACTTTAGGAACATTAGGCAGAAAATGAAATAATGATTAAATAAAGTATTTAATCACTATTAATGAAATAGATGAATAGAGTAGACAATTTTGATCATATGAAAGTGATCAATTTAGATGTCTACATTTTGCCCCTCTTCGAATTACCATTAGGATAACCGTGCTTTGAAGAAAAGAAAGTGTAGATGATTCTATAGAGGAAGTAACTGGAAGATGATGCCCCAGCATGGGGAGGAGGACCTGAGCTGTCCAATTAGCGGGGTAATGGATGAAGATGCCCCAATCCTAGAAGGGATTGACTATGGCAGGGAAAATAGATAAATGTGAAGGGTATGCCTCCTCAAGAGGATGACGGGGGAAAAAGAGGGGTCCCAAGTGACATCTCAATAGGAAGAAACGGATGGTATGGTTGAAAAGAGGACAAAAAATTAGGCATGTTCACCTTTTGAATGAAGTCAATCAGACAAACGGGGTGCAAACAGCGGCCCCGAGAAGGGAAGGGATTAGTCGGAGGAAAAAAAGGTAAATAAGCTCGATAAAAAATACCTCTTAAAAAATGGGGGAAAAGATAGGGGTCCCGGATGACCTCTCGATAGGAAGAAATAGAGGGTATGGTTGGAAAGAGCACGAAAAATTAAGCAAGTTTTCCTTTTGAACGAAGTCAATCCGACGCACGGTTTGCAAATGGCGGCCTCGGGAAGGAAAATAAAAATGGGTTGGAGACCTACAAAGGGGTAGATTTGCCCCACTACAGAAGGGTGGATCCGCCCCGGAAAAGGGAGGGTCTACCCCGGGGTTGGGTGGGTCCACCCCGTGGCCAGGGGCGGGTCCGCTTTAGCTCGAGGCGGGTCCGCCCTACGGCCGAGGCCAGATCCGCCCCAGCCCGAGAAGGAGGGAAGTTAGAGGGTAGGGGGGAGGAAAGAGAGGAAGGGATGGGGGAAATTATGATAAATGAGATGATGAGAGGGGATATGAAGATGATGATGTAAAGTGATGGATAAGAAATTATTAGAGATGATGGGAGGTAAAGGTGAGCACAAATGGATTTGAGGACAAATATGATGTTGTCTCGGTCAAGCTACAAGCCAGGTTGGGCGGATGGTTGATGGAGTGTTGTGGATGAGGGAATGATATATCCCAAAACAACACAAGGGTAGGGAAGGATACATCCGGATGAGGATGAGGATGAGTGTTGTTGACGAGGGAATGATACATCCCAAAACAATACCAAAGGATAGGGAAGGATTCATCTCGATGAGAGTGTTGTTTATGAGGGAAGGATATATCCCACTGATGATGATGATGATAGTATTATGGATGAGGGAATGATACATCCCAAAAGAACACAAAGGGATAGGGAAAGATACATCCTGAGGATGATGATGAGGAGGAGGAGGATGATTGGATCAAGGCTTGTAGCAAGGCTAGGAACAAGACCAAGAGTAGGATGAGATGAGTTGAATGAATGAGGATGGGGGAGACATGCAAGATGATGGAATGGGAAATGAAATGCAATCCTAATGCAATTTTCCATCCTTAGAGCACTAATTTTTGCTATAGCATAAGACACCAAGTGCCAAGGTATGAAGAACCAAGGCGAATTAGTGTTCAATGCATAAAACAAACACAACAGACAAGAAGGTTATTCCAACACCCCAAAGTTACGAAGACCTTGGTCGGGCCAAGTATTAGGATAATCATAAGCACAAAAGGATGTCCCAGCATAATGCAAGACCATAGGGGTCTTGGTGGGTACTACATGGGACAACCAAGAAAACACAAAAACATAAAAAAAGATCAATATACGCCCCTATGTTTACTAGTCAAAGCACACCATGATATAATGGATCAAGGCGACCAAGACAAGTGATGATAGGGAGCTCAAATGATAAACAAAAGTCAAAAGCATCAAAAGATTAGAATCAATTTCAAATGTCATTTGCCATAGGATCAAAAGGATGGATGGGGTTGATGCGGTCTGTTAGGAAGGATACATCCTATTGAGACCAAAGATGGAGGATAGATTGGTTGATCGACATGATGTAGGATATCTGAAACTAATTGGATCTCATGAGACTAAAGACCTTTGTTTTGAAAGCACGAGCTAAGATAAGGACATACTTGATGACACGACAAGACGATGAGACATAAGGTGACAAGATGACAAAATGATGAGGTGACAAAATAGACACACCCTAAATACCTAGGGGCTCGAGGGTTGATCAAAGATCAACCTTGCCTACGTGAAAGTGCAGAGCCCTCGTAGTTCAGGAAAACACCATGGTAAAATCAGAAAGAGGATGATGAAGACAGAGGATGGAGGACAATGACCAGATGGACAAATGCCCAAGGGGCAGATCAAATGATTGACCTTGCCTACGTGAAAGTACAGGGGCAATGTAGTTTGACACAAGGCCAAATAAAGATGATGGAAGATGACAAGACATATAAAAGATAGAACCCCAGGGGTGGATCAAATGATCGACCTTGCCTATGTGAAAGTGTAGGGGCAACGTAGTTCGACAAGAGATCGACGACAGAAAATGGATGAGGGGTGATGAGATGACCAGGATAAATGGATAAAAGGATGGAGCGGATATGATGAGCCAGGATAGGCCGTGCAGATGGGATGGTCAATAGGGATGGGATGTGGGTTATGCGAAGAAGCTCAAGGATGGGATAGGGATCTAGATTATTAGAAGATGAATTGGGAGGGTGAGAGGATGTATAGATGAAGGATGAAGAGTGATATCATAGGAGGAAGATGTAGAAAATAGATAGGAATGATGAGAGGGAGGTAGTAGGGCATTGGAGTGCATGGGGGTAGCCTATAGCTAGATACCAATGACAAGGGATTATGAGATAGGAGGAAAAATAGAAGTAAATGGATGGATGGATAAAGATGGGGAGATAGAAAGATGCGAGGATAGGTGGATAGAGGGATAAGGAATTGGAAGAATGAAATGGATTATAAGGATAGGGAGATGAGCGGGATGCTTATATAGAGGGATGGGTAGATAAGGATGAAAGGATGAAAAAGGACTAGTGGATGGGTAGATAGGAAGATAAGGACGGGGAAATGTATGGATAGAAGGATGGGAGGGATGGGGAGATGAAAAAGATTACATGGAGGGATGGATGGACAATTTTGCCAAGGACTCTATCACAAAATAAGGAGATGCCCCCACTCTAGATGTGTCATGCATGACGAGGAAAGAGGGATAGCAAGATGGTTGAAATGATGGATGGATGTAGATAATAAGTATGGATCCAAAAAGTAGATGGGGAGGATAAGGAAAATTATAGTGGATGAGGGGAAAATATGACAAGAGATGTCCAAAGCATGTATATATATGTGCCCTTGTCTTTATCAAGATCACAAGGAAGATGGATGGATTGGGATATGAATGGGAGATGATGGGTAAGATGTGGAAGATAGGCAGATGTAGGAGATGGAGGAAAGGAATGCATAGGTGGAAGTTTCCCCCAATTGCAGAAGGAGATCAGATGGGGGATTTACGCATCACGCCTGTTTGTCAAGTTTTCATCATGGTACTTATCCAAGGTGCTTTTTTGCCAAGTTTTCACCATTGGACGAATGATTTTCTCTTTACTTTGTTTTTGCTCTTTTTTTTTCTTTTTTGATTTTTTCTCTTGTTTTGATTTTAATTTTTTTGTATTTTTCAGACTAGGATGTAGATGAAGATGGATAAAGATAGGGATATGGATATGCGGATTTAGAGGATAGTTGATAAGGAGATGGATGAAGGACTCAAGCATCAAGTTCCATATGAGGTAATAAGAGACCATGTGTAAAGTGACCATCGGATGTTGGTACAACCTTAGTAGGAGAAATGGAGTATGCAAGAGGATGAATCAAAGGGATTGGATGGGGGTGATAGGGGGGGTAGTGGATGGGGTGTTGGAAAGTGTATGGATGGAATGATGGAGTGGATGTGTGATAGGGGAAGGTGTTCAAGACAAAAATTGGCACATGTGGTAGATGTGAAATGATAGGAGGGTTGATGGGTGGAGAATGTGGCGATAATGGAGGCATTGGGATAGGGAAGTTTGGGACATAAGGACCCAAAACAGATTTAGGATATGGAGGATGTGAATGATTTTGTGGGGGAATAGCAACTTTGGATGTTGTTATGGACTTTTCATTTGAAGGTATGGCACATTTTTTCTTTGGGATCCACATGGTTTTGATTTTTTCTTTGGTGGGCCTTTGTGGCCTTTTGGATTGATTTGGATTTTGGAATTGATTTTTATTTTCTTCAACATGTCTTTTGAAGGGGACATGAGGAGCTTTAGATTCATGTGGATGTTTGGATGTATGCATTGTTGCTTTGGCATCCAAAGTGTTTTTAGTAGCAATGGGAGGGGTATGAGGAGATGGATGATATGGAGAAGACATGGATGGAGTGATAGAGGTAGGCTTCAAATGATGGTGTGTGAATGGAGGATGCAAGACAACATGCATGGATGGGTGCCTTTGTTGATCCTGATTAGGGTTTATGAATTCAGGACTTATTATGGTGGATGGAAGGACATAAGGGCCCAAAATAGATGAAGTACATGGAGGATGAGCGATGGTGGATGGAGGCACATAAGGACCCAAAATAGACTTAGAGGAGGAAGGAGGAAAATGGATGGTTGTTTTGCGGTAATAAGAAGGGGGAGGAGGGATGGCGACAAAGGATTTGGTAGAGTGACGGGAAGTTCCTCTCATTCCTTTGGAAGAGGCTCGCTTAGGATGTATGGAGGTTGTACCAACATTTCTGGAGTGTGAGTTTTGGGAGATATATCCAAGACCGTATGCACCAGGATGTTCTTTGACCTGAATGGGTTCTAAAATACCTTGCTCATGAAGGCCTAAACCTTTTCCTTGATAGTTCATGTTCTCGAGCATGTGATCTATTGTAGGGTGCTTATTCTTTTGGAAGCATGATGCGAGCGCATTAGTAGGTGGAAGAGGTAGGGTGGTGCATATACTTTTTTTTTCTTCCATAAGAATACTACCATGGACACATGTAATATTTCTGAGGTGATAAAAAAGTGGTGTTGGGATGGCAGGCATCGATGGAGGATCATGCGATGGAGATGAGGGGAGAGCAAAATCTTGATTGGGAGGTGAAGGTGATAAGGGATCGAGAGAGGAATTAGGGAGTATGATAGGATCTGGATTTATGGCAGTGGATGATAAGGGCTCATGAGATGGAGTGATTGGATCATGAATACAAAGGGGATCATGGGATGGAGTGAATGAGTTAGTGTGATCTTGAGATGGGGTGGATGGGAGGATAGGATAATGACTTGGTTGAGGATATGGATCATGAGATGAAATGGATGGAATACTATGTTCTTGAGATGGGGTAGATGAGATGGAAGTATCTTGATTTGGAGGAGGGGATATGCTTGTATGCTTTGGATCAAGCTCTTGGCATGACTCATCTTGTGTGGGATGTATGATGATGGAAGAGTGTTGGAGGGACTCCTCAATTGGGGGAGATAGGAGGATGGAGGATTCATGACGATCATGGGATTGAAGTTTGTGAATATTAGGATTGGGAGGAGGGGATTGGATGTCTTCAATGGATTGGGTGGATCTAGTAGTAGAAGATGGGGATTCAATGGATTCGATGGGTTTGACCGACTCAACCGTTTGGACGGTGTCAGGAATGGTGATGGGAGGGATAGGTGTAGGATGGAGGAGGGCCTCATCACTAGTGACAGTACATGATAGAGTGGGAGGGCATGGTGTCTCTTCTTGCATGAGTCCTTGGGTGACATTCAGAAGGGATGTAGGATTAGGTAGACGGGTGGGAATGGATGGAGGATCAGGGATGGATGGAGGATTAGGATTAGGGATTGGTGGATTAGGATTAAACGTGGGGATGGGGTTCAATGGAGGAATAGGAGGATATGGAGGATTAGGATTAGGAATTGGCGGATTAGGTTTAAATGAGGGGATGGGAATGGATGGAGGACTAGATGGAGGATTAGAATTAAGAATTGGTGGATTAGGGTTAGATGGGGGGATGGGAATGGATGGAGGATTAGGATTAGGGATTGGTGGATTAGGATTAGACATGGGGATGGGATTGGATGTAGGACTAGATGGAGGATTAGGATTAGGAATTGGTGGATTAGGGTTAGATGAGAGAATGGGAATGGATGAAGGACTAGATGGAGGATTAGGATTAAGAATTGGTGGATTAGGGTTAGATGGGGGGATGGAATGTAAGGAAACTCAGGTGCGGAAATAGCTTCCTACACTAATCTCTTAAGGAAAGTATGGTGCAAATTAGTTTTAAACCCTTACAATTTCAGATTCGTTAATCTACTTAACAAAGATATTGCAGCAATATACCATACATACAGAAAATGAAGAATGACACAATGATTTACCCTGGGGAAAACCTTTCGGTAAAAAACCCCAGCACTCCAAAACCTGCACAATGTATTATCTTCAACACAACGGTTACAACACACTTGCAATGCAAGTTCTTTCAGGAGATTTCCAACTCTTGAAGACAAAATGCGGCAGCATGAAAAAACGTTCCAACAATACACTCACATCACAAATCTTCGCAACCCTAAAAAACGCTTATATCATGCGCTTCCCTTTTAGGGCAACTTCCGAAGATAACTGTATTAGGGTTTTACCATTCTCCGAGAAAATAGGAACTCGAAAATTTTTTTCGGGGCGATGCCCCGAACCCCACTATCGTGGAAGAGTGTACAGTACTCAACTTTATCAATTGCCACATGTCTTCACCTGTCATTGAATCTTCCAGACATAGCTCTTACGTGTCATAGGAATCCGTCATAACCGTTTCAGCCATGATCTCCTTACACACAATTCAAGATGCCGACACATTAAGTGGAGTGACACATCAACATGCAAACTAGACATGTACACTCACACTTAATTACATTATTTGCAAGAAATACATTTTACAAAACAAATAATAAGAATAGGAATTATCCAAGGTTGAGACACCTTATTCCTAACATTCTCCCACTTGTCGAACACCTTGTAAGAGCAATAGGAACATAACAGGAATTAACCGCTATAGGCCAAAAGGCCCATAGACTCCAAACACCATCTGAACTTCACAGTGCCCACTGGTTTCGTTAATGCATCTGCAACATTCTTCACAGTATCTACCTTCTCCAAATTTATCTTTCCATCTTCCACCATATCTCTCACAAAGTGAAACTGCACATCAATGTGCTTCGTTCTGGCATGGAAAGTTGGATTCTTCGCAAGGCAAATAGCACTCTGACTGTCACACCAAATAGTAATCTGTTCTGCATCAACACCAACATCAGAACACAATCTCCTAAGCCAAATGGCTTCCTTACAAGCATGAGTAGCAGCCATGTACTCAGCTTCTGTAGTGGACAAAGCAACCACAGGTTGTCGCTTACTCATCCAACTGATGGCACCACCAAACATAGTGAAAACATAAGCACTGGTGGATCTCCTGCTGTTAATATCACCTGCCCAATCTGAATCCACAAATCCACGAATACAAACTGAATGTGGAGATCCAGAAGAGTTACCATGGTAACATATGGAGTAATCTGATGTACCCCTCAAATATCTGAATACTCGCTTAACTGCATCCCAATGTACCCGTCCAGGGTTAGCCATAAACCGGCTTAGGACTCCCACTGCTTGGGCAATGTCTGGTCTAGTACAGACCATAGCATACATAAGACTGCCAACTGCACTAGCATAAGGTACTCTACTCATGTCCTCCACCTCACTAGGAGATTTTGGACAATCATCTACAGATAACTTTGTTCCCATTGAAACAGGAACACATAGTGGTCTACAATCTGCCATGCTGAACCTGTCCAACACAGACTTCACATACTTACTCTGACTCAACCAGAGTTTTCTGTTAGACCTGTCTCTACTGATTTCCATACCCAAGATGTACCTTGCTGCCCCAAGATCTTTCATCTCAAACTGTGCTGACAACTGAGATTTAAAATCAGAAATCATACCCTTACCCTTCCCAAACAGCAACATATCATCAACATATAATGCAACAATAAGAAGGCGATCATTTTCAACTCTGAAATAAACACAATGATCTGATTTCGATCTTACAAATCCAATTGACAACACAAAGGCATCAAACTTAAGGTACCACATCCTAGGAGATTGCTTCAAACCATATAGAGATTTCTTTAATCTGCAAACTAAGGATTCATTACCTTTAACAATGTAGTGCTCAGGCTGTGACATATAAATCTCTTCCTCCAAATCACCATGAAGGAAAGCTGTCTTCACATCCATCTGTTCTATCTCTAAATCATATGATGCAGCAAGAGATAACAGAAATCTAATGGATGTCAACTTTGCAACAGGAGAGAATATTTCACCATAATCTATTCCCTCTACCTGTGAATACCCCTTTGCAACCAATCTAGCTTTGTACCTTTCAACACTGCCATCTGCACAGAATTTCTTCTTGAACACCCATTTACAGCCAACAGATTTTCTCCCTTTAGGCAAAGGTACAAGGTCCCAAGTTTTGTTTTTCTCCAATGAAGCCATCTCATCATCCATAGCCTCAATCCAGGAACCTGCATCTTCCATGCCCAAAGCCTCTTTCACAGATCTAGGCTCATCAGTGTTAGTAATCAAAGCAAAAGCACAACTGGAATCTAACATAGAATAACCAAACCTTTCTGGTTGCTTTCTTTCTCTCATGGATCTCCTCAAGGGCTGAGGTTGAGGTTGTTCTTCCTCTTCTTCCGAACTATCAGAGCTGCTAGAGCTCTCCTCATCATTAGACCCAACATGGTCTCTCTGTTCAGTCTTCTCAGGGGTAGGAGGAAACTGAACAACATCTTTTTCCTTTTCTTTTTCATCTGGTTGTAGCACAATAGGAGAAGATGTTAGCTCTCTGAAAATAACATTTCTACTATACAGCACCTTACTAGTCATAGGATTCCAAAGCTTGTATCCTTTCACACCAACACTGTATCCGATGAAAATACATTTGACAGCTTTGTTTTCCAACTTAGATCTTTTCTCCTTTGGAACATGTGCATAAGCTTCACAACCAAAAACACGAAGATGTCTAATTGAAGGCTTCTTACCAGACCACACCTCCATGGGTGTCTTACCAACAAGAGCTGATGTAGGAGATCTGTTAACCAGATAGCAAGCAGTGGCAACAGCTTCGGCCCAAAATTTTTGTTCTAGGCCAGCTCCACTAAGCATACTCCTAGCCTTCTCCATCAGTGTCCTGTTCATTCTCTCTGCAACTCCATTTTGCTGCGGGGTGTAAGGAGTTGTCTTATGTCTCTCGATTCCTCGTTCTTTACAGAACTGTTCAAACTCTGTGGAACAAAACTCACCACCATTATCAGTTCTCACACACTTGATTCTTTTACCA
Organism: Sequoiadendron giganteum; assembly: GCA_007115665.2. Classification (NCBI taxonomy): domain Eukaryota; kingdom Viridiplantae; phylum Streptophyta; class Pinopsida; order Cupressales; family Cupressaceae; genus Sequoiadendron; species Sequoiadendron giganteum. The sequence goes on from CM021108.1 coordinate 112,971,985, forward strand.
GTCTGATTCTCCACGAGAGCCTTAAATTCCTTGAACCGACTGAAAACCTGTGTCTTACTTTTTAGGAAATATATCCAAGTCCTTCTACTGTAATCATCTATAAAAGATACAAAATATACAGAACTGGAGATAGAAGGAACTTTTACAGGACCAAAAACATCAGAATGAATAAGATCCAAAAGTCCAGAAGACTTGTGAGAACTAGAGTAGAACTGAACACGATTTTGCTTACCATAAACACAGTGTTCACAGAAATCGAATTCGAGATTACAATCATTTAGCCCCTCAACGAGATTTTTAGTTTTCAAGGTCCTAAGACCCTTCTCACCAATGTGGCCAAATCTCATATGCCACAACATTGTCTTTTCTGCAGGAAGCTTGCCTTCCAAAGTGTTTACACCCTTAGGCACACTTACTGCACTGCCATCGGAACCCATTGCCACAATCTTCTTTACTGCTCGTTCAGATGGTGGGGATGAAGTGATAGCCGCTCTCTTCTTTGAAACGGAAGAACTATTGCATTGAGCAATGCATGCATCAAGCTGAAACAAAGTACCTCTCCTAGTACCTTTAGCGAGCACCATAGATCCTCTTATCATCTTGCATCCATCTTTCGAAAAAACAACTTGCACACCTACATCATTCAACATACTTACAGATAATAGGTTTCGTGCCAAACCCGGAATGTGCATAACTCCATTGATTCCCTTTACTCGTCCATCAGGAAATCTGATAGTGACCCTTCCGCGTCCAACTATCTTTAGGTGAGAATCATCACCCAAGTACACCTTTCCACCATCAAACTCTTCATATTTTGAGAACCAGTTTCGATGAGAGGTCATGTGAAAAGAAGCACCCGAGTCTACTAACCACACATCATCAGATGCATGGGCTGCCAAAGCTGCAATAAAAGCATCTCCATCTTCTTGAGATTTTTCAGAAGCTGAATCTGAGCCTTTCTTCTTCTTCTTCGGTTCTTTGCAGTCCCTCCGGAAGTGCCCAGATTTATCACAGTTCCAACATTTCGCCTTGGACTTTCCAGGAGTCTTAGAACTCCCACGGGATTTGGATCTGCCCTTCTTTGACTTATTGTCATTCTGCTTTCCTTTGTCGTTGGATCTCCCGCGAACAGCAAGGGCTTCCTTAGACGAATCCGAAGTCTTTCTTCGCATCTCCTCAGATAGCAGTGAAGACACCACATCATCCATACGGAATGTGACTATAGTACTTCCGAGAGCCATCACAAGATGGTCCCACGAATCCGGCAAGGAACAAAGCAGGGTCATACATCGATCCTCCTCCTCAATCTTGGCACCAGATGATGCCAACTGTGCAATCAATAAATTGAATGCATTGAGATGATCAGTTACGGATCCACCTTCCTCCATTCTTAAAGAATACAACTTCTTTCTCAGGAACAACTTATTCACCAGAGATTTGGCCTGATACACAGACCCAAGCCGTTTCCACAAAGAATTTGCAGTAGTCTCATCAAGAACATTCAGAAGAACGGCATCTGCTAGACAGAGTCTGATGAGACCCTTAGCCTTCCGATCCTTGATATCCCAATCCGCTTGAGGTATCGCTACAGGTTTCACATCAAGTGAAGTAGCCTCCCATAGATCGCGGTCTTCAAGCATGTCTTCCATCTTGAGTTTCCACAACTCGAAATTAGTGCCATTAAATTTCTCCACCTCCATTCTACTGTATGAGGAACTTGCCATCTCAATCTGCAAATAAGATTCAGAATGCTCTGCACAAAAAAACTCCCACTCAACTTGAGATTAGCTCAAAAAACCCTACCCAACAACTAGGATCAAAAGTTGATCAGGCTCTGATACCACTTGTAAGGAAACTCAGGTGCGGAAACAGCTTCCTACACTAATCTCTTAAGGAAAGTATGGTGCAAATTCGTTTTAAACCCTTACAATTTCAGATTCGTTAATCTACTTAACAAAGATATTGCAGCAATATACCATACATACAGAAAATGAAGAATGACACAATGATTTACCCTGGGGAAAACCTTTCGGTAAAAAACCCCAGCACTCCAAAACCTGCACAATGTATTATCTTCAACACAACGGTTACAACACACTTGCAATGCAAGTTCTTTCAGGAGATTTCCAACTCTTGAAGACAAAATGCGGCAGCATGAAAAAACGTTCCAACAATACACTCACATCACAAATCTTCGCAACCCTAAAAAACGCTTATATCATGCGCTTCCCTTTTAGGGCAACTTCCGAAGATAACTGTATTAGGGTTTTACCATTCTCCGAGAAAATAGGAACTCGAAAATTTTTTTCGGGGCGATGCCCCGAACCCCACTATCGTGGAAGAGTGTACAGTACTCAACTTTATCAATTTCCACATGTCTTCACCTGTCATTGAATCTTCCAGACATAGCTCTTACGTGTCATAGGAATCCGTCATAACCGTTTCAGCCATGGTCTCCTTACACACAATTCAAGATGCCGACACATTAAGTGGAGTGACACATCAACATGCAAACTAGACATGTACACTCACACTTAATTACATTATTTGCAAGAAATACATTTTACAAAACAAATAATAAGAATAGGAATTATCCAAGGTTGAGACACCTTATTCCTAACAGGAATGGATGGAGGATCAAAGATGGATGGATGATTAGGATTAGGGATTGGTGGATTAGGATTAGACGTGGGGATGGGATTGGATGTAGGACTAGATGGAGGATTAGGATTAGGAATTGGTGGATTAGGGTTAGATGAGGGAATGGGAATGGATGGAGGATTAGGATTAGGGATTGGTGGATTAGGATTAGACGTGGGGATGGGAATGGATGGAGGAATAGGAGGAGATGAAGGATTAGGGTTAGGGATTGGAGGATTAGATGAGTGGATGGGTGGATAAGGATTAGATGTAGAACTAGGAGGAGATGGAGAATTATGATTATATGAGTGGATGAGTGCATGGGAGTAGATGGAGGACTAGGAGTGGTTGGAGGTGGGTTATGTTTAGATGGAGGATTAAGATATAACGCGGTGAAAGGGGGAGTGATGTAGGAGGATGTGGAGGTTGGATTAGATTGGAAAGATTGGGATGGTGAGTGATAGTAGGAAGATGTAGATGAAGGATTAGAATGGGGAGATGTGGAATTAATATAAGGGTATTGGGATGGGGGATTGTGATAGGAAGGTGTGGATGTTGGATTAGAACAAGAAGATTGAGGTGGTGGACCACCATAGGAAGAAATGTATGGTGAGTTGGCATAGAAGGATAGGGATGATGGATTAGGATACGCGGATTGATATGGTGGATTAGGATAGGAGGAATATTGGGATGGGGGATTGTGATAGGAAGGTGTGGGTGTTGGATTGGGATGGGAAGATTAGGATGTGGGATTAAGGTAGAAGTATTAGGATTGTTGATGATGATAAGGAGAGGAGGATATGGATGTTGGGTAGGATAGAGGTTGAAAGGGAGGACATGATGAATATACCGATGGTGAGGATGTTGGATATCCCTTGTCAAGGGTAGAATAAGGACTGTTATTAGATGCGAATGAAGGCATAGTGGGATAGTTCAGAGAAATAGTGGGATTTTGGAAGGCAGTTGGAGAGAGCTTGCTAGCAATGATAGCATCAAGGGGATCTATATAACAATCTTCATGATCAACAAGATTTTCGTTATCGTCATCAACGGAGTTAGGATTCCCCTTGACTACTATTATTGGTCGTGTGAAAGGGGGATAAAGAGTCATGATGGATACAAATTAGCAGGACAAAATAGATGATGGATAGAGAACTAGGATGTATTGGAAGCTCATATGGGGATTGGATGAAAGCTTAGATTGAGATTGAATAAAAGATCAGATTAGGATGATGGGATTAACGCTCAAATTAGAACTAGATTAGAGCTTAGATTGGGATTGGATCAGAGGATATGATAGGATTGATTTGAAACCGAGATCATGGGTTTAACTAGAGGAAGTAAGGTGTTGACAATCAGATTTTTGCCAGACTTGGTAGTTTTCAAAAATTATCAAATTTTGTCATTTTAGGAAACTTCATAGGAATACGTTTGAGAGTCCAAGTTTATTCCAAAAAATACACAATAATAAGATAGAATGAATTTCCAACTAACATACCAAATTTGAGACATGCATTCAAAGTTATTAACGAAAATGATTTTTCAAAAACTGAAAAAAAAAACACTAAATTGTGATTTTGAGGGTCAAGATAGAACTTTGAGGTTTCAAAAATGTGTTGAAAAGGGGTCCAACCTATCCAAAATATGTTGGGAATCCACATGCCACCTCATAACACAACTACCCTTAAAATTTCAGCCAAAACCCACATCCGAGTCAAAAGTTATGGCCTCTGGAAGTTTTTGCATAAAAGTCAAAACCCTCAAAATGAAGTCTAGATGATTGGGATGGATGATTTGATGATAGATATGGACTCTGATGATGTTCTAAGAAGCAACTATGTGTTTTTGGTCGATGAAAGAATGACTTTAAGAAAATGTTGATGGATGCTTGGATTGGTTAGATGAATGTTTAGGATGATCAAATGGTCAAACGAAGACTCGAGGTGGTTAAACGGAGGTGTGGAATGGTCAAATGGATGAAACTGTCTATTCAGAAGGGCATATCTACCCTTCTGCAGTCAAACAGTGGATCAGGAGGACATATACGCACTTGTGCAGTGAAAAATGCTGAAACAGGAGGGCGTATCCGCACTTGTGCAGTGAAAAATGTTAAAACAAGGGGGAAAATTCATAGATATTTAGGAAATTCCAAGTAAGACCAATAGAAGAGAACTCAGTACCCAAGCAATATTTAGAATGGAGAAATAGGGAACCACTCATACTATTTAGGTTCCACATGTAACAAGGCTGTAGGAGTTGAGAAAATACAACACCACAAACCCCGAAGATCATCTGCATGCAAATAACCTATCACAAAAGAAGAGATGGAGACAAACAAGCAAGGGTTCTCTGAAAATTGAAAATGTATATATCAAAGAGAATGAGAGAATGAATTGATATGAAATACAATGGGATCAATCCTTATAAAAAGGAGATCATGCAAACCCTAATAGGAAAAACCCTAATAGAAGCCCTAATAGGATAACATTTAATAATTAATATAATTATTAAATGTCACTTTATGCAAACTAACGTAAAATCTTAAGAAGGGAATAAAGGTAACTTAATCAACAAGCCATCACGTGTCAAGTGCTTAAGAAATTCCACTCGACGAAATTTTTTTTGGTTGTACCTACTTTTGGATGCCACGAAAAGTAGCCAGCACTGTCGGATGAAACTAAATGCAGTCATTGATTGCATGCATCACCACATCGGTGGGACTTAGCATTTCCTCCTGCCGATAAAAACCTGCTCTGCCGATGAAGGCAATGCAAGCTAAGATTTTTCCAACTCCATGCCTGTCGGCTCATCGTTGTGAAAAGCTTTGGGGTAGCGCTGATCAGACTAAGTCTCGGTGACTAAAAGGTTAGGCCGACCAAAAAGAGAACCCCACGATAAAGTGATAAGGGCATAAATTCGTTAAGCCTTTCTTTGAGGTCCAAGCTAGTAAATTGAGACACATTTTTCCAACAAGCTCCCAATTGATGAAGAATTACTGGCTTCCTCCAGACTCAAAATTCATTGACGATCATAGGCCCCAAGGCCCATCGAACTTTCACACTATCTGAACGTGTTCATGCTTACTATTTTTTTCAATGCATCAGCAACATTCTTCAGAGTATCCAACTTCTCTAAAGAAACCTTTCCATCCTCAACCATATCTCTCACGAAGTGATACTGCATATTGATATGTTTTGTTCTAGCATGGAAAGTTGGATTCTTCGCCAAACAAATGGCACTTTGACTCTCGCAACAAATAGTGATTTTCCCTACATCAAAACCAATATCAGAGCATAAACGGCTGAGCCAAACAACTTCTTTGCAAGTGTGAGTTGCTGCCATGTATTCTGCCTTCGTCATGGACAAAGTGACTATAGCCTGTCGCTTGCTCATCCAACTAATTGCACCACCATTTAACATTAAAGTATATCCAGTGGTGGATCTTCTGTTGTCAATGTCCCCTGCCCAATCAAAGTCCACATATCCACGAATTCGAAGAGTATTCTATGATCCAACCAAATTTCCATGGTAGCACAAAGCACATTCTGAGTACCTCTCAAATATCTAAACACTATTTTCACAGCATCCCAATGTGTCCTTGGATTTTCCATAAATCAGCTGAGTACTCCCACTACTTGGGCAATGTCTAGCCTTGTATAGACAAGAGCATACATTAAACTATCAACAACACTCACATAAGGCACCCTGGTCATGTTCTTCATCTCGATAGATGATTTTGGACAATCTTCAACAGATAGCTTCGTTCCTAGTATGACTGGAACAACTAGCTCCTTGCAATCGCTCATATCAAATCTCTCCAGGACAGTGTTGATGTACTTACTCAGGCTGACCCAAATATTTTTGCCCTGTCTATCCCTGGTTATCTCCATCCCCAGAATATACCTTGCTGCACCAAGATCTTCCATTTCAAACTTTGCAGACAACTGAGACTTAAGATCAAAAATCATAGCCTTACTATTTCCTATGAACAACATATCATCTATGTATAGGGTAATACTAAGCACATGATCATTTTTAGATTTGTAATACACACAATGATCGGATTTGATCTCATAAATCCCACAGACAACACAAAGGTGTCAAACTTTTGGTACCACATTCTTGGTGACTGCTTCAAATCATACAGATATTTCTTTAACTTTCATACGAGGTTGTCTTTACCTTTTTCAACAAAGTGCTCAGGCTAGGACATGTAAAGTTCTTCTTCCATATCTCCATGGAGAAATGATGTTTTCACATCCATCTGCTCAATCTCAAAGTCATACGCGGCTATAAGTGATCGCAGAAATCTAATAGATGTTGGGTTAGCTACAGGGGAAAATATTTCTCCATAATCAATTCCCTCTACCTAAGAATACCCCTTTGCAACGAACCTTGCTTTATACTTCTCAGCACTGCCTTCAAGACCACTCTTCTTCTTAAATGCCCATTTATACCCAATGAACTTTCTTCCTTCAAGCAAAGGTACCAAATCCCAAGTTTCATTATTTTTCAATGATTCCATTTCTTCATTCATGGCTTCCAACCAGGAATTTGCATTGGGCATATAAATTGCCTCTTTAATAGTCCTAGGCTCCTCAGTGCTAGTAATTAAAGCATAGGCACAGTTCGAATCCAAAATGGAGAAACCATACCTATCAGGTTGTCATTTTTCACGTGTAGACCTTCTCACTAGCTAAGGTTGTGGTTCTTCATCTTCAAAATTTTCAGAGCTTCTTGAGCTCTCCTTGGCTTTAGGTACACCATTCAGTTCTCCCTTTGCCGGAGTTTTGGGAATCTCAACTGCATCATTCATCTTTTCTCTTTGATCTGTCTCTAACTGTGGATCAACTGTAGAAGGTTTCAGTTCATGAAATATTACACTTCTTCTATACAAAACCTTCTCAGTAACAGGATTCCAAAGCTTGTATCCTTTCACACAAACACCATAGCCAATGAAGATACATTTAGCAGCTTTGTTCTGCACCTTTGATTTTTTCTCATTTGACACATAAGCATATGCCTCACAGCCAAACACACGAACATGTCTCAGAGAGGGCTTCTTACCAAACAACGCTTCCAAAGGTGTTTTATCAACAAGAGAAAAGCAAGGAGAATGATTCACCAAGTAACATGTTGTAGCCACAACCTCAGCCCAAAAATTCTACTCTAGACTAGCATTGCTCAGCATACTTCTTGCCTTTTCCATCAGCGTCATGTTCAACCTTTCAGAAAATCCATTTTGTTGTGGAGTATAAGGTGTAGTTTTATGCCTTTTAATCCCATGGTCTTTACAATATCTATCAAAATTTGTAGAACAAAACTCACCCCCATTATCTATCCTCGAGCATTTGATTTTCCTTCCAGTCTAATTCTCTACCAAACTTTTAAACTTTTTAAAATTACTGAACACTTCTGATTTACTTTTAAGAAAGTATACAAATGCCCTTCTTGAATAGTCATCAATAAAAGAAACATAATATCTAGACTTCGATAATGAAGGAACATTCACTGGACCAAACACATCAGAATGAACATAGTCCAGTAGACTACAAGATTTATGAGAACTCAAGGAAAAAGAAACACGTCAAGTTACTTTCCATAAATTCAGTGTTCGCAGAAATCGAACTCAAGATTACAATCTACAAGCCCTTCAACAAGATTTATATTTTTCAAGGTTTTTAAACCTTTCTCACCTATGTGTCCGAGTTTATGATGCCACAACATGGTCTTCTTTGCTGGGAGTTTCACTTCCATCACATTTGCATCCAAAGAAGCATCTTCTTCTTCCTCCACAGAAATAGGTTTTCTTGACTTTATAGAGGTTTTGTTGCAGTGAACAGGACGTGCATCCAGCTTGTACAGAGTGCCAATATGAACACCCTTAGCAAGCACCATTGCACCTCTAGCCATCTTACATCCTTTACTTGAGAAAGAAACTTCCACACCAGCATCATTCATCTTACTAACAGAAAGTAAGTTTCGAGCCAAACCTAGTATGTCTAGTACATCACCAATCCCTTTGATTCTACCATTAGAGAACTGTATTTTGAATCTTCAATGGCCAACAATCTCCAGTGATGAGTCACTTGCTAGGTACACCTTTCCACCATCGTACTTCTCATACTTAGTGAACCAGTCTCTATGAGACTTCATGTGAAAGGATGCATCTGAGTCAACTAGCCAGACATCATCTGATGCCTAAGTTTCCAAGGATACAATGAACGCATCTGCATCACTCTAAGAATAAGCATAGTCTGAAGCATTACTCTTCTTCTTCTCCTTACAATCCTTTTAGATATGACCAAACTGCCCACAATTCCATCATTTCACCTTGGACCTTTTACCAGGAGACTTTGATCTCCATTCAGATTTAGATATGGAATTCTTGTCCTTCTTCTTTCCTTTCTCCTTCGATCTACCTCAAACAACAAGGGCCTCTTTGGCCATCTTAGAAGACTTCCTATGCATCTCTTCAGACAGCTGCAAAGCAACCATGTCTTCCATATCAAAAGTAGCAGTTGTACTTCCAATAGCCATCACCAAGTGATCCCAATTATCAGGTAACGAACATAACAGGAGCATGCAACGATCCTCCTCCTCTATCTTCACACCCATAGACTTTAACTGAGAAACACTCATATTAAATAGGTTTAGATGGTCTACTACAAATGAACCTTCTTCCATCTTCAAGGAATACAACTTCTTCCTCAGGAATAAATTATTTACCAAAGACTTTTCCTGATAAATATCACCAAGCTTCTTCCATAACTAAGTTGCAAAATTCTTCTCATGGACATTCTGGAGTACAGAATTGGCCAGACTAATTCTTATCAGACCTCTCACTTTTCTATCTACGAGGTCACATTCTTCTTGATTCATACCTTGAGGCATAGTTCCAGACACTACTACCCAGAGGTCTCTATCCACTAACAGGTCTTCTACTTTGAGTTTCCACAACTCAAAGTTGCCACCATTGAATTTATCAATATCAACTCTTCCTGATGTACTCGCCATCCTAGATGGAACTTGGTCCTAACTTTACAAGACTCCCACTAGAATAGTATTAGCACAAAAAAACCAGCCCCATTAACAAGGATAACACAACTAGCCAAGCTTTGATACCATTTGAAGAGGAAAAAGCAGAGGTGTGAGAAACGCTTTTCCAACGCTAAGACCACAAAGGAGAAGTGAAAAAACCAACTTTTTAAACTTTTCTAACTTTTAAGATGGACAGACAAAGCATAACAGGAAACTAGAAAATCAAACACAGAGATAACACCAGATTTACATGGGAAAACCCTTTCAGGAAAAAACCCACCACACCAAGAGAAAGACACTTTGTATTCAGTAAGCAAAAGTTACATCCAAAGTTATAGTCCTCACTCTCTAATAGTTAGCTCACAATAGCAGACGAGTTTTAATGCACTCACTGTTACAATTCTATTTCGGTATATAGCGAATACAAACTTTGATTTCTCAATTTCTCTTTCACTTTGAGTCTCAACCGACTATATCAAGTCTATCACCAACCACCGATTAGGGTGCATTAATTTTAGTCCTTCATCGACATGCCAAACTGATCTCAGATCGGATCCACCTGCAATCCTACATCGAGCTACCCCCGCAATAAATTCGTTGCAGAGAAATTATTAACTTTGGGCTCTAACAACTGCCAAAATCTGATCTTACATTAACTACATAATATATCGATTTTCACCAATCCAGCTTCTGGCAATAAATGTTGTTTTGCAACAATGGTGCAAAAAGAACCAATGAAAATTTTCCACGTGTCACATTTCTCTTTGCTTTGTCACTTGACTAAAATCCCTTCGCTATCGCTAGCCATTACATCACATTTTGGGGCAACAATCAATCGTTATCGCCAAAACACCGACCGCCAACTTTATTGGGTCTCACATGCCATGCGTCCACCACTGATGGAGGTTCTGGGGCATCCAAGAGAGAATCTCTAAGATTCCCATGAGCCAGCCTAGAACGAGATTCCGAGGTTGCCACGTGTCCATCGCTCATGCTCTCTGCTTGGCTTATGTGGAAGCCGCTGGAGCTCCATCGAAGAATCTCTAGCGGCATCCGCTAAATTCCCCAGGGAACTCTCGAGGCGCAGACAAGTGTCTGCCATCGGATGACTCTTCGCAACCAGGGGACCCTCCTTCCTCTTTTGCTACGCAAACCACTTTTACAAGCCACCATGCTTCAGGCGCTTAAGCAATTATGCTCGACGAAAAGGTTTTTGGTTGTACCTGCTTTTGGATGCCGCGGAAAGTAGCCAGCACCGTCAGATGAAACTAAATGTAGACATTGATTGCATGCCATCGCCACGTTGGTGGGACTTAGCATTTCCTCCTGCCGATAAACAACCACTCCGTCAGTGAAGGAAATGCAAGCCGAGATTTTTCCAACTCCATGCCCGTCGGCTCATCATTGTGACAACCTTTGGGGTCTCACCGATCAGACTAAGTCTTAGCGACCAAAAGGTCAGGCCAACCAAAAAGAGAAACCCACGATAAAGCGATAAGGGCATAACTTCATCAAGCCTTTCTTTGAGGTCCAAGCCAGTAAATTGAGGCACATTTTCTGAACATCTTCAGTTTCCAGGTGCACTTGTTTGATCTGTTAGGTTAATTTGCTCATATTGCTTTCATTTTAGCATTCTTATAATATATCATGTGTTTTCCAGCATTGTAGACTCTATTAGATTAGGTTAAATAGTTAGGTTTACATATTAAATTTCAACACCTTTGCACACCCCACTTGCATATTCAATCCCTAGTATTGAATGAATCACAAGATTTGGTGCCCAATGGAGGTGAAGGAAAACCCTCTTCCTTCTAGGTGAAACCCTAGTTTGTTGTAGAGGACCCATTCTTTTACCCCCAAACAAAGCATTCAAATTTTTTGGTTCATTTTAGTGAACCTACATTTCAACACATTACATACTTCTGATTTTAATTGCATTTGCATACTAGGAACTCTTTCTTTAGCATTGCATTGAATGTTGCATTTTGTAAACAAATATCTTAGGGTTTTCCATCTTGCATTAGTGAAAAGGCATCGTATTTTGCATTCATTTCCTTGCATGATATGAAAATTTGGCATATATCTTATACCTCTACATTTTATCTTCCATAAACTTTCTTTTTTCATCAGAAAACATAAAAAAAATACTCATACCAAGACTAAGTCGTCCACCTGAGCAACCTAGTCCCAGTAGACATTTTGCACCAAAAATTTCCGCATTTTCTTTCCAGATCATGTACTTTCTATTTATTTTTGTTAATGCTTGATTTCAGCTTTGTTCTTCTCTATTATATGGTTATTCTTAGCTTAAAATGACATTTATGAGTAGCATTAAAGCTTTACATGTTTCATTTTTTTCTCTAGTTCCTAGTTCTTTCAAAACAAATTTCGTGAAACATACACCTAAAAACATAGACAACTCACATGATACAATGCACACTTTTTCACTATAGGAATACTATATCCTATAAATCTTTTAGTAGTGATGATTTTGATAAGTTAGATGAAGCTCTGCAAAGCTTCATCTCACTTACTTCATCCACTAAGGTTGGTGATGATATAGTTACAAGTTCCCCACCCTTGTCTTCCAAACCTTTTAGTTGTGATGATATGGGCATGTCAGATGATGTCCTCCAAGATTTCATCTCCCCTACTTCATCCACTATGGTTTGTTGTGATGACCAAACTAAAACAAAATATGTCAACATCATCCAACCCCAATTCGTTCTTACCCACTTTCTCCTAAACCTCCAACCTCACCCCAACCTGAGTTTACCCTTTACCCTCCTCAGAACGATATTCTTGCCCACACTCATTATACTTGTAGTAACCCGCATCCCCAACAACCATCTCCCTCTACTTCCCTACCATTACCCAACTCCATCTTAATTGCGGCTCCTCATTTCAACTCACAACTTAGGGAGTATGATTTGGTTGAACAACTTAAAAACACTCCCGCCAAAATATCTCTTTGGGATCTCCTTCAAAATTCTCCTAACTATCACTCCATGCTTCAAATAGCCTTACAACAGATAGTGGTCCTTCCAAGTATGAATACTAATGATGTGGCAGCTCTCCTCCATGATATGAACACAACTAATGTGGATATTACTTTCTATCAACATAAGCTACTGCCATTAGAATTACGAAAAACAAATTGAAGCCTTTATGACTATAGCCCAGTATGATCGAATAGGTATCAAAAGGACCCTTATTGATAATGACTCTACCCTAAATGTGTGCGGTGTGAATCTTCTTGATAGATTACATGTGGAACAATCACAAATCCAATCTGATTCCTTATCCATTAGAGAATTTGATAATGTTACAAAGCAACCTCTTGGTGTCATCACCTTACCCATTACTGTTAGAATGGTTACGCTGCAGACTCCTATCCATGTCATGCCCTATGATCTCTCTTATAATCTCCTCTTGGGATGACCATGGATACATGAGATGCATGCAGTACCCTTGACCCTTCATCGAAAAATGAAATATTTCTATAATAACAAAGTTTATCAAATTGACATCGGTATCGAACATGAGAGTCACTTGCAACTCAAATAGGGCACATCAAGTCCTCTCCATACCTTAATTCCTACTTCTAATATTGCCCCTCTTGAAAAGGACCAACCCAAAGATAAAACCAAGTTTAATTTACTTGGTGACGATTGGGGCTCTTTGGAATTTACTCCTTCCTTTATGGGTGTGTAGTGTCACACGCAAAGAGGATACCCAAAATGAACAATACGTTGTCCTCTCTACCCAAAAAGATGAGCACTCTTCTCACATATATACCTCATCTCTTTTTGGAAGGGAATGCCACATATACAACAAATTTTGATGAGATAGATCATCAACAACCCCCTAACCCACAAGAAATGGAAAGACTATGGGTGTGGTTATGATCTTGTGAAACAATTGGGTTGCACAAATAAAGGATGTGGTAAGCATGAGCAAGGAATTTGTGTCCCCATTGAACCTAATACACAATGAACTAAGACCAATCTAGGGTTTTCCTTTTCTAAAGCTACAAAATCCAATCAACGACCCTCTCTCAACATCAATACTATATCATGCACATCAAGAACCACCCTTACGCTTAAGCATCCTGAATTTCTTGATGTGGATGCTCCCCTCTTCACCTATGTTCATGGAGATGACAATTTAAAATAGTTGTTCGATGTTGCGGATAAGACTTCTTGCTTCAAGAGACATGCCTCTTATGCCATGTTGAGTTCTGAGTCTGCCGGTAGTCACATCAACAAACCTCACACCAACTTGGAACCATATGATCCCGAAGTCCCTAAGTCTAATGCACTCCCTTTAGGAGATACCCTTGACATACCAATGGATATCGATGACAAGGACAAAATAATTAAAATCGAGAAGTGCCTAGATGATGAATAATAAGAGGATCTTGCAACCTTGCTTCATACCTTTCTTAAACTATTTGCTTGGAAATATTCTAACATGCCAGGAATAGGTCCCCAAATAGTTACCCATAACATTGTCCTTGCTAAAAATGCTAAACTTGTTCGCCAAAAGATTCAAAAAATGAATCCTAAGGTAGCCTTGCATGTTAAAGGAGAACTTGAAAAACTCCTTGACGCGGGTTTCATTCGCTCCATCGATTATTCCCCTTGGATTTCAAACATTGTTGTGGTGGCCAAACCTGATAATTGTGTTAGGATATGTACGGATTTTAGAGACCTGAATAAGCCCTCCTTAAAAGATGAATTTCCTCTTCCTAACATTGATATGATCATGGATTCCACTACTAGACATGCTTTTTTATCCTTTATAGATGGATTTTTAGGGTATAATCAAATCTTCATTAACCCCCAAGATCAATACAAGATGGATTTTACATCCACTTGGGGCAGATTTTGTTGGGTTATGATGCCTTTTTGTTTAAAGAACGTTCGCGCTACTTATCAATGAGAAATGACCTTAATCTTCCATGATTACATTCACAAAATCTTAGAAGACTATGTTGATGAAATTCTTGCTAAATCCTTAACCTGCCAAGATAATGTGAGTGTCCTCCGCTAAATTTTCGAGTGTATGCATAAATATAACATGCGCTTAAATCCTAAAAAGTGTGTCTTTGGAGTAGATAGTGGTAAAATTTTAGGGTTTATCATATCTCACAGAGGCATCAAGGTGGATACAAAGAAATTTTATGCTATAATCAATATGCCACCTCCTCATAACATTTCCCAATTATGTATGTTACAAGGACGGATACAATCCATTCGTCATTTTGTCCCTTGCTTAGCCGATCATACATTACCCTTTACACATCTCCTTAAAAAGGATGTCAATTTCGATTGGAATAATGATTGTAAACAAGCCTTTGAGAGTTTGAAAGAATACCTCATAACTCCACCTGTTTTACAGCTTGCTATACCCAACTAGCCTTTCATCCTTTATATCGCTACTTTTGCACATGCTCTTGCTGCCTTGTTGGCTCAATAGGATTCCAAAGGAAAAGAGCATCCTATCTATTATATTAGTAGAACGCTCCTTAATTATGAGACTCGTTATTCCACAATCGAAAATAATGTTTGGTTCTTGTATTCACTACTAGTAAGTTGAGACATTACTTACTCAATGTTGAAGTACATGTGATGACAAAGTCTAACCCTTTAAGATGTCTTTTCAATCAAACAGATCTTTCAAGACGTCTTGCTAAATGGGTCATGTTGTTAACCGAGTTTGACCTTAATTTTATTGCTCAAAAAGCAATCAAAGGTCAAGCCTTAACCAACCATTTAGCTAATGCTCCTTCAACATTAGCATTACCCACCAATGACTCTTTCCTTGATGACAGTGTGTTTACTATAGACCTTCCTACATGGGAATTGTACTTTGATGGATCCAAGAGTAGAACAGGCTTCGGTGTTGGATTTATCTTAATTCCACCTATTGTTAAGCCTATTCCCTTATCCTATCGTCTCAATTTCCTATGTACGAATAACACAGTTGAGTATGAAGCATTAATCGCTGGATTACACACTGCTCTTGTCATGAGGGTTAAAAATATTAAGATCTATGGTGATTCGCAATTGGTAATTAAGAAAATCAATGGTCTCTATCAAACTAAACATGATAAAATTTCACTATATAAGGATCTTGTTCTCAATCTATTAGACCAATTTGAATCCTTTACCATTGATAACATCCCTCACAAAGACAATCGTCATGCAGATGCAATGGCTAGTGCAACCTCTCTTATATCTCCTATCGACCCTTCTAAACAAATCATCTTTACCATTCATCCCATTATGAAACCCTCCATTATCAATTGACCTACTGATATCTGGTCCCACCTTTCCTGATAATCTGTGTGTGGTATGATGCCATCTACAATTATCTCAAAGATGGTACCATTCTCAAACCCACCACTAAAAATAGTCGCCAGTGCCTAAAAAAATTAGCCACTAAGTATATCATCATTTCTGACACATTGTACTAAATATCCTTCAATGGAATCCTTCTGCAATGCCTCAAGGATGCCGAAACTCATATTTCCCTCAAACAATACCATTCCAGTACTTGTGGAGGACATTTTGGAGGAAAAATCTTAGTGCAAAAACTCCTTCGCTTTGGATATTACTGAAAAAACATGGAAAAAGATTGCTATGTGTATGTCAAACAATTTCATCAATGCCAAGAACATAGTCATTTGATCCACGCTCTTGCTTCGGAGCTTCATGTCCAAATACCTATCTGCTTGTTCTTTGTGTGGGGCTTGGACCTAATTGGAAAAATATCCCCACCTTCTTCTGCTGGACATACGTTCATTATAACTGCTACTGATTATTCCACCAAATGGGTCGAAGCCATTCTTCTCCTATCCACAACCACTAAGGTGATTTGTCATTTCTTATTGGAACACATTATCACTCGCTTTGGCCTTCCTTTTGTGTTAGTCTCGGATAACGGTACTCCCTTTAAGAACAATGATGTGAAGAAGTTCCTTGAGACCTTTCATATCCAACATCGATTTTTCACACCTTACTACCCTCAATCCAATGGTCAAGCCGAAAGTACTAATAAAATCTTGGAGAAAATCATTAGGAAGACTATCAATCAAAACCAAAAATATTGGCATACGCAATTGCAATATGCACTATGGGCATATCGCACGAGTATTCATTCTTCTACGGGAAATACACCTTTTAACCTTGTTTATGGTATTGACGCTATCCTCCCTTTAGAGTTAGAAATCCCCATGTTGTGGATTGCTCTCCAAAGTCTTGTTGATAACGACACTTATGTGGAACAACGTCTGCACCAACTTGAAATGCTTGATGAACAACACATCAATGCTCTCAAGCATCTTCAAGCTTACGCTAAACAGTTGCAACGTAAACACGATGTTGGTGTCATTCCTCGAACCTTTAACAAAGGTCATTTGTTTTTATATGAAAACCAATGCAACACCACTGTCGATTAGGTCGACAAAGGTAAATTCAGTCCTAATTGGCTTGGCCCCTATGTGGTCGATTCCAATTACAGATTTGGTGCTTACACCCTAACCGAGCGCGATGGCACTCCCCTTCGAAATCCCATTAATTTCGCGCATTTGCATCGGTATTATGTCTAACCCCTCTTGAATGGTATGATTTATAGAGTAGTGTTGTTGAGGCTATTGGATTCTATCCTATGGGCTCTCTGCTTGCTTCATTCTTGACACATCATCATGCTTGTGTCCCGAACACTAAAGTGATTATTTAATTCATTTTTTATTACTTTAGATTTCATACTATTCAACTTTCCCCCTTTTGTGTGTTATGTTCCTTTAAAATCATAAGTGCATAACATATTTAATCTTAATGCTTAATCTAACATACATTCTATTAAATCAAGTTGCCATTAATTAAATACAATACTATTTAATTAATCACATTGTCATTTAACATCCACACAATTAAAATTACACCATATGAAATAAAAATGTGTATATATACATATATCAAAAATCTTTTATACATATCATCATAATACACAGTGTCACTGAGGACTGTGATTATCAGATCCCTCAGGATCTGGTACTAGTGATGCATCGGTAGTAGGGCGTCAGGAGATAGTTGTGCGTGATCGTGACCGTGATCCGTCGACTCTGAGTGTGAACTCTAATCTTCCCATACGCGCAAGTGCCAACTTATGCTCACCTTCTATTTGGTCCCTCTTTGCCCTTAACTGTGTCACCTCTCTCTAGTCTCTCCACCTCTACTGGAAGTCGTGATGGCTACGCTTGTGGTGCAACTCTCACTCGGCGAACCTTCCTCCTCAGGCCCTCATAGGCTGCCCATAATCTTGTGAAGGGTCTCAGGGTCTCTGGCTCTCGCTCCATGATCGGTGGGGGAACGTAGTCAGTATCCATCTCCTCTTCGTCGAAGGTCGTTGGCACTATCTTTGTGGCTGCTTGGTGCACAGGAACTCTCTCCATCCCTCTGTAGGCCCTGTAAAATCAAACAAGAGTCTCATCAATAACACATCATCATATAAATATATATGCATTAAATCACACATCAAATACATCTATCAAAATTAAATATCACCTATATCTCTGGTGGAAGGTGGAATGTCCACCTCATCCTATGTTAGGGGCATAGATGATGTGTTTGCCTCCCCTCGGCTATGAGTTTTTTCCCTTGCTGCTGCTACTGTCTGGGATCTAGTCCTATGTACAAGGGAGACATCTCCCTACTCATGTTGATCCTTAGCTGCGGCATCATCATCCTCACTTAGGGGTGGCTCCTCTACTCTCCTCCTCCTCATCCTACTCCTCATCCTCATCCTCTCTCTCTTGTCCATCATAATCTAGGTTTGCATCCTCATCAATAATATCTGTAAATATGTCGGTAGCCCTGTACCATGTCTCCTCGGCGCTGTCCTCTCTCTCCCTATCCTCCCTCTCATCTAGAATAGACTCGACCTCTCCCACTAGCTCATCCATCAGGAACACTGGCTCTAGTCACGATGCTCGCCACCACTCCTCATGGTCCCATGTGGCCCCCACATCATTTGCATCATCCACAAGTGGCTGGTCATGATCTAAATTTTTTGATTCACTCTCGATGACATCATCTAGTGTGAATCATGCTATGTCCCCTAGCCTCCGAGACACTGAATGGACCTCCTGAATGATGATCATGGTTGTGGTGGTACCTATACCTGTCCAAACTGCCTCATAACCCGATCATAGTAGAATGGTCGCACTATGTGATCATGTCATCCTACCAGGAACCTGATCATCTGTAATCTCCTTAGTTGTCTGGTCTAATCTGGCCATTGGAGAACGAGCTGGTACGACCTCCACAAGATATCCTCGCCCATCTAGTCGGTTGAATCTCACTCTCCAAAAGTGTAGATCACTGTACTACCATAATCATCACAATAGATACCCAAATTCTTGTGGATAACCCATTGTTGTCAAATATGGGAATCCAACTGGTCGTGTACATGTGATATGCTCTAAGAACCATACCTGTAAGAGCGTGCAATTTACCATGCTATCCAACTCCCAAAAAACAAACCGATCGAGGTCATAGTACAAATGTGCTAGAATGCATCAGCCCCAAGTGTATAATGTCTAATGCTCTACCATGCCCTGTACTAGATGTACCAATCCACCCTCCAGATGCATTGCTCACCCATCCGGCAAGAGGACCAAAGCCACTGTATGCATCATAATATGTCTCACCACTGGCACTCATGAATAGAGTAACATCGCCAACTCTATTCGTCCTACTACTCTGCCATCATGTACAGGACCCTCGAGGCAATACTGCATGTCATCGTGCTACTCTCAAAAGGATCATCCCCTCTATAGTCACACACACTCCCCTCAAATAGGGACTCAGAGAATGCGATGGACATCGTCTAATGTAATGGTCATCTCTCCTATGGGTAGGTGAAAAGTGCATGTATTAGCATTCCACCTCTCACATAATGCCATCAACATAGCATCATGATATCTCATAGGTGGCATAAGATATGCCCAATAGATACCCATTGCCTGCAAATACTCTATCTCCACTGGTGATAGGGCTGAAGCCAAGTCTCTAAGGAAACTTAGTTGTCTCTCACCTAAACGCTGTCGAGAACGTGTGGGTACGTATACAAATTATGACAATATGCTATCGAAATCATCTGATTTCTTTAATTTTACCGTAATTCATCAGGAAAGTGTGCTAATGTTGTTCTAGTGTGCTTTTCCTATGGCCTTAGTGTTGGTGTAATTAAATGTTTTGTACCTTATCCTAGGTCATAATTACACCTTAGTTAAGTTTACTTAGGGACCACATAGGAGTTGTTGGAGAATTTCCACCTTTGGTGGACTTATCTTCTTATTACTTTATCACCTCCACCTTTCATGGACATATCATGTGATTAGGGTTCCACCTTTTGTGGTAGATCCACTATTTGTGGTGGTTATCACATTATCACCTTTCCACTTTAGGTGGAGTGATAGCTTTTCATTGTTGTCTCATGTCATAAGATTACGACACTTGTCATAATCTTATGCACTCCTATGTTCTCACCTTGGCTATATAACCAAGGGGTCTCTCATTGTAAACACACATTAAAGCATTATCATTGACATTGAATACAGTTTATTCTTGTCATATTATTTTCTCTCTTTTTTGTGCTTTCTATTTGGTCCATAGATCTTGGCATCCATAGCCAATTCTAACACTTAGACACTTTAGAACCCTTTTGGGACACTCCGTGAAGAAACGAGACACTTTGCGAACAAAAGAGACACTTTGCAAAAAAAATTCCAAGGTCTTAATATACTCTAAATAAGCATTAAATTCATCCTATAATCAAAAAAATAACAAACAAAAGGCTCTTGAATCAACTAACCTCATGTTGGCGATTGTCGCTCGCCACCTGATCATGCAATACGTCCACTCTCGCAGGGGTGAAATCATGTGTGCTCAACATTCTTTCGCTCTCTCCTCATCACTAAACAACACTACAAAAGGTAAATGAGAAAGTAAGTGCATATTTACTCTTTTTCATTTATTTTTAACTACATCACTTTTACACACATGTGCACATTTGTACTTTTTTACTTTGTTAACCTTATAGTATGCTTTTTCATTCAAATTAACACTCTAGGCGCTAGTGATCTTTGTTTTTATACCATTTGTTGCATTAGAATCGTGTTTCCACGCCCTAAATCATCACTCACTTATCGCTATGAGGCATGGTACTTGGAAATTCCCTCTGATATGTGTGTCCTCATTCGACATGGTTAGATGGCTACCTTGATTCCACCTCTGTAAAGCAAGCCGAATCAAGGGGGGCATACATCTACCCTTGAATTTGATCTTTACGGATTAGATAAGAGGATTTCTAGGACTTCTAACGAATTTTTGTTGCAGGATGCGATTCCTAACATTATGGTTTTGTAGATAACTAGACATTGGGGGCTTCATTCTCCCACCTTTTAAATGAGTATCCTTTTTTGAAAATAAAGGTGCATTGTTTGATTTAGAGTCCTTTAGCTTACATATGCATGTAGATCCATATGGACGCTAAAGTGGGGGCAAAATGTGTCACAAAAAATTGTACACCTTTCAAGAAAAGAACAATTTTGTGCCCGTTTTGGTCCTACTTTAGGTCCCATTTCATTGATTATCACCTTAAAACAACATTTATAGGCCCCTAAGGTTGTTAATTTTGACTTGGAGGCTTGTTATACCCAAGGGATCATTCAACCCCTGATAAGCAATATCAAAACCTTTCAAAAAGTATCGTTCCCACTTCAAAATTCCTTAGTGGGACTAGGTCGCCCAAGTTGGCGACTAGTCCTTTTTGAGGAATTTTGAAGTTTCAAGTGGGAAAATGAATATTTTATCATAAATTCCCGATGGGTGTTGGCTTCTTAGGTCAAAATTCCTAACAATTAGGTCTTGTTGCTTATATATACTTGTTTTAAGGTCATTTTTCCATTTTCTCTTAGTCATTTTTCACATCCAACTCCAAAAAATAAGTGCAAAACATCTTGCTCAAGAAGATTCATCTCTCACACAGGAAAATTTGAAGCTTTTCGATAGCAAACTAAGGATTTTTGAAGGTTTTGAAGCTCACTTCACATCCAAGATCACTAATTGACAAAGGTTGGAGATAGATTCCTATGGAAATTCATGGAGAAATCTAGGTTGAGGAGGTGTAACTAGCCACCAAATCACTCCTAAAGACTAATTTCCAAGTGCCTCCATCGTCTACTTTCAATCGATTTGCAGATTTGAGGTTTTCACCCCATTTGCATTCCTTGCTACCTTCAATTGCAATGGTGTAGGGTTTCTAGGGTTGAAGTCTTGCATCATTTCAAGTCTATTATTTGCATCTTATTCTAGCACAATAGAATAGGGTTTTGCTTTGTTTCAGGTTTTCCTAGTTCTAGACACACTTAGGGCTAGGGTTTATGCAGATTTTCCATTTCATTACAAGTTCAAATACAAACTAGGGGTTTGACCAAGGAAAACCCCACATTAGAAACACAAATATCTTATGTTTTGCAGGTTAATTTGTAGATTTTGATCTAGATTCCCATGAAGAAGCAGAACACAAACCAAAGGCCTCTGTGTCCACTTTCAGTTTCTCAGAAAAGCTGAAAGGGACTAAGTCACCCATAATGGCGACCTAGTCCCATTGAAGCTTTCTAACACTAAAAGTTGCAGATTTGGAGACCCTATTGACAAAAATGGCTTCCGGAGCAATTTCCTCAAAAAGGGACTAGGTCGCCCCAGCTGGCGTAAGTGTCCCAGGTGACTCAAAACCCTAGTTTTCTAGATTTTTAGTGACTTCCACAATCTTTGCTACAACCCTCTTCGATTTTCAGGTGCACTTGTTTGATCTGTTAGGTTAATTTTCTCATATTGCTTTCATTTTTGCATTGTTATAATACATCATGTGTTTTTCAGCATTGTAGACTCTATTAGATTAGATTAAATAGTTAGGTTTACATATTATATATTAGCACCTTTGCACACCCCACTTACATATTCAATCCCCAATATTGAATGAATCACAAGATTTGGTGCCCGCTAGAGGTGAAGGAAAACCCTCTTCCTTCTAGGTGAAACCTTAGAAAGTTGTAGAGGACCCATTCTTTTACCCCCAAACAAAGCATTCAAATTTTGTGGTTCACCGACATCAAGGAAACAATCATAAGGAAACATCTAAATATTAGAGCTTCTAAAGGAAGCTAGGCCTTATCCTTTTAGAATCTTCACAAAAAATCCATCTTCCCTTTATATTTTTCATCATACTTTAGTCAAGTATACTTGACTCTTATAGTAAATCAATACCAATATGATTTATCACATACTATTTCATGCCTATCATGTGCTCTACTATCCATAATTATTAGGATAAAGTGATATTATCCTCATAATCTTGTCTTATGTCATGTGCCTTCAATATCATAGGAATGTTGGTTATGATGGAATTAAGAGGAAGGTTACTTTTGATAGTGGATATTATAGAGAATTTTATATATATATGTGTATGAGTTTATTATTTGTAGGTATTAGAGGATAAGGTGGAGCATATTATTGATCTTATGTGGATTTCTCAAGAGTTGTGATCTTCATTTTTAGAGAACCATTTTGTTTTGAGACCACCTTATCCCCTCCTCCCCCTTAGGTGACTTGATTGAAGTCACAAATTGATCATAATGTGAAAATTTATGTGATTTTAGATTCATATTTGTGATTATTGATATGATTTTATTTGATTGACTAGGTCAACAATTTTGAATTTCTTTAAGTTTTTGATTAAATGCATTGTGAAAATTGTCATCTTTACCTCAACGACTGGTTGTTGAGACTTTGCTTCCAATTTTTGAATTGTTGATTGGTGGCCACCATTGATAATTTTACCTTTCTTTGTAAATTTTGAATTGTTGTTTTATTTAAAATTTAAAATTTCTTGTTTTGAGGCTTTACCAATTTTATGTTGTTGTTGGCATGTGTAGTAATGTGGAATATTTTAGACTATCACACTCATGTGGAGTCACTTACAAGTTGTATGGGGGAGTAGATGGCCTAGGGATCTATTGTGAAGGGGTAAATAAGACCAGTATGGCACGGTTACTATCTATTTCCCCTTGATTTATCAAATATTTCTATGCATAGGTTCCTTGGGGAGGACTTGATGGTAATTATTCATGTGATATATTTTTAGAGGAGAATTTTGGGCACTAGGAATCCTCAAACTTTTTGTGTGAGCCTTGTATTGTGAGTAAAGTGAGTCCTTATTGTGGCAGTCAATGTGTTGGTTATATGTTGTTTGGGTATACTAATGAGAAAACAAGAGTAAGAGAATAATAGTTAAAGAAATATTAATTAATTAAATGACTGCTTGAAATTATGGATATGATATATGATGACATGTGACATATGACTTCTTGTTAAGGATTAAAATTCATCGAGGCACTTTTGCAACTAGTGGTGTTAAATTAACTAACGATTTGACAAGAAATAACATAATTATGGTGTAATGAAAACCATATGGATGTGTGATATATATAAATATTTGAGAGTATATCTAGATCTCGATGACCTTGTCCTAAGTGTGGTGTGAATGAAACCCTATGCATGATCTATGTTACTCCTAATTGTAGAAAAATTATTTTGGTGTCTATTTTTATAGAGATGTCATACTAAGTTGGCCATGTTGTGATACACATACTTCTTGCTAAGGAATGAGTTTTCCTTGGTCATCTTGTATACTAACTCTTGGGAGAGTACTCTACACCACCCCCTCGCCCCTTATCAATTTCTAGGAGGAAGTTTAGTCATAGGGGGGAGGATGTGAGGACTTTAAATATTTTCAAGTACTTTTTAGCTCCAAGTGTTTGTGCTTCAAAAGTCTTAACATCTCACATTGAATTTAAAATTGAACTCTTGAAGAGGTTTAATTCATAAGAATGAAAGGATTCAAAAGAAAATTTAGTTTGGTAGTTAAATGAATTAGGAATATTGTCTCTTATTTAGTTAATCAAGTGAGTGATGATCTAATCAAACTCATAGCTAAGTTTGCATTAAGGGATATTTAACAAATTGGAAATTGGTTGACTAATGTTTTAAAAGGAAATGTTAATTTTAGTTCATAATCAACTTGAAATATTTTTAATACCTTTAATTCTTTTAACAAGTTGGGGTTTAATAATAATATTGAATTTTGGAATCCAATTATTGAGAAAATGACATTATTATTGCTACTTCTAAAATTAAATAATGGTAATATTATAATCACCAATGAGTATATCATCGCTAGATATTTCTTGGTTATTAGAGAATAACATTAATGTCTGGGTGGATTATGTAACGATGATAAGTACTATCATTATTAATAACAAACTTTCTATTTAAATTATATAACCATGGCATTACTAGTGTTGTTTGAGAATGAAATAGTAAATACTATTATTGGGTCAATGGGCATAATGTTTATATTCTCAAATTAAGAATATTGAAATTAAGATTAAAATTTAAAATAATATTAATAATTTTACAATTGACAATAGAACTGTTGTATAATAATTAGTGTATGTATTAGTATTATAAATGAATAAGTAAATAATGGAATTATTGCCATTGAACGAACAAACAATTAATTATTTTTACATGAGCTAGACCTTATAGAGGGCGTGTCAATTGAGTGGAATTATTTTTTGTAACTGCAAGCCACTGAGAAATGTCCCTTCATATCTGGATTGTGTGATTTGATCTCATTTTCTTTCTCAATTGGTGTTCATGTTGCTACATTGGTAAATGGGGTATTGACTATGGTAGTTGGGTAATTACCATGTAGAGTGGTTGATCATTAATTTGTATATCCTTCACCCACTACCAAATTAATGAAAGGATGGCGCACCATAATCTTGACAATAATGAATTAAAAAACAAAGGAAGGATGTCATTATGGAGTCAGGGAGGGGAATGTCAAAAGAGTATGGCAAGGGGGGATATGGATACTGTTGCACAACTGCTACAAATATCTCTATCAATATCTCAGACCAGGAGAGGGAGAGAAGGGGTGATTAGCGTCATTGTAGTTGCTACCACTTATGGTTTCAGTTTGAATGTTGTGGATACAGTTTACTTTCCCTTGTTGCCAATGTCTCCCTGCTTTTGATTACAATCTTATTTGTTTGGTCAAATGTTGCATCTGTACTCAATAAGCCTCCACCTTTTGTTCCTTGTATTGAAGTGTTAGAAGGAACAATAAAAAAAAAAGTGCTCCTGTGACAGAGAACATAAAAACTATGGACTAAAGTGATCCTAGAATAGAAAAGGTAAAGAGCGTTGAATTTGGAAGCAAGAATAATGGCGAGCAAAGGAAATCAACGGAGGGAAAGAAGGCAGGGTTCTCATAATATTCTTCCTGCAAATCCTGCCCATTCATTCTCATGTGCATGTGTGGGAAGCGTGGCATAGTTTATACAAATTCTTGAGGCAGAGAAGATGCTTAAAAATATTTTGGTAACCGACGCTATACCTACCAATGACACCTGCATGACTCAATTCAGGCGAAATCGTGAGGATTTGAAAGATGAGGTGACTGTGAATGGAAGGCGAGTTCAGATTTTATGAATTTCAACCTGTCATAGAATGTTATAGTAGCGACAGAGTCCTAGATGGATCCATTCTGGAAAAGCCTCTGTTGGACGGCTCAAATCTTCATGATTTAGCAAGTAAGATAGCGATTTTATTTTTGTAAATTCTTTCAAATGTGTTGAATTAGCTTTATTGTAGCTTAAGTGTGGTTGAATATGACTTATGGGGTTGTACCAAGAAGATAAGAGGGTGAGTTGCCTGATACATTAGTTAAATGTGTTAAAATTAGACTTGTAGATAGATGACAAGAAAATAAAAGGAATCTCCGCATAATTTTCATTCTTAGCCTTAGCTTTTAAGTTGTACAGCATCTCACATAAATTCTAAGGTATTCTCTTCTCTTCTATGCATCGAATTTTGTTGAATTTGGTTTTACACCCACTAGTTGCATTTGCTTAAAAGTTTTCAAAGGCCTTTTTAACAAATCCATTCTGTGCATATCCTATTATCTTTGCGTTTTATGAGATCATATTTCTTTGAGGCATTATGTCGACCAGCTCACATGCCTTGTCTATGCGTCCACAATTTATATATATGTTGTCAAACAGTTCACGTGTCTTGCTTATGCTTCCACACTTTGCATGCATGTCAAAGAAGGCAGCTGCAACTACAACCTCTAGAAAATTTCCTTCAGCCTTTATGCTTCGATCATTGTCCATACCTTGTTCCAAGCTCCCATTTTGGCGTAGAGTGGATGCTGGCAAAGGTTAAAAAAAAATTGGCTTTACAACTGTTAATTGCATTTCCTTGTAATTTTCTAAAGCCTTTTCAACAAATCCATTTTATGCATATCCGTCGATTAATGCAGTGGTTGGGTGGCGTTTCTCTTATGTATTTTATCAAACAGTTCTAGTGCCTTGTCTATTCTTCCATGTTTTGCATGAAAATCTTTAACGCCTTCAAAACCTTAATTTTAGATAAGTTCTTCCTTCCCCAATCTAAAACCGATTTACTTTTGTGTTTATCAAATTACTACTGGTGGATTATACACCTAGCATTGTTGTGAAGGCAGTTAAGGAATAAGTGAATTTGATATCACGTGCTGAAATAGAACTGTTTTGAGGGAAGAAATTTTGAGTCGTGAGGCTCAGTTTACGTTGGAGCTATTCTTTTACAACTTATAGCTAGTAGAAATCAGAAAACATAACCCCTTAACTTTATGTGGCTGGGTATGAAAACAACATATATATTGAGGAAATTCAACATGCGCGGAGTTTGACAGTCATCAATCCTCCCAACCTTGAATCAACTACCATAATGATGGTAGAGGCAAATGCAAAATCTACAATCTAAGACATAATAGTCACTATATTTAAATATTACAATACAAATAGAGTTATACTTTGCAATCTAGGAGCATGGATATAATTTCAATATACTCACACAAATTGGGGGAGATCTCTTTTTGTCTATACTCAACTTAACCTCTGTCGCATGACCTCAAATAGTTGGGAGTCACGAGGAGCTCTCACATGCTCCTATTTGGTGTGGATATGGGGGTATTTAATGACATGTGAATATATATATATATAAGCATCTCATTGGTATCTTATAGATTTCACCAACTATCAATCATAAGACGATATCTAAATATTTAGAGCTTCTAAAGGAAACAATCATAAGGCGACATCTAAATATTTAGAGCTTCTAAAGGAAGCTAGGCCTTATCCTTTTAGAATCTTCACACAAAATCCATCTTCCCTTTATATTTTTCATCATACTTTAGTCAAGTATACTTGACTCTTATAGTAAATCAATACCAATATGATTTATCACATACTATTTCATCCCTATCATGTGCTCTACTATCCATAATTATTAGGATAAAGTGATATTATTCTCATAGTCTTGTCTTATGTCATGTGCCTTCAATATCATAGGAATGTTGATTATGATGGAATTAAGAGGAAGTTTACTTTTGATAGTGGATATTATAGAACATTATATATATATATATATATATATATATATATATATATATATATATATATATATATATATGTATTTGTATGAGTTTATTATTTGTAGGTATTAGAGGATAAGGTGGAGCATATTATTGATCTTATGTGGATTTCTCAAGAGTTGTGATCTTCATTTTTAGAGAACCATTTTGTTTTGGGTCTTTCCATAGTATGATATAAAAAAATTATTGTTTTTATTTATATATATCATGGAATATGTTGATAGATAAATTAAGATAATATAAAAAAGTATTTCTTTAGTATCTAAATTTAAATTACTGATTAGAGTATACTATGATTAACCAATAAATTAATGTGTTGAAATTTAAACTAGAAAATAAGAAATAAAAGAAAACTCACAATACTAGTTGTAAATGGAGAAACACTTTTGAGGAAAGAAAATACCTCCATCAAGGAGAGGATAATTCTAAGTTAATCTAACGAGAATGTTACATCAAAAACTACAACTTGATAGCCCTAAATCCCACCCTATGGTTACCTTGGCATTCATACTTTTTGAATTTCTATAATTTTTAAACTCTATTTTTATTGCTCATTACTATAACTTTGAACATTTGATGTTGGGATTAGACTGTGGCTTTATGATGATTTCTATGCGCAGGATAAATTTAATTATGCTTATGATTATTTCACTATGATTGATGATTAATTAGATATCATAGTTAAAATGAAATTAGTATGGGTTATGTAATTAATGATTTGATCTGATAACATGTTTATTAATTAATTTGTTCATTCTATGGTTATTAATTAAAATAATTGATGTCTCTATATACATGTCATACTTGATATTCATGATATTATGTTTAATTAAAATCAAAATATTAGCAAATACTATTAGGATGTGTATTGAGCTGTGAAAAATTGTTACCTTATATCTTTACATTGTGATTGGTAATTAGAACTATTATTTTGATCTTTTAACTGTCATATCCTCTTTCTTGTTTAGTTAGGACCTTAGTAAGTAGAGTATGATGAATAATATGCGGATCCAATCTAACATGTGAATTATATATATATTAGGGACTTTAGAGGTGAGTCTCTCCTATGATATAAATGCTAATTTAGTTCGATGGGTATCAATTTAGGTTAAGTATGCAAAAACATTGTTCCTGGAGTAGTTTCCCCCACCATGGATGAATTTATGTTCTATCTAAAATTTATCTCTACATTAGTGAATAAATGTTAAATTTTGGGTTCACGAAAACCTTGGTTCATATAAAAGTAAAATTCTTAGAACTTGGGTATTCAATACCCAACAAGGAAAATCAAATATCAAATCAAGAGGAGTAAACCTAGGTCATAAGTAACCCTTGATATTTTCTTTGTAGACTTAAAGAAAATCCCCTTAGAGTGTGTTCTTAGGGTATCCTTATCTAGTTTTTTATTCTGGCTTCACCCAAGTTGGTGGCAGCCGATCATTAAACTGTCTAGGGTAATAGACCCTAGAAAGGGTTGCATACTCAATTTTATATTACATAATTTGTATGGAATACCTAATTCCTTGAGTAGAGGATTGAATTTTAGCATGTATCAATGTTATGGTGTTATGAGTATGAATGAAGTTGATTCTTTCGTTGAAACCTAATGGATATACCCTGTGTGGGTGAGTCAAAGGAGTTGAAGCAACTCATGTTGTCAAACTACAGTGTCTCTACAAAATATATACATAGGCAAGGCCATCAAATGATGAGCCCTCGAGGTATTAGGTTAGGCCATTAGGACTGTTATTTTGAGTCTTGTTTTAGTCTTGGTTTTCTCTCCTGAAGTTGTAGACTTCCAGTTGGATTGTATAAATTATCTTAGTGATAGTTGTAAGTAGCGAATTATGTTGTTATTCTCTTTTAAGTAAACAAAAAAAATATTTGCGAAATTAGTAAAGTTGTTGCAAGTTTTTCAGGTTGTTTAGTGTGTAAAATGTGGGCATGACATATTACATATAGGACCTTCTGAACTATGACATACTTTAATTCCTAAATAACTTTCTTGACAGATATAACACATGTTTGGTATTTTGAATTTGTCTAACTAAAGTTGAAAGTTCATTTGAAGTCTTTTAAAATCAGCTTGATTCATTCCATTTGCATTTGGTCTATTTTGTGCATCACCTTCTACACCTAAATTTATCTCAATCTTCTTTCTATGTTGAGGTGTCTTGAGTTCTCCTTCTATTGACCTTCAACTTTCATCTTCAAGGTTCATCTCAATATTTTGAATAGATGGTTGATTTTGCATCCCACTTGAATGGGGATCTATCTATTGTTTTTCTTCTCTTTCAAAATGAGAGACTTGTTCAAATGTTCTTTGACAACTATTTTTTATCATATTAGCTTCCTCTCTATTTTGAAATTCTAATTCATGCACTTATATTTCTACCCTACATCTAACATGTCTTTGTCTTTCAACTTCATTGTTCCTTCTTATTTCCTCTACCCTTTGATCATCTGTCAAATTTTCTTGTCGTCGTCTTCTATATTCTCTTTGATATTCTCTTTGATATTCTCTTCAACGTGCTTTTTGATATTGCCTCCTCTCCTCTTCTAATTCAAAATTCAATCTTGATTGATCCATAGCTACAATTTTTGAATAATTTGTATCTAGGATTTTAATTTTGTTTTTAAAAATAATTTCAATAAGTTATACGAAATAAAAGAGGAAGCCATAAAAAATGCATGTTTTTACATAAGTATTTGATAAAAGATGATAAAATCATTTTTTTATAAAAGCAAATTGAAATGGCAATAGTCGTATTGGATCTTATCCCTCTAAGGGCAAGATGAGAGTTCAAAGTGATAGATATTTTTTTTTTTTTAAATCATACACAATTGTGATTAAATAAATCTAACGACATTGCCTTTCAAATTAGATAAATATAATTTTAACCAACAATTCAAAAAATTGCAACAAATATACAAAAATAAGTTGGCTTCGTTAATACTTAAAACTTTACATTTTACATTCAATCGGTGGCAATGCCTTCTAGATAATAAAATAATATTATTATTATATTTGTAGTCTAAATCATATGTCATGCAAGACTTAAAACATTACAAAAAAATTTAAATATTGCATGGAGGAATATCGCACCAAATTGGTGGATAGTGTCAATCCATGTTTTATTACACATAATCCATGAATAATGATTTTTTATTATTTTAGATGTGAGCATCCCTGTATCATTGTCATACCATTCTCCAAGAATTTTTGTACCATCATGTCTTATAATCCATTCAAGTGGGAGATGTGGAAAATGGATCATAAGATTCAATATGAACATGAGAGTATGTTCATCAATAGAAGTTTGGAAAGGTGTTAGATGGCATAGTAGATCTTTGCATGGTGGACTGAATATACTAATGAATTCTTCTATGCTATGATGTCTAGAGAGGGAAAATGTAATAATGGGTTGGCAAAGGAAAATGATGTGAGCTTCTTTATATTTCTTTACAAGATTTTTTAGAACAATCAATTCCCCTCTTATCATCAATGGAGATAAAATACGAATTTGTTTCCCTTGTAAAATTGACTCAATATATCCTCATCCAACATATTGAGATATAAGAACAAGATTATGAAAGAAATAATCTTCCAAAATCTTTCTCTAACATTCTTTTGGAAGTTCTTTAATTCTTTGTATTCCTAAAGATTGTGAATCCTCATGAATATGACTTTCGTTTGCATGAAATCTCTTAATCATCCTATCAAAATCCATTATGTAAAAAAAATGGATGAATTTTATTTTCTTATTGTGCAAAATTACCCCAATGTGAGAAAAAAGGTGAAAACTAATATTGAATTAAGAAATCTCAACATAAAAGAATACCATTTTAGGAAGCAATTAGCTAAATTAGTTTCCCTTGGTAAAATTAATATCTTTTCTTTTATTCTATTTTACTCGAAAAAGCTAATAAAACTTTACAGTTACAAAAGAATGTTGCACACAATAAAATAAAAAATTTAGATTAAGAAAAATAACAACTTAGACTTCCCCTAAGATTGAACCATTTCCCACTCTAAGATGAGAGCTTCAATTAAATTTCATCAAAAAAATTCTAACATAGAAAAATATCCACTTTCTTACAAAGAGATAAATTCTTAAATACTTGATAAGAAATACATTTACAATATAATGTAGAAATATCACATACTTTCTTCATAATTGTAATAGTAAAAAATAAAAAATATTTAAATGGTCATACTAATAAACCCCACAATTGAGATGCATTTTATTTAAATGTTGTCAGGTCTAAATATTTTTAAAGATTTATTTTTCAATTATTATAGTAATGAGATTTAGATTTTTTCATAAGTATGAATTTAAAGACCAAATGAAGGCATATTCTCCTTATTTTTATCAAAATCCTAAAAGATTGTTAGTGGTACAAGGTTTCTACACTTATGTATTTCTTATTTTAAGTTATGTAAAGTACCATTTTTATTTCTAGATTATAATAAATTAATTTTAAAAATTATTTATAAAAAATTGTAATATAAAAATAGATTTCAAAAGTCTTATCAATTAATTTCTAATTCTAAAAATAGATATTAAAACTAATTAATTAAATTTTAAAGTGATTTATTTTCTAATTTCACCTCATTTTTTTCTTCACTTTAAAATGTTTTGGAAATAATATTATTAATTCAATTTCATCTTATTCTAATTATTCAAGCTTTGAAAATTGTATTCTCTTTTTAATCATACAAATTAAATTCTATTCTTTTTTATATTATACAATCTTTTAAGGTGAGTTAATTTCTATTCCCTTTTTTTATCAAACTAATTAAATTCTATTCTTTTTTTATATTATACTATCTTTTTATATTATATTATATTATAAATTAAAATAAGATTAAATGATATAATATAGTATTCTACCATCTATACTATATTTTAAAAATTATGTAGAAACTTAATGATATATTTAATCCTTACCAGTTAATTTCTAATTTCACCTCATTTGTTTCTTCAATTATTTATGTTTTCGAAATCATATTTTTAATGAAGCTTTTGAAATAATATTTTATTAATTCAATTCCATGTTATTCTAATTATTCAAGCTTTGGAAATCATATCAGTGAAATAGTTAATTTCAAATTTTAAAAGTAAATATTAGGCATGTTAATTTTGTTTTAATATTTAAAATATAGTATAAATTAATTAAAGTAGATATTCAATTTAATTAATTAAATTTTAAAGAATTAATTTATAATTTCATAAAATTATTCTACCTATATATTAATTAATTAATTGAATATGTATTTTAATCTTTATAATTAATATAGATTAGTGTCTATTCATAAAAAAAAAATGAAGTTATCAAACTAATTAAATTGTATTCCTTGTTTATCTAAAAATTAGAAATTAACTAATGAAATTAAATGGAGCAAGCTAACTCCTGAACAAAATTCGCCTATGTATATAACATAGGATATGCCCCCAATATCGCATGGAGAAAACACCCGCGACGTAAAATGTTGTCGGACAAAAGGGAAGACTTGACGGTTAGACGTCTCCTCTCGTCTGCTGTTTCATGTCCCGTCACTAGGAAAAGGTGTCAACATCGGTGGGTTTTCAAAATAATTGTTCAACGTGGATGGACAAAAAGCCAAAAACGTGGCATTCAAAACCATTATTAGCAAATATCAAAAAACCCAAATGAGGTCCCATTTTCTCCCATTTTGGTGGATAGCGAGGGGAAGAGTTGCAGGCATTTGGAGCTCCTTAATGTATGTATATCCGCTCTTTGTATGTGCCATTTGGCCATTCTACCATAAATAGTGAAGAAACGAACGACTATTCGTTGCGAGGTTTTCGTTTGCGATTTTATGTTAAGGGTTTTTTAATTTTGTTTCCTTTCGTCTGCTGGTTTTGAAAATTTGCGGTTGTTGAAGAAATAGATGACAACCCATTGTGGAAATATGAGTGAAACAACTAAATAAGGTTTACAGAGACCACAAAGCATTGTGAAAATCAAAATAATTGAATAAGGTTTACAGAAACCACAAACTATTTTGAAAATCACATAAAGCCCAGAACATCGCCATTGTTCACACTCTTGTTTTGAATGTTGCAAGATTTTCGTTGGGAAAAGGGTTATTTAGTTGAAATGCAGGTCTGATAAAAAAAAATCGTGTTGAGGGTTTTAAAAAAATTGTTTTGTTTCCTCCTTGTATGCTAGTTTTTGAATTTTGTCATTTCCAAATGAAATAAGCAACAACCCATTGTGGAAATATGAGTGAAATTACTGAATAACGTTTATAGAAACATAATCTATGGGTTCTGTAATGAAATGCTATATTTTGAAAACCACATAAAACCCAGAATGTCGCCATTGTTCACATTGTTATTCGGAATGGATAAAAAAACACAAAACATGGCATTCAAAATCATAATTCGCAAATAGCAAAAAGCCCACATGACATCTCATTTTTGCCGCCATTTTATACACTATCATTTTGGAAAACACGATGTCTCCTAAAACTTGGACTATTGTAAAACCCTTTAGAAGTAGCTACTGAATTGGTTAGTCACCCCTGACCTCAATTTGGTATGTTTTTTGATTGTGTGGAGAACCGTTTGTGATTTTGATAGTAGAAATGTAATGAAATTGGAAAATAGAAGGTATTATGAAAACTGCAAGGCACAGTGTTATAGATTGTTTTTTGTGTTGGAAAACACACTATCCTATGTTCGCCATAGTTCACATTGTTATTTAGAATGGAGAAAAAAATGCAAAATGTGGCGTTTCAAATAATAATTTGCAAATAGAAAAAAAACCAAATGACATCTCATCTTTGCCACCATTTAATACACTTCATTTTGGAAAACACAGTGTTTCGTAAAACTGTGAGTGTTGTAAGGGCCTTTAGAAGTAACAACCCAATTGGTTACTCACTCCTAAACTCAATTTGGTATGTTTTGTGATTGTGTGGAGAACCTTTTGTGATTTTGATAGTAGGAATGTAATAATACTCTTTGCATTTCATTTGAGCCTACAGAGAAAGAAAACTCCTAGAAAAAATTCACCAATGTATATAACAAATTATATATGTTATATCGCCCCCCATACCGAATGGACAAAAGACCCGTAGTGGAAAAGGTGGTCAGATGGAAGGAACTAGTGATGGAAAAGGTGATCGGACGAAAGGAAAGACTTGACGGTCGGACGTCTCATCCCATCTGTCGTTTCCTGCCTCATCGTCGGGAAAACGTGTCAGCGCCTATAGGTTTTCAAAATAATTGTTCGGCGTGGATGGACAAAAATCCAAAAACAAGTCATTCAAAACCATTATTTGCAAATAGAAAAACAAGGTGCCAAGAATGTAAATAAATTGGAAAATAATAGGTATTATGATAATTGCAAGGCACAGTGTTGTTATAGATGGTTTACAGTGCTGGAAAACACACTGTCCCATTTCAGTTAGTTCGTTATGAAGAGTTTTCTTTCATTAATCCAAGAATATAATGCAGTCCACTTTCAAATTGTGGAACAATTCTTTGATACAGTCAAATGTCATTTTGGTTTCTCTATCTGAGTGGAACAAATAAAATGCTTGCATTATTTGTAGTGATGGAAAACACATTGTCTCTTCTCACTTGCAAAGAGTTTTAGAATAGTATATGCATTGCTTGTTTCTTAACACCTAGGTTTTTCCAACATGCATTCTTACTAAACAAAAACAATGTCTTCAAGAGATTTTGTAATATAGACAATCTCAATGTATTCAAAATCCCTTTCAAAATTTATAAGGACTTTTAATTTGGGAAAAAATTGCATTTAAATTTCTCATGACTGAAAAAAAAAAAAAGTGCACAAAATAATTGCAATTTGGAAAACCCAATGTTGGATTTCAGTTATTTGAATGTCCTTGTTTAAATGTAAAGGGTTGTCTCATGGTGGGTTGTTTGATTCTTAACGCCCATGGTTTTGCAACATGGAATGTTACAAGACAGTACAAATGTCTTCGAAATCACACATTCAATTTTGTGTTTAAATTTTGCACCATTGAAAGAAAAAAAGTGCACAAAATCATTCTAAATGAGAAACACGGTATTGGGGTTCAGTTATTTCAATCTCCTTGTTTAAATGTAAAGGGTTGTCTCATGTTGGGTTGCTTTCTTCTTAACACCCACGGTTTTGCAACATGGAATGATACAAAACAGTATGAATGTCTTCAAAATCACACATTCCATTGTTGTGTTTAAATTCCAGTTGATTGAAAAAAAAAGTACACAAAATAATTGTGAATGGGAAACACAGTGTTGGGTTTCAGTTATTTGAATCTTCTTGTTTAAATATAAATGGTTGTCTCATGGTGGGTTGCTTGGTTCTTAACACCCATGGTTTTGCAACATGGAATATTACAAAACAGTATGAATGTCTTCCAAATCACACCTTCCATTGTTGTGTTTAAATTTCAGTCGATTGAAAAAAAAAAAAACTGCACAAAATAATTGTGAATGAGAAACACAATGATGAGTTTCAGTTATTTGAATCTCCTTGTTTAAATGTAAAGGGTTGTCTCATGGTGGGTTGTTTGCTTCTTAACACCCATGGTTTTGCAACATGGAATGTTACAAGACAGTATGAATGTATTTGAAATCACACATTCCATTGTTGTGTTTAAATTTTGCACCATTGAAAAAAAAAGTGCACAAAATAATTCTAAATGGGAAACATAGTGTTGGGTTTCAGTTATTTCAATATCCCTATTTAAATGTAAAGGTTCATCTCATGTTGGGTTGCTTACTTCTTAACACCCACGGTTTTGCAACATGGAATGTTACAAAACAGTATGAAAGTCTTTCAAATTACACCTTCCATTGTTGTGTTTAAGTTTCAAGTATATAACAAATTGCATGCTTCATAACACACTGCATTTTTCAACCTCCACATCACAACATACCCAAGCCCTTTCTGGTTTTTAAACCAGTATATCTAGGTGTGCACATTATGTAGTGCATGTTGGAAAACACAATGTGTTTTGAAGCCTGCCTTTACTTATACCAAACCTTTGTCTTGTAATGCAAATATACAAATGTATAGATGGTGTTGTAATTTACCAAATAGCACATCCCTCATTTAAGGGGGACTCTATTAACCCTCAACACATAGTGTGATTCATAGTACGCACTTCATTCTGTTTTGCAACAATTCATGTTGGAAAACCCTAGGTGTTAAGAAACAAGCAACCCAAATAGTGTTGTAAAACCCTCTGCAAATTATTGGATAGTACTTGTCACCTCAATTTGGTCGATTTTCTCCTCCAACTTGTCCACGTGCACTGAAACCTTTAGATCTCCCTTTCAATATCCAGACTGGAAACAAATAGTATTTTAACCTTTCTTTCTCAAAACAGAAAAGGCCCAATACTTGCAACCATCATTGGGAAAATTTGTCAGCGTTGGCGGGTTTTCAACATGGACAAATATCCAAAAACATGGCATTCGAAACCATTATTTGCAAATATCAAAAAGCCTAGACAAGCTCCCATTTTCTCCATTTTTGGACAGCCACGTTTTGGTCGATAGCAATGGGGAGAGTTGCAGGTGTTCTGAGCTCCCTAAGGTATGTATATCCACTCTATGTATGTTCCATTCTGCCATGAACACTGAAGAAACGATCGGCTATTTGTTGCTAGAAAATAGTATTTTCACCTTTCTTTCTTAAAACAGAAAAGACCCAATAGCAGGAAACAAATAGTATTTTCACCTTTCTTTCTCAAAACAAAAAAGGCGCATGTCATTCCCTTCCACTGTTCCTGCGCCAGACAAAAGAAACTTGTTGACAAAGCTAAGTTGCCTACCTTTTTCACCGAGCAACAGGCGGGAAAACCTACCTGATAGCACCGTTAATTCCTACCTAACCATCGTCGGATGTTTGCTCCTGTTTGTTGCTTTACTTAGTGATCGCTCATCTGGTAGGCCCCGCACTATGACGTCTTGTCATGTTATGTATATTGCCATGTATGTTTTTATCTATCTTTTTCATGTGTTTTTGTATGTACATAGATGTTTTTTGTCTAGTAGTTAGTTGGCTCCTATGCTCCAAGAATGTAATGAAGTTCAATTTCAAATTTTTGAACAACTCTTTGCTATAGTCCAAATGTCATTACACTTTCTTTATCTGATTGGAACAAATAAATTGCTTGCATTATTTGCGGAGATGGAAAACACACTGTCTCCTCTCAATCGCAGAGGGTTTTAGAACACTATATGGGTTGCTTGTTTCTTAACACCTTATATCGACACAATGTGTTTTCCAATACTACAAATAATGTGAGCACTTATTTGGTCGAATCAAATGAGGAAAATGAAAATGTCATTTTGATGTCATATTACATATATAGGTTTTTTTTGTTTACGAGTTAGTTTTGTCCTGATTGGAACAAAGAAATTGCTTGCATTATTTGCACAGTTGGAAAACACATTGTCTCTTCTCAGTTGTAGAGGGTTTTACAACACTATATATGGAGACAGTGTTTTTTCCAACTCTGCAAATAATGTGACCATTTATTTGGTCAAATCATATGAGGAAAGTGAAATTTCATTTTGATGTCATGTTACATACATAGGTGTTTTTAGTCTAAAGTCAAAAAACTAGACAAAATGCACCTAACATTGTCATTTTCCACATTTTTCATTTCTCGAGTTTGGTGGATGGGAGGGATGTTCTGACGAGGAAAATGGAGTTGCGGGCAGTTGAACCACTAGAAACCCCTCAAATGCATTGCTCATTGTGGTGCATAGGCATTTTCCACATTTTGATTTCTTTAGTTTGCTGGTTGGGGAGGGACTTGTGGTCAAGGATGGAGATAGTGTGTTTTTGAACACTGCAAATAATGTGAGCATTTATTTGGTCGAATCAGATGATTGCACAGTTGGAAAACACATTGTCTCATCTAAGTTGCAAAGGGTTTTACAACACTATATGGGTTGTTTTTTTCTTAACACCTTATATGGAGACAATGTGTCTTCCAACACTGCAAATAATGTGAGCATTTATTTGATCGAATCAGATGAGGAAAATGAAATGCCATTTTTATCTCATGTTACATACTTTGGTGTTTTTTGTTTATGGGTTAGCTTTCTCTTGATTGGAACAAATGAATTGCTCGCATTATTTGCACAATTGGAAAACACATTGTCTCCTCTCTGTTGCAGAGGGTTTTACAACACTATATGGGTTGCTTGTTTCTTACCACCTTATATGGAGGCAGTGTGTTTTCCAACTGTGCAGATAAAGTGAGCATTTATTTGGTCGAATTAAATGAGGAAATTGAAATGCCATTTTGATCTCATGTTACATAATTAAGTGTTTTTTGTTTATGAGTTAGCTTTCTCCTGATTGGAACAAATGAATTGCTCGCATTATTTGCACAGTTGAAAAACACATTGTCTCCTCTCTGTTGCAGAGGATTTTATTACACTATATGGGTTGCTTGTTTCTTAACACCTTATATCAAGACAATTTGTCTTTCAACACTGCAAATAATTTGAGCATTTATTTGGTTGAATCAAATGAGGAAAATGAAATGCCATTTTTATCTCAAGTTACATGCTTAGGTGCTTTTTGTTTACGGGTTAGCTTTCTCTTGATTGGAACAAATGAATTGCTCGCATTATTTGCACAGTTGGAAAACACATTGTCTCCTCTCTGTTGCAAAGGGGTTTACAACACTATATGGGTTGCTTGTTTCTTAACACCTTATATCAAGACAATGTGTTTTCCAACTGTGCAGATAATGTGAGCATTTATTTGGTTGAATCAAATGAGGAAAATGAAATGACATTTTGATCTCATGTTACATAAATAGGTTTTTTTTGTTTATGAGTTAGCTTTCTCCTGATTGGAACAAATGAATTGCTCTCATTATTTGCACAATTAGAAAACACATTGTCTGGACTCTCTGTTGCAAAGGGTTTTACAACACTATATGGGTTTCTTGTTTCTTAACACCTTATATGGAGAAATTGTATTTTCCAACATTGCAAATAGTGCGAGCATTTATTTGGTCGAATCAGATGAGGAAAATTAAATGCCATTTTTATCTCATGTTACAGACATAGATGTTTTTTTTATTTATGAGTTAGCTTTCTCCTAATTCCTGATTGGAACAAATGAATTGATCCAACAGAATGAACGTTCATTGCTTCATAGTTCCAACAAAATGGCAAAATGGCAGATATGTTTGTTGATATATATACTAGTCTTAGCGATAGGTTAAATTGGAAATTAAATTCCCAATGTACAGTTTAATATGTTTTTTATTGTCTGTGCAAGCTAGCATTTTGCACTTAGCAGAACATATAAATTGTATATTGGTGAAATTTAGAATTAAAAAAATAATTTCTAGCACCAAATATCTTTAATTTTCCAATTTAATATATCGCTAACACTTGTCTTTCTTCTAGGTGGTTTATATAGGCGAGCAAATAAAATTGAACAAAATAAGGGCAGGTGAATTGAGAAGGATGCTTCAGGAGATGTTAACCTTCTGCAGTAAATATAGGTGATTCTGGCTTCCATAGCTTGAATCGCAAGTGTAGTGGACAGTTAAATTTCCAAAATTTATTATGCATTTAGAAGTGTCAATTTGTTTGAAATTGTGAAATGTTGGGGTTTTAAATCAGCTGTCATTTTCATGTGATTCTTAAGTGTTTTGTGCTAATTTGAAATCTTTCACCAAAATATTTTATATGTGGACATGTAAGTATGTGAAATTACTTACAAAAAACATTCAAAGTGAAGAACCCAATTCAAGGAAGAACCCGGTTCAAGGGAAATGCATGTACAAATTTTGAGTTTGGATCATATTCATGGTTACCTGAAATTGTATCAGTATCTAGACAAGGTGTAACATCAATTTCTTCACTTGAACTGGGTTCTTCACTTGAACTGTGTTCTTCACTTTGAAATGTGAGCAACAGCAGAGGCTTTTGTGAGTATTTCCTATTTTATGAAATGGTCAAAATACGTCCTCTTGAGAGTCCTTCCTATGATCTTGTCCTAATTTAAATCTCCTTTATGTCTCTCGAGTTGAATATTTCTCCATATCTAAAAGTTCTATTTAATGTTAGTTTTCCATCATCTGTCATTGTTTTGTGGTTCGTAAGTGTTTTCGTAATAGTTCTTTTTACAATTTCGCTATTTGTCTAGAATATTTAGTAAGTTACAAATGGTCCATTTTTAACATCTGATGGAAATTTTGTAGAATGCTATTTATATATCCTATTTCTACTTTTTTTAGTATGTTTTGATCTGACCACCACATCGCAAAAACATGTGCAGATATAACAAGTCATTACTTGAAATAGTTCTATGCACTGTATTAAATAGAACTCGTAAAGCCAATGTGTAGCAATAACTTAATTGAAAATTTGGCCTACATTACTTGGCCCTAAATATTATAGACAAATGGACAAATTGTAAAAGAGCTATTAGAATAATAGCATACATGGAAAGAAAAAGTGACGAAACCAGAAGACAGGACCAAACGTCCTGGCGATGGTTAGGTAGGAGTTAATAGTGCCATTAGGTGGGTTTTCTCGCCTATTGTCGGGCGAAAAAGCGAGCGGGTTAGCTTTGTCCATAATTTTATTTTGTCTGGAGTAGGAAAAGTAGAAGGGAATGATGTGGGCCTTTTAGAGCCTTTTATGTTTCGAGAAAGAAAGGTGAAAATACTATTTGTTTCAAGTCTGCACATTGAAAGGGAAAGTTGAAGCTCTGAGTGCACGTGGATGACTTGGAGGAGAATACCGACCAAATTGAGGTGACTAGTACTATCCAATAGTGTTGCAGAGGGTTTTACAACACTATTTGGGTTGCTTGTTTCATAACACCTAGGGTTTTCCAACATAAATTTTTACAAAAAATAATGATGTGTGTACAATGAATCAGACTATGTGTTAAGGGTTGATAGAGTCCCCCTTAAATGAGAGATGTGCTATTTGATAAAATACAACACCATCTATATGTTTGTATATTTGCATTACAAGACAAATGTTGGGTATAAGTAAAGGCAGGCTTCAAAACACATTGTGTTTTCCAACATGCACTACACAATGTGTGTGCCTAGATATACTAGTTTAAAAACCAGAAAGGGCTTGGATATGTTGTGATATGGAGGTTGAAAAATGTAGTGTGTTATGAAGCATGCAATTTTTTATATACTTGAAACTTAAACACAACAATGGAAGGTTTGATTTGGAAGACTTTCATACTGTTTTGTAACATTCCATGTTGCAAAACTGTGGGTGTTAAGAAGCAAGAAACCCAGCATGAGACAACCCTTTTACATTTAAACAAGGAGATTCAAATAATTGAAACCCAGCACTATGTTTTCTCATTCACAATTATTTTGTGAACTTTTTTTTTCAATCGACTGAAATTTAAACACAAAAATGGAATGTGTTATTTTGAAGACATTCGTATTCTCTTGTAATATTCCATGTT
The DNA here is from genome assembly GCA_007115665.2 of Sequoiadendron giganteum. NCBI lineage: Eukaryota > Viridiplantae > Streptophyta > Pinopsida > Cupressales > Cupressaceae > Sequoiadendron > Sequoiadendron giganteum. The sequence goes on from CM021108.1 coordinate 113,014,759, forward strand.
GCAAAACCGTGTGTGTTAAGAATCAAGCAACCCACCATGAGACAACCCTTTACATTTAAACAAGGACATTCAAATAACTGAAACCCAACATTGGGTTTTCCAAATTGCAATTATTTTGTGCACTTTTTTTTTCCAGACATGTGAAATTTAAATGCAATTTTTCTCCAAATTAAAAGTCCTTATAAATTTTGAAAGGGTTTTTGAATACATTGAGGTCCTGTCTATATTACAAAATCTCTTAAAGACATTGTTTCTGTTTAGTAAGAATGCATGTTGGAGAACCCTAGGTGTTAAGAAACAAGCAATGCATATATTGTTCTAAAACCCTCTGCAAGTGAGAAGAGACAGTGTGTTTTCCAACACTGCAAATAATGCAAGAATTTTATTTGTTCCAATCAAATAAAGAAACTGAAATGACATTTGGACTGTATCAAAGAGTTGTTCCAAAATTTGAAAGTGGACTGCATTAGATTCTTGGCACCTCTTTTTGCTATTTGCAAATAATGGTTTTGAATGCCATGTTTTTCTGGGGTTTTCTCCATTCCAAAATATGATTTGGAAAACCCACTGGTGCTGACACGTTTTCCCGGCTATGGGACAGGCCACGGAGTTAACGTCTGGCCGTCAAGTCTTTCCATCAATGGCATTTGTCCATCCGACCACCTTTTCCGTCGAGGTGTTTTGTTCCAATCAGATGAAGAAAGTGAAATGAGATTTCGACTATAGCAAAGTGAAATTTGAAAGTGGACTTCATTACATTCTTGGAGCATACCGAAACAAAACTCTTACATATTGTGCATGGTTTCTGATTTCTCTAAACATTATTCAGTAATTTCAGTCATATTTCCACAATGGCTGGTCAATTATTTCATTAGGCAATTGCAAAATTTCATATTTTCCGTTGCCTTCTACCAACTTGCAAAACGTAGCTGTGGAAAATGGCGGTGAAAATGGGACCTCATCTGGGAATTTTGTTATTTGCAAATAATGGTTTTCAATGACATGCTTTGGGCTTTTTGTCCATCCACACCGAACAATTATTTTGAAAACAAGATAACTGTTATGATGCATGTGAGATGCGGTTTTGTAGGGAGAATAGTCTGCTCCCAATTGCAAAAGGTGATCTCCTTGTGACATGGCTTACACATGATAATGTATTTCCCTTCTTCAGGGATAAGACATATCTGCTTATCATTGCTAGTTGATTTGTGGATTCGATTGTGTAAGAATTTTTGCATCAACGTTGCAGATCAAACTCTGTGATCCAACATCACGATGACTGATGATGTCTTCTTCATCCTGATGATGGATCACATAGTGTGATCCAAAACGTTGATGCAAAAATTATTACACATCGAATCCACAAATCAACTAGCAATAATTAATATGGATTGTGGAAAATTGATATCATTTATGTTTGATTATGTTATCATTTCAAACACATGTTTTTTCAAGGATAATAGCTTTATTTTACTATATTTTGTAGGGAGATTAACTTCTTCCTTGCAATTGGACGTCGCTATTATCCCTAGAAGAATGCATGTCAGAGGCATCATAACATGCAAAAACCCTATGATGGGACAGTGTAATGTGGAAAATAATTGGCAGCTGGAAAACACTGTGTTATGAGTTCTTTCATTCTACACGTTGAAATGTGAAGGTTTGAGAGCATGAGGTGGACTTGCAGTTGTAGGATATATAAAAGCATCCAAATTCAACTGAGGGGTGATTAATGAATTTGGATGTTACTTGTGAAGGGTTTGTAAATGGTATTTGGTTTGCAAGTATAATAACACCCAGTTTTTTCCTACCTACAATTACACATTGTTGGCCTTGGCATTCTATGAAAACGTCGACCTATGCATGCTCCATACAAGCATTAGATAAAAGACATGTCAACATTTCATGACAACTGGGCATCTTTCGAGCTACTTTACAATATTTGTAAAACAAGCTCTTCTCTCTGGCACACATCACCACCTCTTCCACAATCTCATCCACTCAGCTTTGTATTGTTGGAAGGTGCCATCCATGTATGATGGAGAGAAGTGCATTCTTTGGAAATGAGAAAGGTATGCTTTAATGTTGCCCATTTGTCATGAAATGTTGTTGCGCTGGGGGGGTTGGGGGACAACCCTATGTGTTTTCCATATTGCAACTTTTTTTGTGCATCTTGTGTTCGAAATGCATAACAGTATTGAAATGGAATGTTTGGTGCAAGTAAAGGTTGTTATAAAATATGAAGGTGAAATTTAATACATTGTTTTCTTATAGTGTGCATAATAGAAAGTGTTTTCTTTCGAGAAGAATTGAGAAGCAGGAGACAACCCTCTGGGTTTTCCATCCAGCAATTTTTTCTTGTGTGAGCAACTTTTGCTGCAAGCAAGAGCAGTTATAAAATATGAAGGTTACTTCAATAAATTCTCTTCTTATGTTGTGCATAACACTAATTGTTGTCATTGAACAAGATTTGAAAAGTGTGGGACAACCTAGTGTGTTTTCCATCTTGCAAATTTTTTGTGCATCTTCTCTTCGAAACGTATTACGATATTCAAATGGAATGTTTGTTGCATGTAATGGGTTGTTATAAAATATGAATGTGAACTTCAATACAGTGTTTTGTTACAGTCTTCATAACATAAAGTGTTGTCTCTGAAGAAAGTGAAATGAGATTTTGACTGTAGCAAAGTGAAATTTGAAAGTGGACTTCATTACATTCTTGGAGCATACCGAAACGGAATGAAAGACTTGACGGTCGAACGTCTCATCCCGTCTGTCATTTCTTGTCCCACCTTTTCCATCGCAGGTCTTTTCTCCATGCAATATGGGGGCATATCCTATTTTATATACATAGGTGAATTTTGTCCAGGAGTTAGCTTGCTCCAACGAGCATATCTTTTTTATAAATTAGTAGTCAAATAGTATTTGAAATTTAGAATAATTGATAATTAATAAATCAACATTCATTATTAACTTTGTAAAATTGTTTATTGGTGGTAGTTTGCATCAAATTTAGTTTATTGTATATTTCTCCCAGTTATATCTCAATCTAGAGGAGATGGGCTAGTAGTTGTGTGAGCTAACTTTTCAACCATGTAGTGGTTACATAGAATCTTGTATGACCTCCATTTTTATTTTTTATTTTTTATTTTTTATTTTATGTTTTATTTTTTATTTTTTATTATAGAATTGTTATATAGAATTTTATCTATCTATGACTAAGGTTTGGAGGTGGGAATCATCACACAACTCACCACATTAGCATGTCTAGTGACAAGTATCATTAAAATGAATTTTTAAAGATTCAACCAAAACTAATTCATGGAATCTCTAGTAATCAAATATTAAAATACTATTAGGGGCGACCCTTTGGTGAAATGGTGGGGCTTCTTGCCTGTAGAGCCAACAACCAAGGTTCAAACCTCGCAGGTTCGCTCTCCACCGCATCAACAATGGAGTTTTCTTACCTTGGTGTTAAGGGGAGGCTCATTTGTGAACTGGTAGGGCTTCTTGCCTGTAGTGCCAACAACCAAGGCCCAAACCTTAATATATTTTTAAAAAGGGGCGGCCCTTTGGTGAAATGGTGGGGCTTCTTGCCTATAGAGCCAACAACCAAGGTTCAAACCTTGTGGGGTCGCTCTCCACCATGTCAACAATGGAGTTTTGTTACCCTAGTGTTAAGAGGAGGCTCCTTGGTGAACTCGTGGGGCTTCTTTCCTCTAGTGCCAACAACCAAGGCTCAAACCTTAATATCTTTAAACAAGGGGTGACCCTTTGGTGAAATGGTGGGGCTTCTTGCCTGTAGAGCCAACAACCAAGGTTCAAACCTCGCGGGGTCGCTCTCCACCACATCAACAATGGAGTTTGCTTACCCTAGTGTTAAGGGGAGGCTCCTTGGTGAGCTGGTGGGGATTCTTGCATGTAGTGCCAACAACCAAGGCCCAAACCTTAATATCTTTTTAAAACGGGGTGACCCTTTGGTGAAATGGTGGGGCTTCTTTCCTGTAGAGCCAACAACCAAGGTTCAAACCTCGCGGGGTCACTCTCCACTGCATTAACAATGGAGTTTGCTTACCCTGGTGTTAAGGGGAGGCTCCTTGGTGAACTAGTGGGGCTTCTTGCCTATAGTGCTAACAACCAAGGCCCAAACGTTAATATCTTTTTTAAAAAGGGGTGACCCTTTGGTGAAATGGTGGGGCTTCTTGCCTATAGAGCCAACAAACAAGGTTCAAACCTCACGGGGTCACTCTCCACCACGTCAACAATGAAGTTTTCTTACCCTGGTGTTAAGGGGAGGATCCTTGGTGAACTGGTGGGGCTTCTTGCCTATAGTGCCAACAACCAAGGCCCAAACCTTAATATATTTTTAAAAATAATGGTGTGCTCTGCTCCAAAAATCTTCGCAACTCCTATGACCTCTACGTGCACCGAATTGGAACATTGCGAACTATTTTCTGATTCGATCCAAGGCATGGTGGTTTTTGGGGGGGTCTCATCCACTCTTTCTTTCCCTAAGGCAGATCTTAGGGCTCCACCTATCATGCATGTGCCCTCGCTGGATGAGAAATTTGGTTCTTTGTTGGCCTCACAATGCTTGGTGGATATTGGTCCGCATTTGGAGGTTGGCAGTAAGCGAATGACGATCTTCCCTTCTCCCTCAATGGTGATTGACTCTCGGGATAGAGGTTCTGGATGTGTGTCTAGGGGGTGGCTCAAAGATGAGTTTTGCGGCTGCCTTGGTTGGGCGCCCTCCTCGGCGAAGCGTTCTCCTTATGGTGGCGGGTAACCCTGGATTGGGGGATTCTAAAACATCTCCTCCCATGCATAAATCTGATTCCTCTCTATCTTCTGGTGGCACTCCTATGAGCCCTCCCTTTGTTGTTCGACACTCAACCTCTATTCTAGAGATATGCTTTAATGATTTGGCCTACGACAGAGAAGAATTTTTGGTGGAACATGCTCTTATTTGTTGATTTACGAAGGTTTGGCCTAAACTCTGTGACCTTCATTCTTGGATTGATGCAAATTGGAAAGAGTATCTCAAAGAGTAAATTAGTATATATCCATGTGCGAGGGAGTTCTTTATTTTAGAATTTGAATCTGTGGATGACAAAGAAATGGTGCTCAACTCTGGCCCATGGTTTTTCCATGACAATTTTTTATGCATGAAGCCCTGGTTCCCCTCATTTGATCCACATACAGAGTCTTTTTCAGCATCGTTTCTATGGATCTATTTTCCCTACCTCCCTTTGCAGTTCTGGGAAATTGGTTGCCTAAAGGTGATTGGCAATGCATTGGGGAAATATCAAGGCCTCTCAAAGGAGACAATCAATTATGAAAATTCGACATTTGTTCGATTATGTGTGGAGATGGATGTTTCAAAAGGACCTCCAGCAGATATTTATCTCAAAGTTGGAAAGAGACATTGGTGCCAACCAATAGATTATGAAAAGATAGCATTTGGATGCAGATTATGCTTTGCCACAGACCATGGTACCGCACAGTGCAGGCGAAAACGTGTTGGGGTGCACGCTAATGATGCTCCTACTCGCAAATCCTCTTGGTGGGAAGGGGATAAATCTTTCCATTATGCAATTTCTCCTCCTTCAAAGATTGCAACACCTTCCAATCCCACTTCTCAGAGCTCGGTTCCTGTCCCATCCCACAACTTGGTGGTTGCTAGCTCAACGGATCCCTCCCTTCCACTGGCGGATGGCAACACTTCTTCTTCCCCTCTTGTGATCGTTTCGCAAGATAAATGCTTTGATGTTTGCACTGCCAATGTAGACATGTCTTCTCCAAAGACCTCACAGTCGATCCTCCTTGATAGGGTTGAGGTTTCCTCTCTCCCGCCTACTCTAGTGAAGGATGAGCGCAAGTTTACTGATTCTTATTCAGCCTCCGGGACAGAACTGGATTGGAATGAAGTTAGGTGAAAGAGATCTCGTCCCTCTATCTGAATGGCATTAAGGTCTGCAAAGCAATAGATTTAAGTTTTATCATGCTTTGGATTTGATCTGGCATTTTTTGGCTCTTTTGTGTTGCACCCTGTTACCAGGAGATGCATTTATGATCTTTCTGGATTAGTATTTATGGGAGTTGTCCCCTTGACAACACTTACCTATAAGAAAATATATATTAAAATACTATTTGCTATTAAAAGTATATCATATTTTTCATCCAAATATACATTATATATAACCTAAATGATCCTAAAGCTTTTAAATAACCATAATTATTTAAGGTTTTGAGGAGCGAGGGACAACCCTCTGGGTTTTCCATCCTGCAACTTCTTTTTTTTTGTGCAACTTTTGCTGCAAGCAATGGCAGTTATAAAACATGAAGGTGGCCTTCAATAAATTCTCTTCTTATGGTGTGCATAACACTAACTATTGTCATTGAACAAGATTTGAGAAGTGTGGGACAAACCAGTGTGTTTTCCATCCTGCAATTTTTTTTGTGCATCTTCTCTTTGAAACGTATTACGATATTCAAATGGAATGTTTGTTGCATGTAATGGGTTTTTATAAAATATGAATGTGAATTTCAATACAGTGTTTTGTTATAGTCTACATAACAGAAAGTGTTGTCTTTGAAGAATAATAGAGAAGCGAGGGAAAACTGTGTTAACCAAATTGAGGTGGGGGGAGTAACCAATAGGGTTGTTTCTTGTAAAGGGTTTTAGAACAATTTGTGGGTTGCATGGTTTATAACACCCTGTATTTTCCAACTTGAAAATTCGGATAACAGTTTGAGTGTCTTGAAAATATTTTCTTATTTACACTGTATGAATGTAAAAAAGGCACCTCCAAAAATTACAGCTGTTAGTTATGCTATAAATTGAAATTGAGTATCTTCATGTGATTGACAATAATAAATAGACAAAATAATTGCATGTTGTAAAACACAGTGTGGGTTGTGCATTTCAAATTCTTCTTTTCATTGAAAAAAGATATGCTTGATTACTGCAAAATGGTGCCATAAATTTTGGAACTTTTACTGTCCATAACACTTATAACAATTTTACAGTTTACAAGAAACCAAGGATGCATGATGTAAAAGGGAAATTGCTTCCTACACTGAAGAATGTCATTGATGTGGAAAACACACCTGAAAGGGTGTGTAGTAGTGCATCTTCTTCGAGGTGGTCACATTCAGGAAACATGTAGGTAAGATCTGGTAATTACAAGATGCAATCAAATGTATAATTTTAATCTCTCACAAGTGGTTATGATGTTGACTAGAAAATGGGAATGTTTTAATCAGGAGGCAGCAACCGCGGTACAGAGGAAGTCCCCTCGGTTTAGGAAAACAGTGAACCCTAAGGCAGTGACATGTTTGGTAATTAATTGTGAACTTCCAATTGCCCTTCCCTTCCTATGCATTAATCAGAATGCTTTTTTAATTTCAGCTAGAAAATATCATGTATGTTACAAATATGTTGATTTTGCCAATATATCATTCCTTTGATTCAGGAAAATAATTAGGGAGATCATCACGCTCTTGCCATAGTCCATGACCATAAGGAAAAGCATGCAAAGGGAGACCCTACGGAAGAAGAAGAAGAAGAAGAGGAAGAGGAATTGGTTGCATGCAGCTGAATTTGAAATGAGCTTTGAATTCCTGCTATTACAGGGCAAGGATGAACAAGGCCTTGACCTAATTGGCCAGGTCATTGCAATTGAAATGGGAGAGGCTAATAGAGATGGACATTCAGATGGGGAGAGCACTGGCCTCCAAGTGGGGTAGGGAAATAAAGATGGACATGCAGACAGGGAGAGAACTGGCCTCGAAGTGGGATAGGGTAACACAGATGGACATCAGGATGGGGAGAACATTGGCTTGCATGTGGAACTTGGTAACAGAGATGGACATGGGGACGAGGAGAGCACTGGCTTGCAAATGGGAGAGGGTGATAAAGATGGACATGGGGATGAGGAGAGCGTTGGCTTGCAAGGGGGATATGGCAACGAATACGGACATGGGGACGGGGAGAGCATTGGCTTGTAAGTGGGAGAGGGTAATAAAGATGGACACAGGGACGGGGAGAGCACTTCCTTGCAAATGGGAGAGGGTAATAAAGATGGACACAGGGACGGGGAGAGCACTTGCTTGCAAGTGGGAGAGGGTAACAAATATGGACATGGGGATGGGGAGAGCATTAGCTTGCAACTGGGAGAGGGTAATAAGGATGGACACGGGGACGAGGAGACCATTGGCCTGCAAGGGGGAGATGGCAATAAAGATGGAAATGGGTACGGGGAGAGTTATGGTGTGCCATCTATATCGATATGAGACCCAACACACTTCCATGCTTATGTTCTTATTTCTCTATGAATCTTTTAATGTGCCTTCAATTATTCTTCACATCAATGATGTTTCCATTACAGGAAAATCCGATGGATGAACAGATGATAGAGTTCAAGGGCATAACTTTTAAGGTCGGTGATCAAGTCGACCTTTGGAGGCTGTGTAAATGGGTTGCCAAAGGCATTGTACATGTTGTCGACAGAAACGCTCACACCCACTACTTGAAGCACCCAAAAAATTGTGCGAGAGTCAACATTGTTGAGGCCATTGTTGGTCAATGCTACGTGCCTTTTCCATGTCTTGGCGCAGAGACCGTCGGAGAGTGTGTGGGCGGCTTCGTCATATGGAAGCTCGCCGAGATGAAGCATTTTATTCCAGAGCTACACATAAATTATATGGTGTTGTATATATATCATACTACGTATATAGTTTCCATTCATACGTTAATTCCTCATTAATTTTTTGCTATAGGGTGAAGGTGTTAAACTTGACACGGACAAAGCACAGAATACGAAGAAATTTGTTGTTTCACATTCATCATCTGCGAGGGTTTTTGGATCTGGAATCATCCCTTGTGAAATACACAAGGATCCTAAGAAACGTGCCATATATTACATAGGCATGAGCTCGATTGCAAAGAATAGGCAGTGTAGAAATTGATGAGACAAGCTCTGAATATTGATTATGCTTTGTGGGTTTCATTATTTGAATATTGAACAATTGTGGTGTAGAGGTACACCTTTTGCATATGTTTCAACACTATGGTGATATACATTTGATACAAGACTTTTCATGGGCCTCTCTTATCATTTTATTATTGAACAATCATGTTGAACATATATACTAATTTCATGTCATTGGAACACATAATTGTTATCCATTTCATAGCCATGTAATTGTTTCCTTATGATCAGTAATTATTTATGACGCTCCATAAATGCATTTAAGTCCACTATCAATTTTGATAACTAGTTAGTTGAGTAAAAATGGCATTTCCTTTTTCCATGTGATGGGACCAAATAAAATGCTTCGATTGCTTGTAGTGTTGGAAAACGCACTGTCGTATGTCACTTCGTTATGAAAACTTACTTATGTATGTCATCTTACTTACAAATGTAAGCACATTTCAATATCTTTGATCATGTAATTATTGAACAATTAAGGTGTGGAATTACATTATCTTTGATCATGTGACTATTGAACAATTATGGTGTGAAATTACATTATCTTTGATCCTGTAATTTTTGATCAATTATTGTGTGGAATTACAGTACTTTGGTATGTTTGAAGACTACGGTCGTCTACCAAGAGTGTCATTGTGTGGTTGTTAAGTTGTATTGTTAATCTTGCCATCAAGGCTCCAATCCCTTTGGGGTTTACTTTTTGACAATTTATATTGGGGATGAGGTCCCTTGTTTGTGACCTCACCGGTTCATAGCTCTAGGTCAAAAGCGTTTTTGGCTCTTAATTAAATAAAATATAAGACTATGCTCTTGCAGATTTCATGACACTTTTTGTTGCCATGTAAAATTTCATTACAGACTGTCAAATGCCATCAAATAATGGTAGGCAATGCCACCTCACATCTTATTATTTATTTCATACTTACAAATTTAACCACATGCAACTACCACTTTTTGTTATGCACACTATAAGAAAACAATGTATTGAAGTTGAGCTTCATAATTTTTAACAACCCTTACTTTGAGCAAAACACTCTTCTTCAATATATTCCCATATGTTTCCAACACATTATTTACATAACAGTTGCATCATGGAAAACACAGTGGGTTGTGGCTCACTTCTTATTTTATGCAGGCTGTAAGAAATAAATGTTTTGAAGTTCACCTTGTTGTTTGTTCACAACCCTTACTTTGAGAAAAAATACTCTTTTTCAATATCTGCTCATATGTTTCCAACACAGAATTTACATAACAGTTGCATCATGGAAAACACAGTGGGCTGTGGCTCACTTTTTTTTTCCAGACTGTAACAAAAGAATTTTTTCAACTTCACTTTCTTGTTTTATGACACCCCTTTAAGAAAAACAGTCTTGTTCACTAACTGTTCATATGTTTCGAACACAAATTTTACATAACTGTTGCAAGATGGAAAAAACGCTGGGTTGTCCCAGACTTTGCAAATCTTGTTCAAAGACAATAGTTAGTGTTATGCACACCATAAGAAGACAATGTATTGAAGTTCACCTTCTAATTATACCACTTATCAATATTGTATTTCGATATTTTTATATTTATTATGAAATCTTTTAGGGTTTTTAATCTATTGGATGCTTTATAGTGGTAGATAAATATTTTCTTTTGGTTTTTAATGCTAAAGTGGTTGGTATGGGAACAATTAATGTCACCATTTATCAAGAAATTTGAGAAATTATTTTTAAAAACAATCCATGAGGTATGGGATTTGAAACCCATCAAGTGTCACTAATCTAGTTTTGGATTGTGATAATCCATAAAAGTGGATAGAATAATTCTCTTATAGATTAGTTTGTAGAAAGGATTCTATCTAAAAGCATGTAAGAAGTTAGTTGAATGCCTCTTGGGTCCATCATGGTGTTAAATATATGCTATCTATAACTTAACCAAGGGCATTTCTCTTCTAATTTATCAAAGCTAATCATGTGGGCATTTTCCTTCAGCATATTCATTGCTATGGGAATAATATTATTTTTCTCACCTTAGACTAGAGATTTTTTTGAGTTTGACTACTAGGTCTTTAAAGTGTTAATGTGGGTTTAATTTCTTAGTTTACCTTTCTTTGCTAGCCATTTCTAAATTGTATTCTTTGGACTCTCTATGGATGGTGGTGTGTGTTGAAATAGACAATATCTATTTGGCTTGATCAAAACACATGGTCAATAAGAAATAGACATATCTTAGTACCCTAAGGAAACCAATGATATACTAATTGTTGAAATGCACCATTTGTAATGCATATTATATATAAAACTACCTAAAAAATATGTTGGGTCTCAATCCTCTAAACATAAAAATAAGGACTATCCATGAGTCACTCACAAGATCAAATCAACTTCCGAATGAACAAGTGAAATGCCTTAAGAAAAGAATGATGAAAATTAGACTAATGTCAACAATTGCAAAGGTGATTACAATAGGCCCATCAAAATATCTCAATCTAGTAATGCACCCTTGATTCTCATTATGTACCTTCAACCATATGCTAATGACAACAATGTGATTGGTAAAGTAATAATTTTCATGGTGTGCCCTTACCCAAATGCCAATGACAAAGCAAAGCATATATTGGTGGATTAGAAAACCCTATTCATGCTTCTAGAAAACCTTTAAAGTAAGGTTTTAAGTCTCAATATTCTAAAACACCACTCTCTATGAGTAGTTTATCCTCTACAAACTTAGTTGTCCAAACCTCTTCTCCATTTAAGGAGGGTAATTTACTTCTAAAAAAAAATTTATCTTGGAGTATTTTCTCCATATAACCTGAATTGGTTCATGTATAATAGTTTTTCTACTCTACAAGGGTTGGACTCTAATAAAATATCTTTTACCTATGAATCATGAGCCACATCTTATAAAATGTTAGGTTTTTGATGGATCAACACTATAACTTCATTGCATGGGATTTTCTTGATGTAAATTTACTTCTCTAAACATTTTTTTATCATTAGGAACATTTATTTCAATAAGAATCATGAGATATGACATGTAGACATGGTAATGTTTATGGATTTCAAGTAGCATTCTCACTATATTATACATGACTATGACCTATAAAAAATGGTTTTATGGGTCCTTACCAATATTAATAATGAATAATTTGTAAGTGCCAACATCTATGCATTGAATAATATGATAGATATAATTCTTCTTTCGTGGTGGATTATGAATGATCTAATTGAGCTCTAATGGGATTTTAATAAAAAAATAATAATATAATGGAGGTAACATCTAATAGGAAAAACCACCTTCTATTGAGATGGAAAACTCACAAAAGGGAAGCATGGTTTTATATTTGAAATAAACTTGGCATTTTATGACTCGCATCTTGATTAATGTTATGAGATTTCCACAATCCATAATGCTTACAATTTTTATTGTTTCTGGATTTTGATTATGTTTAAAAAATTTGCATCAACATTTCGCATTTCACTTTTCAAATCTTCTTGAAAGACAACAGTTACTGTTATGCACACTATAAGAACACAATGTATTGAAGTTCACCTTCATATTCTATAACTTCCCTTGCTTGTAGCAAACGCTCTAGACCAAAAAAAATAAGAAGTTGTGGGATGGAAAACACAGAGGGCTTCCCAAATCTTCTTGAAAGACAACACTTTATGTTATGCAGATTGTAACAACAAAGTGTATTGAAGTTCACCTTCATATTTTATAACAACCCTTACTTGAATCAAACATCCCCTTTCAATATCGTTATACATTTCGAAGAGAAGATGCACAAAAAATAGTTGCAGGATGGAAAACACACAGGGTTGTCCCATAGTTTTCATATCTTGTTCAAAGACAACAGTTAGTGTTATGCACACCGTAAGAAGACAATGTATTGAAGTTCACGTTCATATTTTATAACTTCCCTTGCTTGCAGGAAACGTTTGATGACAATGCAGGGGTCAAACAACTCATCTCGTTATGCTATTGCAAACAACTTAGATGCCTAAACTGGAAAACTCCACCTTTCAGGAAACTTTCCTTCAGAAAACCCTTGTTTGAAAATACCCAAACTGAAAACCAGGCCCAAAACCTCTAGTAGATTCCTCAAAACACTTTAACCAACAACAAATGAATGACAGAAAGCAATCCCCAACTTGAACATCTCAATATGTGAACTTTCAAAATAGGCTGTCCTTAACCGACCTAATTAGGCTTCCTTTAATCATTCAATTTGACAAACAACAACAAAAGACTCTCTTACACTCTTAACTTAGTTCCATGGCATGTAAAATACTCTGTTTGAATGACTCTTCAATGTATTTTTAGCCTTTCAAGGAAGGAAATCCCAAACACTCCAAATATTGTCCAATCTACGCCTTTTGACAATTTCGTCCTGACAGGACAGTCAATAAATGGTCTCCAAATACTCATAAATTCACCAATCCCTATCTTAGAATGGAGTCACCTATGTGGGCCAAAAACCTCTGCAAAACAAAATTACACAACAAGGACTCATATTCCACAAACAAAACTCATCAAGTCACCAATGTACAAAGACATTTACAGATTTTGAATTTGCATTTCAACATTCCATTTCAATTTCAACATTCCATTTTCATTTCAACATTTCATTTCAATTTCAACATTCCATTTCCATTTCAATTTCCTTATACGTTTGCAACAAACTATGTTGAAAAAAATGTTGCAGAATGGAAAACACGCAGGGTTGTCCCTCACCTCTGAAATCTTGTTCTAAGAGAATAGTTTTTGTTATGCAGAGTATAACAAAATAGTTATTAAAGTTCACCTTCATATTTTCTAACAACCCATTACTTGCAGCAAACATTCCATTTCAATATCCTTATACGTTTCCAAGAGAAGATGCACAAGAAAAGTTACAGAATGGAAAACACAAATGGTTCTCCCTCGCTTCTAAATTCTTCTTGAAAGACAACAGTGTATGTTATGCAGACTATAACAAAACAGTGTATTCAAATTCATCATCAAATTTTATAAGAACAATGTGCATCACATAATGAAATTAAAAAACATTTCGAGTCAATATTATACAATCTAAAGAAAATTACAATCCACATTTAATACTGGTAACACTGAGGACTATGTCAACCATTTACGAACATGTATAATCTTTGTTTTCTCAGCATCTGAAGCATTTTCCGAACTTTGATTGTTAAGGTGGAATTGACAGCATACAATGTTGGCACCCCGTAATTCTCATCTAGGAGCCTGAAGGAGGGTCTGACACGGTGGATCTCAAACCTGACAATGTGGTTGAATTTGAACATGGCCAGCAACCATTCCTCCATAGGACCTATGTGATTACTAATTAGATATTCCCCCTTGAGGAATCTCATAAACCTCATGCTCAGTTGGTTCGTAAGATTGTGCTTATGTATGATAATTGTTGGTCCAATGCACACCTTTCAAACGCATCCAACTAGAAAAAGGTCTCGAATTTCTCGGGGTAAAGAGATATTGGTCAATCCCATAAATTGACAATCTCTATTTATAGATTGTAATATTGAACGTCTATGCCCATATGTGCCCATACACCAAAGACGTTGTTGAAAAAGTGAGCATAATTATCATAGTGCAAATCTGTGCAATTTGACCTTTTTCTATTAATTATCTTTAACATTTTTTTCCCGCTACCTGTACGGGAGGCCTAATTCCTCAATTCGAGCAAGAATATTGCATGGCAGATATGGGTGGTAGTTGGTCAACCAACTAGCCACCCATGGTTGAGAACTATGGGACATCTTCTATAAAACTGCAACAGCAGGTACTAAAATTCCTAAAATGAAAGACAAAACAATTTTTTTAGAAGGTACACCTACATTCTCTAATTAGAAAGACATTGTTAATGCAATGAAAACAGTGAAAAAATAAGCGATTAAAGTGGAAGATATAGATAATGTTAGCACTTAAGAGATTGTACCTATTGTTTGGAACTGAATGAGGCAACACATGCAGTATCTCCAATGGGCATATGGCAACGCACGAGTCGAATAGCAGGAAGAACAATGCCTGAAAGGAAAGAGAATGAAAAATTCAACACATACAACAACATTCTCTAATTAGAAACACAGGAAACAATTGGTAAAAAATTGAAAGCGAAAGAAAACTTTTCATAACTAACTAACTGTGTACGAACAATGTTTTTTCCAACATGGAAAATAATGTGAGCATTTTATTTGTTGCAATCAGATGAGTTGAACTAATGAATTGTAAAAAATATATTTTGTAGTTTATATTCATATCGTTTATTATATTCATTTCACTTAACAACCCGCTCTAACTCAAAGCATTGTTTCCCATTGCATAGCTACAAAGAAGATGTTGATACATGACAACCCTTACTTTCACCAAACATTCCATTTCCCAATCTGTTCATATGTTTCCAACACAAAATGCACATAACAGTTGCATGATGGAAAATATAGTGGGTTATGACTCACTTCCTATTTTATGCAAACCATAACAAAACAATGTTTTCAAGTTCACCTTCTTCTTTTATGGAAACCCTTACTTTCACCACACATTCCATTTGAATATTTGTTCATATGTTTCGAACAAAAAATGCACATAACAGTTTCATGGTGGAAAACACACTAGGTTGTGAGTCACTTATGATTTTATGCAGACTATAACAGAACAATGTTTTGAATTTCATCTTCTTGTTTCATGACAACCCTTAATTTCATATGTTACAAATAAAAAATGCACATCACAGTTGTAGGATGGAAAACACAGTGGGTTATGTCTGACATTTTTATTTTCTGCAGACTGTAGCAAAACAAGGTCTCGAAGTTCACCTTCTTGTTTTGTGGAAACCCTTTCTTTCACAAAACATTCCATTTCAATATTTCTTCATATGTTCCAAACAGAAAATGCACATAACAATTGCATAATGGAAAACACATTGGGTTGTGACACTTCTTATTTTAAGCAGACTGTAACAGAACAATGTTTTGAGGTTCACATTCTTGTTTTATGACAACCCTTACCTTCAGCAAAACACTCCATTCCAATATTTCTTCATATGTTACGAACACAAAATGCACATCATAGTTGCAGGATGGAAAACAAAGTGGGTTGTGACTCACTTCTTATTTTATGCACATTGTAAGAAAGGAATGTTTTTTCATTGAAGGTCAACATACTCAAATTTTTCAACTTAACTATCTCAAACTCTTAACAACCCCTGCAAATAATTATCATTGTAGAGACCCATTTCTGTCCCCCTCAACATACTTGAAACCCACATACGACTCTTTTGGAACAAATTGCACAAAAACAAGAAATAACGCTCTCCACAAGGCCAATTACGTCAAATTTCAGCAGACACACCACTCTAATTGTAAACACTGAAAATTGGTCTAGCCCTACGAGTACCACTTTCGACATAATTTTTTAATGTTCATGGTCATGATTAAATAATGTGTATTATTTAATTACTTTCTAAACACATCTTTCTTCTATTAATTAAAAAACCTTTTAACTATTTGACTAATTCATTATGACCCTTATTCAACTCTGATTAATTAAATAAATCATATTTATTTAATTGCGTTGCTAATTAATTAATTCTCTTTTTGAATTAACTAATTTATTATTTAATTTACCTTTTATCATATTTCAACAATAATTAAATATTCTTTTCGAATTATTTAATTATTCAATTAATCTTTTCGACAGTCTATTAAATAAATTATTATTTAATTAATTAATTAAATCATTTCAATTTTTGAATGTTGAATTAAATTAACATTTAATTCATAATTAATTTTTTCTGTCGCATTCTTCTATTGTCCTAAAACCAATCATTTACTCACCATCTGACTCGAGATCTATTTAAATCCATCATATATCTTCGGATTTGATATTTGTTCGTCTCTATGAAAAGGAGTCTTTGTCTTGATCAGTCAATCTAACTCATATGCATGCACATGTTTATTAATTAAATATATTTATTTAATTAATTAATTCATGTGTGCATTCGAACAGATCATTCTCCAAGTTCTAACTTTATCTTTTTCATTCAAAGTCTAATTCTTCTATTTTCGAAGACTTCCAGCTGTAGATTAAATCATTTATTTAATCTTGAACTCCTATTCATTCTATTTTCAAACAATCTTAACACCAGATTAAAAATTATTCTAATTTAATCTTTATCCTGCAAAATTTTCCAACTCATGTTCTAACTGACACAGAACTCACATCGCATGACATTCAACAATCTCAATCGTTGATCTCTCTTTCGAATCTGAGTCGATCGTTTGAAAACCAAATTTCTATAAATTGGTTGATCTTTGGCAATATTCCTCCTCCCGAAATCAATACACTTTTTGGAAGAACTTAATTTTTGATATTTTGCTTAGACATACGTCAAGGCTATGCTTGCATGCATACTAAAAATCTGAGGGCAAGAATATCGACATCGAAAAATGGAGAAGGACAATCAAGATATTCAAGAAAATGGATTGATATTCAGTGAGACTGTTCTATGTTTTACGTTATTTATTTTTTAGTTCATTTTATTTCGTTATGTGTTGTTTGATTTAGATTTATGCATGTTTAGATTAAATTTAACCATCCTACTGTTCAGCATTCATTTTATCTATCTCACATTTGGTGAACCTGATGTGAAGCACACTTCAAACTTCGCGACTTCATTCCGCTTTTTCATTTTTTGTTTTGCAGGTATTGTACGGAAAACCGCATCTGATTGACAAAATGATGCATCTGAGTTTGCAAACCGCATCTGACAAATACCGAGACGCATCTGACAACATGAGCCGCATCCGAGACCTCCCGCAATGCATCTGACTGTCAACATCGCGACGCATCTGGCTAGTAATAATTTCGAAAAAAAAAATCGTATTTTTGCGTTTTGATAATTTTTCGTTTTTGTTTTATTTTTCGCTAATCTTTTGTTTACAGCTGTGTTTTAGGAGGATAACATCGTTTTTGCAGGCCGAAGCGTAGAAGACTTTGAAAACCAAAACCCCTTCTTTTTTGCAGAATGAATGAGGAAGACAACCAATAAACTATTAATCAATTGCATGCAGGACCTATTGTCGAAGACTTTAAATATTTAAAATTAACTTTTGTGTTTGGTAGTTAGATAATTGTTATTTGGCTTAAAATTAACCAATGTTTACTTTGTTTGGTGTGAAAGAACACTTTGTAATTACCCTTATGATTCAGTATATCGAAGTATCCTCTCCCCTTGCGCATTCGTGCGATCCTGGGTGTAAGAGAAACGGTTACTGACTCTAGAACTTAGTCCTGTCTTGGTGGGAAAAAGTACTCACCCCAAGACGACTCAGACCAGTAACACGCTTGTCGCCAGCAACTTCCAGCCGGTATATAAAAATGTATTTTTGGGGGAAACCAAAAAAATCACGCTCACTATTCCGACTAGAAGGGTAGAAATGGTCTCTTATCGTACTGGATGGTGCCCCACGAACAGAATGCCCTTACTAAAAACCTTGTAGTATTTTCCAAAATCTCAATTTATTTACTGGTGCAATAGGTCGGACCTGTGAAGCCATCTCAAATTCTTATGGTTCATGTGTAGAGATGAAATGTATGCCATGGGAGTTTCATGGGTACAGTAGCTTGGCCGCCCTGTATAAGTGAGTGTCATGGAGGGGATCCAATGGGGTCAAGCTACTAGTCATCCGCCTTAAATATTCATAGTTGGAGAATTCCAATTGAGAACTTAGTAAATACTATCTAACACAGCCTAGGTTGTACTTGTCTTTTGATTTTAATAGATTTATACACGTCAAACTGAAAATACTTTGTATTATGTGTTTGTTTTTTCTTTATTTGTCGAAACTTGATCATTAAACTAAATCAGTCATAACATTGTCATAAAAAAACTACAACTATAAATTGAGTCGAAATCGTCATATCTTGAACCGCATGTGTCTTTAGGAGTTGCAATTGTCATATTTAAAACCGCATGTGTCCTTACGAGCCACAACTGTTAAACGAAAAACCACGTGTCTGTCAATAGATTTAGTTTCACAGATTTTATATTCCGAGTCACATATACTTACTGAGTCGCATATGTTTTGTGAGTCGCATCTGTCATATTTTAAATTGCATCTGTCAAAAAAGGTCACATTTGTCTATCAACATTCGAGACCTGGTTTGGTCAATTAACCGCATCTGAAAACGGAAACGCATGTCAAATTCATCAACACATCTAAAACGCGAACCGCAATTGACTTCCAATAGAAAATTTTGAAAATCTATGAACTCAGTTCGAAAGAAAAACTATTTTTTTCGCCTCTATTTCTTACGATCAACCTTTGACAGAAACTAGAAAAAATTGCTCAAAACCCTTGCATTATTAGGTGTCATTTACATCTTAGTCGTAGTCATCCTAGGTTGCAAACATTTAGACACCCAATAGGAAGTTGCATATCGTAGAATAGAACAACTTTTCGCATCATTGGATACATTCATGCTCTGATTTGTCGTTATCATTGAACCTGGTCACTATTATCCTATTAGTGAATATTTCCATCTCAACAGTCTAGTTTGGGAAATTCACCTTGTTAGTTGTCTTTGTCCTACAATCAGGTTCCTTGGTAAAGTTAGATCATTGCTTGGATTTATTCCATAGGTGGTAGGTTGTACCCATCTTAGAATCATTTACCGTCATAATCTACTCAAAATTTTGCATATTGTCCATCTTAGCATATGTCATCCTAGTATACATCATTTTAGAAATCCTTAATTTTGAGTGACATCCTTTATATTCAGAAAATCCCAAAAACATAGAAATAGGACATCTGTTTTTAGACATAGTTTACATTACCTCATTCTAAGAAACTTTTCATGGTTGAAACAAGGTCTAAGAAGAAACACAAAGAAATTTTGGACCCTAACGAATTTTTCAATCCTTTCAGAAACCAGCCATCAAGGAAAGAGAGACCACACAAAACTTTGCTTGAAAAACACGTCACTAGAGACACACATGGAAAAAAATGTATTGAAGACATAGACGTTGTCGTACAAGATCCTAAGTTTGCATCCTTTATGGATGAGTGTTTGGCAAATGATCTCCAACGATATCTAGCAAAGTTGCTAGTAGGTGCCACACTACCACCAGGATTTGATGTTCACACTTTAAAAATAGCATCTACTCAACCAATGCAAACCATAACGTCAAGTGTCTTTGTTCCTCAAATTACCGCAACAATACCAACTGGCATACCTACTCAAACATCGTCAATTGTAAACACAGTCCCATTCAACATAACACAAGGTTTACAATTCATTGTGGGAGCATCTTTATCAAACCCCTTTGGCATAGACACTACTGGTAAAAGATTCAAAGTTGGCACGAACACAACTATACCAAATCAAAACATTCGAACAGGGAAATATTCATACACCAAATCAGAACATTCCGACAGGAAATATTCCTATACCAAATCAGAACATTCTGATAGGAAATATTCCTATACCAAATCAAAACATTTTGATAGGATATATCCCTACACCGAATCAGAACATTCAAACAAGATATATACCCTCGCCAAATCACAATCCATCACAGAACATAGCATTTCAGAACACCTACATTGATCCTAACAATGCAAACAACATGTCCTTGACACAAGTAGATGTTCTCCAAAATCAAATGCAAATCCTTCAATAGATGGACAACATGTCTATGTCAGGCAAACAAACTATCTCAACGCAAGATTTATATTCATGTCCTTTCGA
Source organism: Sequoiadendron giganteum (assembly GCA_007115665.2). Taxonomy (NCBI): domain Eukaryota; kingdom Viridiplantae; phylum Streptophyta; class Pinopsida; order Cupressales; family Cupressaceae; genus Sequoiadendron; species Sequoiadendron giganteum. The sequence continues at coordinate 113,035,509 of CM021108.1, forward strand.
CAAAGCGCTATACATGACACCCTTCCCACACAGATACATTATACCAAATTTTCTTAAGTATAATGGGAGGAGGAATCTTTTAAAACACATTATAGAATTCTCTACAACATGCATGGACATATCATATGACCCCACATACTTGATGAGACTAAATTTTCACGAACCCTTGTCGGGATAGCACTGGAATGGTTCTCTAAACTACCATATGGCATACGATCATGGGATGAATTAGATGAGAAGTTTACGAACACTTTGCCTTCAACATAGACAATGAAATAACAATAGCTACCTTATGTCACACCATGCAAGAAGGCGAAACTTTCACCACTTTCTTCCAGAGATGGAGAAGTTTAGCTAGTAGATGTCCAGTTGAGATACCAAAAAAACAAAAAGTCACGATATTCCTTGAAAATCTTAATTCGAAACTGAGAAGTGACTTAAGAGTACATTGTTGTACCTCTTTCCTAGACTTAGTGCAAAAGGCATTATCTTTGAAAAAGGCCTTATTGACAAAGGAGAAATTAAAGTACCAAGTAGAAATCCAGTTGTTCAACATCAAAACGCTTCCAACGATAGAAACAAGTTTTGGTCTAGAAACAAAAATGTTACAAATGACGGTATTGTTGATGCTAAGACCCTACATGCGCGACCTGTCATCACACTTAGAGGTTACAACCCCAGTCAAGACATGACGAGTAATACAGATCAAACAGAAAATTTTGTCCAAAATTCACAACAACGACCACAGAGGAGATTTCCTAAACGTGAGTTTACACCCTTAAGGCAACCAATTGAGACAGTTTTCAAAGAGCTGATTAAATATAATCTCCTAAAACCTCTGGAACCAAAACAGTATGATCCTGGACAGTTTAAACCCTCATGGTGGGATGATAACGCCTATTGTGAATACCATCAAACAAAGGGACATAAACTACAACAATGTCGACAACTGAAAAAAATAATACAAGTTTCGGTCTAGAAACAAAAATGTTACAAATGATGGTAGTGTTGATGCTAAGACCCTACATGCGCGACCTGTCATCACACTTAGAGGTTACAACCCCAATCAAAACATGACGAGTAATACAGATCAAACGGAAAATTTTGTCCAAAATTCACAACGACGACCACAGAGGAGATTTCCTAAACACCCTTAAGGCAACCAATTGAGACAATTTTCAAAGAGTTGATTAAATATAATCTCCTAAAACCTCTGGAACCAATACAGTATGATCCTGGACAGTTTAAACCCTCATGGTGGGATGATAACGCCTATTGTGAATACCATCAAACAAAGGGACATAAACTACAACAGGGGGTCATTGATATGCAGGCATTGGAGGCAGACACTGAGATTGTCCTTCGATCTCTGAAATAATCCTGTGTTCTTCTGCTGTCTTTTTCTTTTTGACCCTCCTGGTCTTTTTTGTCCGTTTGTTGCTGTTTTTTGTTGGGCAGTTGTTCCTTTTTTTTGGTGGACCATTGGTGGTCCTTTCTCTATCTTGTAAACTTTGTGGTTTCGGGTCCCTGTAAAACCCGTTTTACCCTTTTATCAAAAACAATGTCGACAACTGAAAAAAATAATACAAGATTTTGTTGAAGACGGAACTATAGAGGTCAATGGGCAGAAACATACCAAGAATAGTGATCACAAGGTCCTCATAGATCCATTACATGGCCATGGGAAAGGAAAGGCCTCCAATTCGGGAACTAAGAATAATACCTTCCAATTATAACAGTGTTAAGTACGATTATAAACTAGGTACGATCATAAATCACCTCTGAACTGCAAATGAAAATATCCATACCATCACCATTAAGAAGCGTACTGAATGTGTTGTAAATACACGTAGAACTAAGATAACTCTTCCAGGTCCTTCTAAGCCACCTACACAGTCTTCCAAGTCTATGTATAATTTTCTTGATCAACTGGGCAAGACCCCAGCTCAGATATCCATCTTGGAACTATTGACTTTATCACCAGATCATCGAGCCATTCTCGACAAATCCTTATAGAGCACAACTGTCCCTACCAACTTAGATTTCAATCGTTTCGAAGAAATGGTAGGATACTTAAACCAACTCCCATCATGCCACATTTTCTCAACAAGATTATTCAACTGAGAAGACCGGTCATAATGACTCATTACACCTTGAAGTCCTAGTCCATCAAACCAAAGTCAGAGTAGAACACAACTTGTATTGTTGATCTCATACATCTCCTCCAAAGTCTTAAGCATTTCTCTCACTATCTTCAACTTAGAGATGATAGGAACAATATGGTCCTTCACGAAATCAACTGAGGTCTTAAGCATTTCTCTCACTGTCTTCAACTTAGAGATGATAGGAACAATATGGTCCTTCACGAAATCAACTAACATCTTTTTCGCTTTGATTTCTTTCTTCCTCCATTGAACTTTCTCTTCCTCATCCATAGGTTCAAAAACTTTGCTCTCCACACTCAACCAATTCATTTTCCTCCAAAGTGAGCATAATTATGAATCTCTATGAAGTGAAGTTTGATGCTCCTTCGAGTCTATCCTCAATTTTAAGACCATTCACCATCTTGTTTAAAATAAAGATAAAAAAAATAAAAAATGGAATAGAAGTATCGCTGCAATAACAAATCTGATCATGATCTTTTCCAAACCCACTCTGATACCATGTTAGTGTTTTAATGATCATATAATACAACTGAAAACACTCAGAATATGCAACACATAAGACAATAAACACAAGATACCTTGAGAAAACCCTCTTTTTGAGGGAGAAAAACCCAACAAATATGTCTTATATAATGAAGGAATAAGAGCAGAAATCTACTTACAACTCAAGCCTAGCTCATGGTTGAATTTGATACAATGAATAATAGGACCTCTCCTAGATGCAAAGATACAATTGAATATGCTTCTCCTTGAAATCGATCTGCTGCTGCAAGATGAAGCGTTGTTGCTCAAATGCGAACTTCTACTTGGAATGTGAATTATACTGAATGAACTTGATTGAGGAAATGAACAAACATCACCTTGTATTTATACAAAATAAGGTGACTCTTCAAGGAGGTCGGCCTCTCTTGAAAATAATAAATTACAAAATAATATAAAAGAAGGTCGGCCTCATCCATTTAAATCAAATGAGTATAAATTAAATAGTCATAGGCTATCATTTAATTTATTACAACTTAATGTGATCGCTATGAAAAATGTAAGAAAAATGAACTGTTTGATAAAAATCTTTGGTAGACATGTATGAAAAATGTGGTAGCATAGACAAGGTAATGGACTATTTGAAAAAAAGCTTCAAAGAAATGTGGTCTCATAGAATTCCATGACAAACAAATGCAATTGACAACTGCTCATAGTTTTTAGTTATGCAATGTGAAGTAATTGCATAACTGCTTAGGTTGACTTTATAAAAACTATATTGTAATTAAAAAAAATTCATCTATAAACATTTAGTTGTTAGTTATGCAATGTGAAATAATGATTTGGGTTTGAAAGATGTGTAATGCAATGTAATTAGTGATATAAATATAAACTACATAATATAACCATTCTTTTTTATGCTATTGTACATTGGTATTTAACCAAATTGTTTAAGATAAAATTTTCAAAGAATTTAATCATGCACATGAGGAACAAATTAAATTTCGATTGTCAACTTCTATATATCAAATTATCCAATAATCAAATGTATGTCCATATACAAAAATGGTATCGACGCCAACTCAAACAAAGTTTTACAAAATGTGGCATATGCCATGTCTCAATATGTATTCAAAATTTACATGTCATCAATGGGCCCTTGGTCTACTGGTGAAGCTGAAAGGTTCTAAATGAGCCCACCAGGGATCAAGTCTCGCTGAGTGCAAAGGCTCTGACACCGAGAAGGCTTGTGCTCCCGTATCAAGTAGCAAAAAAGAATTTGTGGATGACCTCCATAAAAAAAAATTTAAAAAATTATGTCAAAATGTCTATCTCATCCTAAACTACTAGTGGATCGTCAAAATGGAGCCTCTTTGAAGCACTCGTTGGCTCTGAAGGTAGTTGCACAAGAAAAATTCAAACCACAATTCAAATTAGTTATACTATATAATTTAAAATCGAATATTTAACATCAAAATCAATATACATTGAAATTTAATTGAAATCTTGATTACATGAAATATACATCTCTTCAAAGGGTTGACAATCCTAGAATATACCAAACCAACTTTTGAAATGTCAATCTATGTATGTGAACAAAAAAATTAAATTGATCCAAATTAGCATACGATTATTGGTAATAAGAACATATTTACCAAACACAAAATAAAATAAACACATAACTCTTTAGGTTGATCTTTTTCTTTATCTTCTTCAAGTGTTTCGAGACCTCCTTGGGGTGTTTCAACACCTACTCCTTGAGGTGTTCCAATACCTTCTCTTTTAGGCGGTGTGTCACTTGTCAACATCTTTGTATAGCTTATAATTGTCTGTACATAAAAATAACAAGTACATATAAAACTACCAATCTATGTCGATGTATGTATAATCAATATAAGATCTTAAAAATCTTAATTCAATCCAATTTGAGTTTAATTACCTTCCCCTTAGCTAACTTTGCACCTCCATAGTCTGGACGAGGTTGCACCTCACTCGCACTAGGTATTTCCTACGAGAGGAAAATAAAATAAACATATAAGTTATTATATAATTTAATTAATGACAATTCAAATGACAAGCAAATATATAATAAAAAATGTAAACGAGTGAGTGCAAAAATATATACTATGTGTGTGTCCAAATGAAATGGCCCTAAGGGTGCTATCAATCACCCGTGTGAGCTCCTCCTCAGACATCAACTATTAAATACACCATGTAAATAAATATTAATACTTGATACTATCTCTTATTAATATTCATTTAAAAACAAATGCAGGTTTTGAACTTACAACTTAAATCTTACCTGTGTCACTATTCCAACATCCCTCTCTCTAGCAGGAAAGGACTTTGTAGGGTGTGTTCCACTCCCCTATGATTGATCTATAATGTCCACATCATGGAGGTCATAATCAGAAATGTCCAAGAGATGCTCAATGGGCTGTCCAAGAGGACCCAAATATCTCTGGTGACACAGAGTGCAAGTATGTGGCACACAAATATGTGGACCGGAGGAGGATGATGCAACAGCACTCGAACCTTCGCCAACATCATCAGAATGTGGCTGAGGTACTGTGAATTGTGTGGATGATTTGGAAGTTCAAGCAAAGATTGGTTGAGACCAACAATGAAATATGGGTTGGATATTTTGATATAATCCAAAATCCTAAGAATAGAGAACATGGTGAGTCATATTTTAATAGACCTTATCTTCACTCCTATTCAAATGCAACCTCTCCAACCAATATATTGGATTGCAAAATAAGTAATAGATATATATGAACTTACTCCTAATCCTCCTCCATTTACCCCACCATTAGATATATGCGTATTGGTATACACCTACCCTGTTAGTGTTTCTTAGATCAGATTAGATAATATATTATTCAGTAGAAATGCAACACATAAGACAATGAACACAGCAGGATACCCTGGGAAAACCCTCCTACTCGAGGGAGAAAAACCCAGCAATGATTCTCTTATATATGGTAATACAATAGCAGAATTCTGCTTACAAATCAGGCCCAACAATGGCGCCAATGCTTGATAAAATATTCGCCTTCCTTCTTAGTACAAAGGACTGACTTCTTACTTGAATTCGGACTGCTGCTACAGAGATGATGATCTGTTGTTCAAGTATGACCTTCTTCTAGGAATGCGAATTTCTGTTCTGCTGATAATAGGTGCGAACTTGCTTGTTATTTTTGGATTGCTCTCAATAGCCAAAAATGACCTTGTATATATATCTCCTAGGCGCCTCTTCATTTCGGTCGGCCTTTGATAAATAATAATTAATTACAATTTAAGTCGGCCAACAATAAGTACATAATATGAATCCATATAAGGTCGGCCCATGTTGATATTCACTTAATATATTTTTCTTGGGAAGTGTAGACCGACGCTATAATAACATCAACACTCCCTCTCATCTAGGGATGAACTTCCATCTGCACAAGACACATCATATTAGAATGAAAACAAAATAGAATATCACCTCAATGTGATATTAACCATTATGGCTACTCCCATAAATGGTATAAACTCATCACGGATTCCCTCACGTGATGTTGTCATGGAGTCACACACATGACATCCACCATAGCTTCTCCCAGAGGGTGGAAACAAGGGCTTTCACCTCAACTCTCTCTCATCAGAGAATTGCATTATCAAGGGCTTTCACCTCAACTCTCTCTCATCAGAGAATTGCATTATCAAGGACTTACACCTCAACTCTCTCTCAGCAGAGAATTGTATTAACAAGGGCTTGCACCTCAACTCTCTCTCAGCAAAGAGTTGCATTCTCAACAAGGATCACTGATTACTGAGACTCTTTCTCAGTCACGGCTGCATTCTCCACCATACCAAGTTTCTCTCGGAAGTATACAAACTTAATCCTGGCGAGAGGCTTGGTGAGAATGTCTGTCGTTTGCTCTTCAGTGCTGATATACCTCAACTGTATAGCTTTCCTTTGCACATATCTCTAATATAGTGGTACTTGATCTCAACATGTTTTGTTCTGTCATGAAACACAGGATTGACAGAAAGCTTCACACAACTTTGATTATCACAGTGTATGATAGTAGGCTCCATTGATTGTCCAAACAATCCTGCAAGGAGCTTACGAAGCCACACTGCCTCACGAGCTGACACACAAGCTGCAATATACTCTGCTTCAGTTGTACTCAAGGCCACTGAAGACTGTTTCCTGCTACACCAGGAGATCATAGCAGTCCCCAAACTGAAGCAACAACCAGAAGTACTCTTCCGATCTGAGACACATCCTGCCCAATCAGAATCAGTAAAACCATGCAGCTCCAAATCCACGTTTGAAGAATATCTCAACCCATATCCGATTGTGCCACATAAATATCTCAGGATATGTTTAGCTGCTACAAGATGTATTTGCTTTGGTTCACACATAAACTGGCTAAGTGCACTCACTGCATAGCAAATATCAGGTCTAGTGTTAACTAGATACATCAATGAACCAATCAACTGTCTATACATCGTAGAATCCACTGGTTCTGAACTAGCTGCAACTTCTTTCAACTTATCTAAATTAGTCTCCATGGGTGTAGACATAGGTTTGCAGTCAATCATACCAAACCTTTTGAGAATGTCAACAGTGTACTTCCCTTGACTTAGAATCATCTCATCTGGCTTTTGCCAAACTTCTAAGCCAAGAAAGTAATGCATGAGACCTAGATTCTTCATCTCAAACTCTGAAGCTAATTCCTTCTTGCATTTTAGAATTAGATGTTCTTCACCAGTAATGATCAAGTCATCAACATATAAAACCAAAATTAATGCTTCACCATTTACTACTTTGAAGTAGAGGTTAGAATCTGCATCATTCTTTGAGAAACCCAGACTTGAAAGATACTGATCAATTCTTTCATACCAAGCACGAGGAGCTTGTTTAAGACCATACAAGGCCTTCTTCAGCTTGCAGACATGAGACTCTTTCCCATGCACCTCAAATCCTTCTGGTTGCTCAATGTAAACCTCTTCTTCTATTATGCCATTCAGAAAAGTTGTCTTTACATCCATTTGGTGAATCTTCCATCCTCTAGATGCAGCAATAGCAATGATGGTTCTAACAGACGTGTAACGAGCCACAGGAGCAAAGGTTTCTTCATAGTCAACTCCCTCTTTTTGTGAGAACCCTCTAGCCACAAATCTAGCCTTGTGTTTCTCAATGCTCCCATCAGCTGCATGCTTGATCTTGAAGAGCCACTTAGAAGACACCACAGATTTGTCTTTGGGTCTAGGAACTATATCCCAAACATCGTTCTTAAGTATAGACTGATACTCCTCAATCATGGCATCTTTCCATACTTGTTGACTAGAAGCTTCTTCAACATTTGAAGGCTCTGACTCAATAATCTGACTCATCAAGGCAACATAACTAGAGAACTTGTGAGGTCTCTTGCTTTCTCTGAAGGCTCCTCTTGGAGCTGCAAACCTTTCTGCTTCCTGCATTGTCCTGCGAGCCCAAAGAGGTCTTTTCTTTCCAATCACAATGTCTAGAGGCCCATCAGTAGGATCCAAAGGCTCAGCTGGATCAATATCTTCTATAGGTTTTGTATCCTCCTTCAGATTCTCTGGAATATGGTCAACTTCCATATCTTGAGGAGGTTCTTCTTCATCAATCTCCATAGGAGTGCCTTTGGACCTTCTATAAGCAACATCTTCCTCAAATGTGACGTCTCTACTAATCTCAATAGACTTCTGTCCTGGAATGTAAATCCTGTAAGCTTTTGATGTCTCACTGTAGCCTACAAGAATTCCTTTCTTCCCAGAAGGTTCTAGCTTTGTTCTCTTTTCCTTTGGAATATGAACATAGACTGGACAGCCAAAGATCCTCAAATGACTAACTTCAGGCTTCACGCCTGAGAATGCTTCTTCAGGAGTTTTATTCTCTAAGATCCTGTGGGGACTCCTGTTTTGAACATAGACGGTTGTTCTTGATGCTTCAGCCCAAAGAGAGATTTGTAAGTCTTGATCATGGATCATAGCTTTCACTGCTTCCACAATAGACCCATTCTTCCTTTCAGCAATACCATTTTGTTGTGGATTATAGGGAACACTGAACTCCCTCTTAATCCCTGCTTCAATACAAAAGTCTCGAAATGTGCCAGAAGTGTATTCTCCACCATTATCAGATCTCAATACTTTGATCCTCTTCCCAGACAGATTTTCAATCTGTGCTTTGAATTCTCTGAATCTTTCTAATACTTCTTCTGATTCTTTAGATCTCAAGAAATAGATCCAAGTCTTTCTAGAGTAATCATCAATGAAAATAATATAATACAAGAAACCACTAGATGATGCAATAGACATTGGACCACACAAATCAGAATGAATGAGATCAAGAATACATTTAGATCTACTTTCACTGGAATGAAACGTACCTTTTGTGTTCTTGCCTAGGGCACATCCCTTGCATGTACCTTCATGTTCTTGATCGAATTTCGGAAGACCGGTGACCATCTTCTCCATGATAGGTAGAGCACGAAAGTGAATGTGAGCCAATCTTCGATGCCAAAGATCACACATGCTGGTACTGTTATGCACAAGTGCTTGAAGAGGACGAGTGCACAGCGTGTAGAGACATTCATGTCTAACTCCAATCACTTGAGCAGTTTTGAAGCTGGAGTTCTTTGCCCATATAAGAACTTTCCCTTTAGAGAAGGCAACTTGATAACCCTTGTCTTCTAATGCTGAAATTGAAACAAGGTTCCTCTTTATCCCTGGTACGAACAGTACATCATTCAACTCCAAAGAAATTCCAGAATCCAAGTGAAGAGTGGAATTTCCAATCCCTTTTACAGAATATCTAGCATCATCTCCAATAACAACTTGATCACTAGAGTTGCTTTCCATTAAGTTTGAAAGGTGACTTCTGAATCCGGTGATGTGCCTAGAAGCACCACTGTCAATCAACCAAGTGTTAGAGTCAGTAGAAACATTGCTAGACAAGGCTGAATAAAATAGATAATCACTGGAGTCCTTTTGTGGAGTGACTTCTTCAACATCTGCAGTGGCAACTTGAAGCTTAGGTCGTTGAGGGCACACCCTCGCAAAGTGACCATACTTATCACAACGAAAACATTGAATCTTGGACATGTCTCGTTTTCTTTTGTAGGTAGGAGCATCATCATTTCCATCTTCTCGATTCCTTTTGAAGAATCCTTTCTTGAAGCCTTTTCCTTTGTTTGATGAATGAGAGGCAAGAACTTGTAATTCTTCATTCTTTGAGCTTTGACCAATTCCTCTTGCTGTTAGTCTTGACTCCTCTTGAATGCAATCAATCCTTAATCGATCAAACTTGGGAAGTTCAGATATTGCACTGATTCCTTGAATGAATGCCTCCCATGAAAGCGGAAGACCATTGAGAGCAAGCATAGTCAGTTCTTTATCATCAATCATGTGACCAATAGTGGAGAGCTGATCTTTTATCTCTGAAATCCTCATGAAGTATGTAATAACAGATTCTCCTTTCGCCATTTTCACATGATGAAGTTGTTGCTTCAGTGCAAGGGCTCGACTGGTGTTGTTGATTTTGTACATCTCTTCCAAGGTTGTAAACATCTCTCTTGCTGTATCCAACTTGAAGACAATTGGTACAATATGATCCTTGACGGAATCAACCAATACTTTCTTTGCCCTAGTGTCTTTCTTTCTCCATTGCAGCTTCTCTTCTTCCCCCTCAGGTTCGGGAACTTTTGTTTTCACAAACTCAGCCAAATCATTCTCTTCCAAAGTTAGCATGAACCTGAACCTCCATGATGTGTAGCTCGAGATCCCTTCGAGTCTATCCTCGATTTTCAGACCATTCACCATCTTGAGAAATTTAGAAGATAGACTGAAAAGGAATAAAGTGAGTGTTGCAAACTGAATCTGATCACGATCTTTTTCACACCCACTCTGATACCATGTTAATGTTTCTTAGATCAGATTAGATAATATATTATTCAGTAGAAATGCAACACATAAGACAATGAACACAGCAGGATACCCTGGGAAAACCCTCCTACTCGAGGGAGAAAAACCCAGCAATGATTCTCTTATATATGGTAATACAATAGTAGAATTCTGCTTACAAATCAGGCCCAACAATGGCACCAATGCTTGATAAAATATTCGCCTTCCTTCTTAGTACAAAGGACTGACTTCTTACTTGAATTCGGACTGCTGCTACAGAGATGATGATCTGCTGTTCAAGTATGACCTTCTTCTAGGAATGCGAATTTCTGTTCTGTTGATAATAGGTGCGAACTTGCTTGTTATTTTTGGATTGCTCTCAATAGCCAAAAATGACCTTGTATATATATCTCCTAGGCGCCTCTTCATTTCGGTCGGCCTTTGATAAATAATAATTAATTACAATTTAAGTCGGCCAACAATAAGTACATAATATGAATCCATATAAGGTCGGCCCATGTTGATATTCACTTAATATATTTTTCTTGGGAAGTGCAGACCGACGCTGTAATAACATCAACATACCCAAGTCTTATGAGATTCTAGGTAGCTTTGTGAATACATCAAAAATATTATGCATGATGTCTAAGATTTTAATTGTCATGGATTGATATATTCCAAGAATTTATAAGTAAAGTATATTCATATATATGTATTTGTTTGAGTGTTTAAAATTAGTTAAAAAAAAATCTTTGAGGGATTTATGCAAATATGACATCTTAGAAAGATGGTTTCATGTCATTTTGGTGTAGGTCATAACTTAACTTTTAATTTATCATTTATGGGAATGACATCTTCGAGAAGTTTATAGAAGGCCATAGATGGTCCACTTTTACATGATGTCTAAGATTTTAATTGTGATGGATTAATATATTCCAAGAATTTATAAGTGAAGTATATTCATATATATGTATTTGTTTGAGTGTTTAAAATTAGTTAAAAAAAATTCTTTGAGGGATTTATGCAAATATGACATCTTAGAAAGATAATTTCATGTCATTTTGGTGTAGGTCATAACTTAACTTTTAATTTATCATTTATGGGAATGACATCTTCGAGAAGTTTATAGAAGGCCATAGATGGTCCACTTTTGTGTGTCTAATATTTTAATTGTGATGGATTGATATATTCCAAGAATTTATAAGTGAAGTATATTCATATATATGTATTTGTTTGAGTGTTTAAAAATAGTTTAAAAAATCTTTGAGGGATTTATGCAAATATGACATCTTAGAAAAATAATTTCATGTCATTTTGGTGTAGGTCATAACTTAACTTTTAATTTATCATTTATGGGAATGACATCTTCGAGAAGTTTATAGAAAGCCATAGATGGTCCACTTTTTGAATTAAATTTAGTTATGAATTTGTTATTTTTGGATGCGTATTTAGATTTTAATTTGGACAGATATTTTGGTGAGGAAAATATCTAAGAGTTACCACATTTTATAAGTTAAATCTTACCTTATTTACTCAAAATTCCTTTGTGGACTCTATTCTTTTCTTTGAATAAATGGTTCAACATGTTAAAAATCCATTAGGTCAAGCAATGTATATTAGATTAAACTTATTTAGCCAAAATGAAAGGTTAAGAAGAGGGGTTGCCTCTTTTGGGATTTGATTATTATATAATTCAATGATCTTGAGAAGAGGGAAGTTCAAAAGGTAGCTGTAAACCCAAATTTTGCAAAATGAGTTTGTTTTAAAGGCTTTAGAAACTTTCAAGCAAATGCAATTGGCAACTGTAAAGCCAAATTTTGTTGCAAAATGGGTTTATTTAAAAGGCTTTAGAAACTTTCAAGCAAATGCAATTGGCAACTGTAAATCCAAATTTTGTTGCAAAATGGGTTTACTTAAAAGGCTTTAGAAATTTTCAAGCAAATGCAATTGGCAACTGTAAATCCAAATTTTACAAAATGGGTATGTTTAAAAGGCTTTAGAAACTTTCAAGCAAATGCAATTGGCAACTATAAAGCCAAATTTTACAAAATGGGTTTGTTTAAAAGGCTTTAGAAACTTTCAAGCAAATGCAATTAGCAACTGTAAATCCAAATTTTGTTGCAAAATGGGTTTGTTTAAAAGGCTTTAGAAACTTTCAAGCAAATGCAATTGGCAACTGTAAATCCAAATTTTTTAAAATGGGTATTATTTAAAAGGCTTTACAAACTTTCAAGCAAATGCAATTCGCCGCTACAAAGCCAAATTCCACATCCTTCACCCTCTGTGAGGCAAAATGGGAGCTTTGAAACAAGGTATATTCATTTTAAACAATAAATTTTGGTCTCATGGAATTTGTCTTCATTTTAAATGAAAAATTTGTTTGGAATTTTGGTCTCATGGAATTTGCCTTCATTTTAAACAAAAAATTTGGTCTCATGGAATCCTATGATAAAATGATAGCACAAAATGGATTTCTTTAATCACATTTACGGTTTACAATTTTTCAAACAAATGCAATTTTGAAGCAACATATTCTGGAACAAAGAATACCAACCTTGCTCAACTATGGAGGTCAAGGTTGATATGGTGGTGCACGTTGAGATGGTTGTCCACATTGATAGACTTCTCAAGCACTTGTCGGTCGCCGTTCGAATGAAACTCTTTGTTCACATTCGTTGCGTCACTTTGTTCAGTGTCGGTTTGTTTAACAGTGATGTATGAAGCTTTTTTAAAAGCCCTAATTTAAAGGGGTTCGATCAAACCTGGGTTCGACCGAACCCCTTTAAATATTACTTTTTTCGTTGACTTAAATATGGTTCGACCAACCACCTTGAATGGTTCGTTCGAACATGATAGTTCGAGCAAACCCCCTTAGCTAGTGAAATCACACAAAAACATATTTTCCTTCCTCCATCAAATTGTAAACCATTGTTGTGGCTTCACCCCAAAGGTCTTATTATTATTCACTCTATGAGCAGACGCTCTGAGCAAAAACAACTTCACCAATTTATTTAGTTTTAGTTTTTTATTTGCTTTTTTTTTGGCGTCAAGTGCCAAAAGGCAAACGCACATTTCGATGAGCAAGCCTAACCGAAAAATTTGGCATTACTGGAGCATCTTCAACAGGTGAGTTCAAATTTTAAGCTTGAGAGCCCACCCTTTTTTAAGTGTTCAGTTCTCTGTGTTTTGTTGGGGGCTAGTGCATTTTGATGACAGAATTTTGGGCGATCAAATGTTTTTCTATAATTGTACTGAGAGAAATAAACTTTCTGTTAAGTTACTGTTGTTCAAAAGATCTTGATGTTTGTTCTTTTATTTATTTGTTTAACCTGTGTCGTTTAAGTGGGTGAGAATGCGTGAATGGGTCTCGTGTGGAATTTACAAGCATACTTTTCATTGAACTGATAGCGACAAGGAAAGTAGAACCAATAGTGATGAGAAAAGCAAAAAAAACATGACAAAAAATGATGGATGGTTGAGATTCGTTTTAATGTCAACCAAGCCCTATCTTTGGTTTTGGATCGTTCACAAGGAAAATGAGCTTGGAAAGCTCATATATGATACACCTTCGACGTAATAATGTAAAATTTAAAAGTTAAGATTTAATGTCATAAAAAATAAAATTATTTTCACAAAATTAATTTTTATAATTATTTGGTATTTTCAAGAAAAAAAGACATAAAATTTTAAACAAATGAGAAAGGATATTGTAAAATATAAATTGCAAAATATAATATAAAATATAAAGCTCGATGTTAAATATTAAATCTGACAAGTTCCAACATGGTCACACTGAACTTGTGTGGAGGTTCATGTTCAAGCTCCAAACTCCCTCTTAATGAGAAAGGAATTTTGCTCCAATCCAAGTTTGTCTTTGAAAGCTTCAAGTTTCCCTTTCGCTAAGGGTTGGGTCAAAATAGCACCTATCCACTAATTTGTGGAAATATATTAGAGTTTAATTGCACCCTTTTGAATGTTATCTTGAATGAAGTGATATATGATCTTTGTGCTTGGAGCTTAATTGCAACAAAAAGGTAGTTAGATTGAATATAAAATATGGGTGCTATCCTTTCTAATTGGTAAATTCACCATTGGATATGGTAGCTTGCCCATTTTATCATGCAACATTTGTGTATATAAACATAAACATGATGCTTATTTAAGTTATTTAATTCCAAGTTGAAATAATGATGCATAAAAATAATTATGTGATGTATTTTTCAAGGATCTTTATTTAGTAGTGAGAATATTTTTTCCCAATAAGTGGTCCCATGTTTTAAATATTTCCTATTTATTTTAATTAGTTGTTCAATTGTAATTATTTTATCATATAAACTTGTAAATATGATAACTAATGTAAAATCTATAATTTTCAATACAATCAACATTTGTATAAATAAAATGCATTCTTCTTCATTTGACTATTATTAATTTCAATTTCATTTCATTATTGTGTTCTCTTAAAAAAAAAAAAAAGCTAATTTATTGATTTCTTTCTATATATATATTATTGAATAAGATAACTAAACTAGTTATACTTAACTAGGTGTATTTATGATTTAAAAAAGATATAGATAAAAAAAGGTTAATAATGCAATTAACATTATGTAAACAAATAAAAACTATCTATCAACTATCATGACCGTAGTAAATACCCACTATAGTTTTAAAATGAGTGTGCCATAATACTCCAAGTTGGGCGCAAGCAGTAAAAACTACCAGCTAACCAATGAAAAACAGGGGCGTGGGGATGAAGGCAGCCGCTGGAAGATCGTTCCTCCTTCCACTCTGCCTGCCAACACCCCATAGTAGGTCGCCAATGTATTTTTTTCTCTTTGGTTTATTTGTTAATTTTTTTGGTAACAGGTCGGAAACAAGGGAGAGTCGATCTGGTGTGGCGACTAGAGGAGATTAAAATATCGGCGCGTTGTTTTTCCGCCTCTTACTGGCTTACTAGAGGAGATCCTATTTTCGCCTCTTTGCACAGTTTTCATGGTATTTACCAACATTCAATGTCTGGTTGAAGAGCAGGTGAAGAAAAAACTAAATATGCAATTAAAATAGGGGAAAAAATTCCAGGCTCTGATATGATAAAAATTAAACAAAAAAATGCTCTGGCTCTGCCTTTGAGTAAAATTAAATTTATTAAATTTGAGAAAAAGAACTCACGTCCTGTTTTACCAATTCAAAAGCTGGAATAGCATTTTAAACTAATAGCTATATTTTAAATTTGAAAAGTTTCACACTGCATCTGAAAATTTAAAAAAATCTTCTAAAATTTTACTTATCAGATCTTTCCAATTGCATCCATTCTATGCAGTAAATTCCAGAGCAATTTTCCATCGGACTTTGTGATACACAGTTGCGGCATCTAAAAAATCAACCACACCACTCGGCATAAATGTCAAAACTTTTTAGAACAGAAAAAATAATCGATCAAATAATACTGATTACTCTGTTTACCTGAAAATTTCATCATTGAAGCCGCGCTGAAAAATATCAATATCAGAAAACAGTGTCCACCGCAAAGAAAGGCGGATAATGAAACCCTAGCCCTAGGCGGACATACAAGTCTTCTTTTTATCTTTTCACAAACCCTAATATGACTTTTTTAAAACCCTATGTCATCCTAAATTCGAAGACTTTGATGACTGAAATAATTTGGAACTCTTTTTAAATTTTAGCAGTCCACGTATTTTAATTTGGAAATAAAATTGTAATGGTAAAATTTGCGTACCTACTTCCCATTTAATTATGATATTGGTAATATTCATTTTTCTATATTTATGGATTTTGATATATATGGTTTTTTTAGATTTATGTATTTTTTATGTATTACATTATATTTGTCAAGATTACTTTTATATGTATAAAGTTTGAATTTTATTAGTTACTTGTTTAAAGTTAAGTTTGTGATGGTGAGATTTTGTTTATATTTATATATATTGCAATTCATTCATCAAGATTATATTTAGTCTTAATATGATCATTATCCACCTAAAATTAATCATTTATCTATCTAGATAGAGTCATTTCTATTGTCGAAGTTGTAGACATAGACCTTTTCAAAATTCAAATTCACCTTCTAAATTACAAGTACATATTATTTTTCTCATCCTAAGACTAACTAAGTGCATATTTGTATATTTAATGTTATGTCCTAGTATTTAAACGTATTTATTTTATAACGCCTCATCCTTCAAGCATTAACCACATCTTAGGAAAAAAAATACTTCAATTTGGTATTTTAAAACAAATATAGATCTACATATTCATTATAGGAGGATTTGCATAGTTGAGATTTATCGCCTTCAATTTTTTAATTAAAATATTCTCATAAGTGGAAGGGATGAACTTTTTCTTAGCATGCTTAGAAAGATGCGACACTAACATTGTATGTCCAAAAATGAAAAGTACTTCTAACCATCTTATGCAATGTTGTAAGAATGTAAACAATATATATCCAAACATGAAAAGTATTTTTATCCAATTTATGCAAAGTTTCAAGAACGCAAACAATGTGTATCCAAAAATGAAAATCAAACTTATGCAAAGCTTCTTGAATGTAAACGTTATGTATGCAAAAGTGAAAAGTACTTTTATCCATATTATGCAAAACTTCAAAAATGTAAACATTTTCATATATGATGATTTTTGCTACTGAATTGATTTTGGAATGATTCAAAAATGACTATACTAAATGGATGATTTGACCTAGATGTATAAAACAAAATTTCTTAGAATTTTTCAGACTGATACAATAGGTTACCAACAAGCCTAGGAAGTGCAGAAAACCAAAAAAAAACTCATAAAAGTTGGTTTTTGTAGTCCTCCAAGGAATCAATCACCCAGTGGCAAATGGGTCCTAATACAAGGTTTATTAAAATTGAAAAATGCAATTTTTGAGTGATTAGATGTGTTTTGTGTTTCAAGTCTCAAACTGGTATTTTTGTAACAAAATTTTCCAGAATTTGATGTTGAAATGCAAGTAAAACTAATGACAAATGATGAACCATGTAGCACTTTTTGAAATGCAATTTTGACTCAATTTTTTTATGTGAGTGATTGAACATACACCAATATGCAAGTAATGTGCAAAATTAGTCTAACACTATGCAATTTTTTGTTGAATTTTCAATAATAAAAAGAATGCAAAATGCAAGTTTACACCTAAAATGCAATGCAACTTTATGCCAAAATGAAACCCTAAATGCAATGAATTAATGAAAATCCAATATCTAAGGTTTGAATGCACTCCAAATCAGAAATTAGAATGTTCAAACATCAGATTCACCAAAATGAAACATAGAAAAATAAGATAGGGGAGATTTCCCCTAAATTGGAAATGTGGATCCAAAGAGGGAAAAGGGGTCTTATTCTTCTATTTTCATTAGGAAATGAGATCCACATCAAGCATTCACTTACAACCCTTAGGTGAGTCAACCCGAGATGTGAATTTACAAAATTTCTTTTTTGCTAGGATGAGGGTCTAAGCTAAATAACACTTTGGGGATACAAATTGAAACCATGAAATAAACTCCAAATTACAAGCTTTAAAGTCCATTTAGAAGTTTAAACATAATATAGATGGAACCTGCAGACTTTAGGGAGAGCTTTGAAGGGTTAATTGTTACATACCTATCACAAAAAGTAATTTTTCATGGCTCACTAAGGACTCATTCACCCTATGGTGAATGGGTCTTGATTAAGGCTCCGAAAAAATTTGTTTCTAGGTTTTTCTTCCTCTGTGTTTGCACTTCCAAATTCTCAATTTTCACTATCAAATAGCCAAAATAAATTTTGTAGAAGAGTTTATGTAGTATTGCAAGAATGGTGAAAACTTTGACAACTTTGCAACTTTCTTCAATTTTGCTCCTTGAAAGATCTTCAACCTAAAATCTGCAATCACACATTAAAGGAGAGAAAAATATTGTTTTGTTAGGGAATAGGGGTTTGCCTTGGTCAAACCTTGTTTTCGTAATTAAACCAAAATGAATAAAATCATGAAAGGAATGATGAATGGACAAATGCAATGTCACAACTCACCAGTCCTTATTTGAACCTTGGATAAATATGCAATCTATCATGAAGTGGTCGAAGTAAATGTAAATCTTTGTCACGTGGTGAATGGGTCCTAGGCCACTTACCTAGGACAGACAATGGACAAGGTGAAATGTTTTGCAAAATCAGGGTCCTAGGACCTAGTGAGGACCCATTCACCATGTGTCTAATGGGTCCTAGGTTACCTACCTAGGACACACATCTTCCAAAATTGAGTGTTGTGAAATGGAATTTATGAATGTCAGATTTTATCCCTTAGAAATTATAATTAATTAGGCTTGGATTTGAATTAAAGGGGCCAATTAAGGTAAATTAAGCTCAATCAATTAAGAAAGCCCTAAATTAGTGTGAAATTGTAAAGGTGCACCTTACAAAACCCTAAATAGGGCACAATTAAGTCCATTTAGTTTAAAAGGACCCTAAACTTAATGTGAATATGTAAAATATATTACAACATTAAATTAAGGCAACATTACGCTCATTTTTTATTAATTATTCGCAAATTAAGTGTGGAAAAGGGATACTTTTTCTGACACTACAATTGTGAAATAAAACTTGGAGAAGTGTATAAAACATGTATCAACAATAAAATCAATAAACTCTATAAAATCAAACAAATATCACAAGATTCATGTGGATAAATCCTTTAAAGAAAAAACTACACCAACAAAGAGAGCAAAAGTTTGCATTAATCACAATATCAATGTTACATTAATACATCAACCCCCACTCTTTGATGCAAAAAAAAATTATAGTAGTGCAAAAGCACTAAACCTAGAAAATGACATAGTCAAACTTATCAAGGCATTCAATTTTTAGAGTTCTAGTAAGGAAATAACATAAAAGGCTTTCCAAATCCAACATCCAAAACCCATGGTATTGAAAAAAATACAATACCCTTATGACCAAATCTATTAATGCGCACAAGACTATTAATTATTACGACACATTTTGACCAATAACTCCCATGACATGCATCTGATATGAAGCACTCCATTTCCAAGCCACTACAACCATCAAAACCAAAGTTGTTACACTCTCTCCTTGAGCACATAGGAATGAAAATGTATTATAAATATATTTAAGTCACATATAACTTTCATTGGCATAAGTAGCCACTCACTATAAGTGTATCCTCCCTTATTAATTCCATTACAAATGTTTTGTCCCAAAAGTATTAATAATTAAATAATTCACCCAGTTGTCCCCTAGACATTCATGCACCCACTCCCAAGGTGTTGGAGACATGAAATGCATTACGATCACAAGGTTAATAGAACATTATCCCAACACTATCCCTCTTGATATTATACATTGTAATGATATAAATAAGAAGAATAAAAGGGATCAATAATAGGATGAAAGGCCCATGAATTCCCTACACCAAGAGAGCTTATATGTGCTCACCAATTTTATAAGTGAATCTACAACATTATCCAAAGTGTCAACTTTTAGAATCATGTCCATACTACTTTCCACCATCTCATGTACAAAGTGATATTGTATATATATGTTCTTGGTAAGAGTGTGGTACATGGGATTTCCAACCAAACAAATAGAAATTTGACTATAACGTCCATGATTTCAACCACCCTATAATCAATACCAACTCATAAACAATAATTTATAACCACAATGCCTCCTTACAAACATGTGTAACAACCATACACTTGGCTTCAATTATAGATAGTGAAATTATAGGTTGTCTCTTACCTATCCAACTAACAACACCACCAAATAGAGAAAACATGACCACTAGTAAACTTTTGAATATCCAAGTCATGTGCCCAATTTGAATCAACAATACACCGTATGTCCAATAACCTTCTAGTATCATTAGAGCCATGATAACATAAGACTAAACAAAACCTACTAACAACTCTAGTTCCTTAGGTAAAATATCTAGTCTAATGCATACCACTACATTCAATGGGCTACATACAACACTAACATAATTCACATTATAAATTTCATCTGAATCATAATCTAACATAGGACATTGATCCAATAAAATATCAATGCCTACAAGTAAGGAATACTCACTAATATGTAATCATGCATAGAAAATTATTGTAAAATAGTGTCAATGTACTTAATCTAACTAAGCCCGAAACAAATGTGAACTTGGTCTCTAATGATTTTAATTGCCATAATGATTTTTTTGTTGCCCATAAATCCTTCATGTCAAACACAGTAGAAAGCTAATTTTTAAGTTCTCTAATCACCACTTTAGTATTACCAATAAACATGTCATTAACGTACAAGGCAATAATTGGAATAGGATCATTAATAGATTTAGTGTAAATGTAATGATCTTAATTTATTTTAAGAAAACTCAACTTCACTGTAAATAATTAAACTTCTAATACCACTTTTGAGGTGATTGTTTTAAATCATACAATGATCATTTTAAGTTATAAACCAAATTTTATTTTATGTTGACCTCAAATCCATCTAGTCACTAATTTTTAAATTTGATCTTCAAGATCCATGATCAAGAAAGATTTTTTTACATTCATATGGTCTACCTCGAAATCACAAGTAACATCAATTGAAAGTAGAAATTTATTGGAACACAATTTAACAAGAGAAAAAATTCACCAAAATCATCTCCCTTTCTCTTGGAGTAGTCCTTAGCCACTAGTTTATCCTTGTACCTCTACAGCTTTTCAGCATTAAGGTGCCATCCATCTTGTAATTCTATGTCATGGTTCTAAAATCCTTGGATCTCTAGGCACTTAGGTGTATTGGGAAAATATTTTGTAATATACATTCTTATCATTGTTTGTAATATAATCATAAGGGTGATGGGTCCACTAGCAACGGTAAAGGTGATGTGTGGACATAAATATTTAATATTGTTTTACCCACATGTGGATGCCTATAATGGGCTAATAAAAGATAAGGGAAAGGATAAATGAGTGACTGTTGGGATTCTCAAAGTGGGAGCTTGAAAAGAGGCGACACATATCACTTGGTTTTTTCATCATTTATTACATTTAATATAATGTTTATCTCCTAATTTTGGGCACCCAAGTTTGAGGGAAAGTATTGGATAAAAAATAGGAGTCATTTCATAAGGAGGTTGTTCACAAGTACACAAGGCCTGCCATGGTGGAGGCAAAGACAAGAATGGAAGTGATTGTATTGTAATCTTATCTATTTGATGATAATGCATAATTGACCTCTCTTCTTGATGGATTTTTTTGCCACAAGTGTTTCTTCACATAAATCCTATGTTGTGTGATGATCTTGTGTTATTGATATCTGCCTCATTGATTCTATCTTATTATGATGTTAGTCTCCATACATTTATGTTATAAGTTCACATAAGGTAGTGTATATAAGCATGTTATGTCGGCTTATTTTTGACATCATAAGGAAGTGTTGGAGACTTGAAGTTGTTAAGGGAGATTGTTGGCAATATGAGCATGATGATGAATGGTATGTTGGGGATTGTTGAGCATGATAGTGTATGGTGTTGTCATTTATTGTAACCCATGGTAGAGATGCAAAAAATTTGGTCTGGAGAAGACCTTATTTTGAAGATTTTCCTAATTCTTAGTGTATAGTTCAATGTTCGGTGAATCAATTTTATGGTTTGTATTGCTCTGCTATGTAGAATATTGTCTTGGGATTTTGAGGTAACATTGGTGCATGTTTTTGATAAGGTAAGCAAGGTTTTGAAAGGGCCAATAACCTTTTACAAAACTAAGAGAAGGACACTTCCAAATAACAAAGTCTCAAAATTTTCCAACAAAATAGAACCAACAGAGACACCATAGTACCACAACAAAAACACAAACAACACCTGGTCAACACAAACTAGGAGAGATAGAACACTCAGAACCAACAACAGTCCTAAATCAATGAAAGACTAACAACCCAAAATTTGTACCACAACCAAGAGCAACTAAACACTTAGAACAAAAACTTGTCCAATTGAAACCAAGAAATAACCCACAATATTGTAGCCCCAAAAGATTGCTTGAAATAACCAAGCCACACATCACCTGCAACAGTTGGACTGCAACAAACCTTCCATTCAAATAAGACACAAATTAGCATAACAGTTTCTTACCAAAAGAGGGCTAAGAATCACAAGTTCACGTAGAGAAACAATCTGGGCCAAGGAACAACTCACCACACTGCAAGCCTTGAAGACTGCCAAAAACAAATAGGCCACAAACCACCTATAGTAGTTGGACAACAAAAACCCTTATGCTCAAGTTAGACAAAATTGGGCCTAATAGAATCCTAGGACAAGAGGCATAAGAATTACAAAAATATGTAGAGATACATTCTTCAAAAAGAACCAACCAACTAGACACCAACCTCAAAATGATGGGGCTCCCCTCTATAGGAGAGGAAGAAGTGGGGATGATAACTACCAAAAAAACCTCTCTCCAGAGCAAGAACACTCCACCTTGATAGGAATCGGCTAAGGAGAGAAGCACTCCCCACCATATCAACAACCACCAGCTCCACCTCAATAGGAGAGGGCTCCACCTTAATAGGATCCATATTCACCTCTATAGAATATAGTGATTGTAGGACATGGTATCATGCAATAAATCCAATAGAACAAGCAAACACCTCCTCCCAAGGCATCCAAATAGAAGAAACAAAGGGACTCTAAAACCAACCCCGATCAAACATGTCTACAACAAGGAATTAGCAGCACAAATCCTCCAGCATAGACCATTCTGCACCACACCAATAGCAAACCCCCATCTCCCCAAAAGAGGACAAGTGATGGCCTCACAAACCTTCAGCTCCAACAACAAGAGGAAAGTTATTGAGAGAAAATCAAAAAACAAGATCACCACTCTAATGAGCATATTCAACTAGGCTACCACATAGCTAGCATCTTTCACAAACCTGCCTTGTAGGTAGCAGAACACCATTCCCCATAAGGGGCTCAAACCAAATCCTAACATGAAAGAGAGCAATTGGAGAAAAACACCCTTAACCACACTCTCGAACACCAACTTCACCACAACAGGAGGGATACCCACCTCAATATGAATCTGAGAGGGAAGGAAGAGGGAAGAAGAACCAACAGACAAGGCAATATAAATTTCCCTCAAGAATGAACCAAACCAAGCGGAGCCAGCAAAGGCAAAACTACCCAAGCACCGAAGCCCAACACCAAACCCAACAAACCACATGAGGAATCCACACAAGACAACCAACCACAGACGTAGCAAGGGAGAAGAACAAAGAAGCAACACCATAGAAACATCCCCGATCACAAACACCACCAAGCACCAAACACATGCTACCCCCACAAACAGGCTGAAGCGCAACAAAGGGGTGGAAAGAGAGAACTGGACAACAAACTGCCCACCATGACCAACCCAAAGAGACACTAGAGCTTATATCCAGAGTTTCAAGGCTTGATGTCTTTCACAGTTGAAAATAATGTTGATAGAGTATCGACTAAGTTATGACATAATTATAGTTACAAAGTATATTTTGAAATTCTTTGCATTCCATCGTGGATGAATATTTTCCTATGCGGTTTTGAGGAACTAGTTTTAGATGATAGAAGTGTGTGTATTCCAAGTGATAAGTGTCTTGGTGTTTTGTGTGTTGAGTTGTGAATGAATAGTTGGTTCATTTTGTTATTTCTTCATCACAGGTGTTGACCTAAAGGCTTTGGGCTCATGCAGAGTTGAATTGTGTATGGAGCGGAATCATGGGAGTGATTATGGGTCATGTCGACCTCTTTTGATGGTGTACATATTTTGGTTATTTTCACAAGGCTTGTGTGTTGGGTTGATAGGTTATGTGGTGCATGTTTCATCTAATTAGGATGACCTAAGTAATGTTTTGGTTGGTTGTGGTATATATACAAGGTTAATTCCTTGTGTGGAAATAGATATATGAGGTTATTGAGTATGTGTGTGAGATCAGGTGTAGAGAGAAGTGTTAAGTGTAATTGTGGTGAAGTATGAAGTGTGCTAAGTCAATCTCATAGCTTAAGTCGAGTTGTATCTTCAGCATAGGTTAGATGCATTGGTATTAGTATATCCTTGGTAGTGATCCACCCTTTCTTCTATCTTTTTCTATTCTACGTAGTGATCCCTTGGTAGTGAGCCATCGGTAGTGATCCATTCTCTTTTTCTGGATAGTGAGTCCTTGGATAGTGAGTCCACCATTCTATATCAACATTGTAACTGATTATAATATATTGTGAGCCAATCCTCACTATGGATTTTCCCTTTCAATGGTTTTCCACGTAAACTTGGTGTTATTGTGTTTTTTGATGTGATGCATGCTTTATATGTTTCATTCCATTACTGCAAATTTAATATGATGATTTGAATGAATGCTTAAGTTAATAAAGTGAATGAATTTTAGTGAACACTAATTCACCCCACCTCTCAATATTTTGAGTGTTTAACAATTGGTATCAAATCTTGGTTCCTTCAATTGGCTTGATCACTAAGGTAGATCTTGGAGGTTGAACACAAGGATACAAGGAAGTATCCTATTCCTCCATAAGATATTATCCCTGAAGGGTTTACTAAAGAATATTATAAAGATATGGAAGGATAGCTCAAATCAGCCCTTGATCATTTGGACATCAAAATATGAAAATAAAGACCTGGAAGAGAATATTAAGGATGCAAATGAGTGTATCAATAAGTTGACAGAGAAACTCAAGAAAGCTATAGCAAGATTCAAGGAAATAAATGAGCAACTCTAGCAATCAAATGAGACCATCACCAGCCTGAAAGTGCAAGTTCAAAAAGGAAAAAGAGTTGAAGACTGCCTAAATGCCAAAATAAAAGATAAATCTAAAGAATGTTCAAAGCTTGAATAAGAGATTGTAACTTTGAGATTAGATCTGGAGAAAACAAAGATTCAAGAAGATAAATTCATGAAGAGCTCTAGATTGCTTGATGAAATGATTGCAAGTCAAAAGGCTTCTAAGGAGAAAGAAGGATTAGGGTTTGAAAAAGGAGAAAGTTCAAAGACTTCAAACAATGTTGAAAATAAGAATGATAAGAAGAACAATGTGAGAGAGGTCTAAAACCAAAAGAGATTTCAAAAGACCTCATATCGAACAACCTACTACATAAAGGTATTCACCTTTTAATGGCTATTGTTATTCCTACAATAAGTTTGGATATAAAGTTGTATAGTGTAGAAGCAGAATGAATCTGAATATTCAATCCTTTTCGAGTTAGTGTTTTACATGCAAAAGATTTGGTCATAAGGCTAATGAATGCAAAATTTAGATGATAAATTCTTACAATAATGGCATGATGTCCCAATATTTCATTGGTTAATGTTATACATGCAATGGATTTGGGCATAAGACTTTTGAATGCAGATCTAAAATAGCAAGAAATAAGTTTTTTTAGCAAAAACATGTCAAATGTCACAAGTGCAACAAACTTGGACACATAGATAAGTTTTGCAAAAACAAGAATGTTAAACCCTTTGTTTCACAAAAAGAAGAAGGTTGATCCAATGAAGAAACTTAATCCTATTGAGATGAAGAAAGAGATGAATAGGATATGGAAGAATAAAGAAGAGGGTGAATTAAAGAATGATTCAATGCCAACTCCTAGTGTAAATACTTCCTCCAAAAATTGGATGAAGAGATTTGGATCAAGGGGAGTTTTAGCAAAAAAATCTTCAAGCACCCACCAAGGATGCAGTGTCGATGCTTTCAAAACATTGGTACATGTGTAGATCAACATGGTTGATCTATTGGTGGTATCTTTGATATGAAAATTCTCATTGTGAAGATTTGTAGAGTGATCGAAGGTGTCTATGATGACACAGTGAGGGTTTTCCATCTTTTTGACCTAAATTTGTCAAATGCAATCAATGCATTTTAGGCCATCGAAAAGTGTTTATATGTGATTTCTCATATGATTAAGTTATTTATGAACAGGAAATTCAAGTAAAGAGAAAATCAAATATGATTTAAAGTGATTCTAAGTTGTGTGAAATCCTACTAACAAATAATTACAAGGTATTTATTAGTTTATTGATAAACCCTTGTTTCAGAGAAGATTCAAGATGTTTACTCCATAAGTAATTGATGTTTTGGAGTGGCCAAGAACTAAATTTAAGAAGCACCCATATAAATCCATGGATATGGACCCTGAAGGAGTTTTTTTGAGGGTTCCATATGGTGTGATGCTCATAGAGGATGTGTGGATCTATATCCATACAAAAATGGAAGAGTATGATCATGGAAAGATGGCAAAATACTATGTGAATGAGCTAATTGGAATTGAATTTGAAATCAAGCTTAAGTTTAAGAGTTTGACAAAGAAGAAGTTGGATATATGGAAAAAATTTCCAAAAAAAATCTATGAGGATGAGTGGGTCAAATATGTGCTCAACAGAATTCATGACAAATTCATGTGGTTAGATACACTGCATATGATTAACAAGCAAGCAATTAAGGTGGTTATTGGTTTATGCTCTGAAGGACCCATCTTGGCACTGAAGGCCATGAAGAATGAAATGGTAATGAAGCTCACCAGTGAAATATTTGATAAGCATGCCCTAATGGTGAAGGATATTGAAGCTCTGGCACTGAAGTATACATTAATGATGATCGAATATAAGATATTTTATAGTAATAGAGAGAACATTGTGTCAGCTACCGCTATTCACACAACTTACCAAATGGTGAAAGAGGGTTTGGACATAGGTTTGTGTGAATAGTTGATGGATAACCTATAGAAGACGAAAGAATCGAGATCATTTAAGAAGGTTCAAATACATTGAATCCCAAAAACTATGTTGTGGGATTTCTTTAAAACTTTTAAAGGAAAAAATCATGAAAGATAGAGGATATTGACAAAAAAAATTTAGAAATACAAGAGTGACATAACCTTTATGGTTAGAAAACCCACTACCTAGATCCGAACAATTGGGATATGAGGTTACATAAGAAGATCTTACTAGTTTTGTAGAGATCATGTTGAGAAAACCAAGAGATCTACGTGTGGATAGATTTGGTACTTATGTAGAGAAATCAAGTGAAGTAAACATGGAAAAGAAGAAGAGGAAGAGCAAGGATCCCAATTGGCCCGAAAGAAGAAGTCTCGAGTCTTTTCAAGAGAGACTAGTGCCAAGAGAACAAAGCTTGATATTGTAGATACTAAGAGTGAAAAGGAAGTGCAAAAAGAAAATAAACTTTTACTTTTCTAAGAAGAGAAAAGAAGTCAAAAGAAGGAGAAAAAATAACTAAAGGTAAGGAGAAGAAGAAAAAAGATCCCTCTGATAAGAAAACATAGCCCTTTGAAACTAGATGATTTGGTTTCCTGGAAGAGCTAGTCAAAATGTATGTAGAAGCTAATGATGAGAATAAGGCTACAATTGAAGAATCCATTTAAAATATATGGTTTCATTCACTACAAGTTTGAGTGAGATAAAAGATCAACTGGTTGGTGATCTAAAAAGCGCTTTAAGTGTTGAAAGGTAGGAATATTTTGAAGAAGATACAAAAATGATGATATTTACCTTAGAGAAGATTGGTTCTTCTCTCATAGATGAAGATAGGGTTAAATTATCTAAGTTGTACAATAAGAAGTTCAGGACAAAATAGAGAGTTGGTACTCTAATGAGGAGAGATAAATACGATATAGAAATACTCAAGAATGAAACACTACAAAAATTTGTAGATCTTGCAAAAGAGGATGGAATCTCTTCGTATAATGAAGATCAAATGTAGCATGAGACATCCATTCCATAAAATAATGAGCTTATGATTACATAATATGAGCATGTGCCTATGGATGAGAATGTACAAGAAGACATGGTTATAGATAATACCCCTCTAATTATGGAGAATGTTGTTGATGAAGAGAGGAAAGATGAGAGGTAGGATGCCTTAGAGAAGGAGGAAACACAAGTAGAAAAAAATTCCCCCTCTGAATATGGATATAGATGTAGAGCAGAAGGAATAAGACAAACAAGGAGTCCAAGAGAATTTCGATGCACTAGAAAAATAGAACTTGCATCCTATGGATGGTGAGAATTATGTTGAAGAAGAGAAGAATGCTCCAATAGAGGAGAAAAGGAGGACAAGAAGGTACAAAAATTGTTGGTGAATTTTTCAGAACGTCTGAATTTTTTTGAACTAGTGGTATCTGCACAACTCCTGCAGATTCCAATGCAACAAGGATAGGTAGATATGAGCAATATTTCTCCCCTACACACGTTACAACTTGGTAATGCTTTTCATGCCTTTTCAAGAAAGGAAATACTAAAAACACACCAAAAGAGTACATATTTTATTGAGGAAGTAATTAAGGTCTTGCAAGAAGGCATTCCCGGTACAATTGTTGATGATTCCCTCTCTAGTGTACAAAATTTGAAGTTATTGGATTCTTTTAAGGAATATTGTATCGATTTTGCTTGAAATGGCCTAATTCCACAAGGAGCATAAAAGATCAAATGGAATCAATAGAGTCACAAATAGTTTAGGCTTTTGGTGCTTATAATCTGGCTAATGATGTAGATGGTGCAACAAGAGCAGCAATCGAGAATCTGCATGGACAATTTCCTACTGTAAGAAAGAAAAGAAAAAAAATTATTATGTAGTATAGCCAACTCCAAGATTTGGTAAAAGCAAGGCTTAAATATTTGACTGGGGTGTTAGCTAGTGCAAATAAGATGGCACAAAGAATTTGGTGCCTAGTTCTCTGGATGAAGGAGAAGACCTCCATACTTAGTTTGAGTGCTAGTGTTGCATGCTTCCATTCACTAAGAAGGATTGGGAGATAGAAAAGAAGGATTGGGAGGCATACCTTGTCAAACTGAAGGTTTCATACAAGGGTATTTTACCCTCTTCAAGCTAAGGTGTACATTTTTGCTTTATATATGCAATTTTTTCATTATAATGTACATATGTGAAAGTAGTAGATAAGTGTTGTAGTGCAATTTTTTGTCAATTTTTATGGATAATATCTTTGGGGGGGGGAGCACTTTGATGTAGATATTTCCTAAGGGAAATATTGTTGGAGAAGTTTGTTGTGTTTAGGAGAGAAGCCGTAAGGGAGAGTTACTCTCATGTATGTTTATATATCAATTAGGGGGAGTATGTATGTATGTATAATGAGCCCTTTACTCTTGATGTTAAAGGGGGATAGTAGTTCAAGGAGTAGTTTGAGAAATTTTGGAGAGTGTGAGCATGTTGACATCAATGAGAAAGGGAGAGATTATTGGAGACTTGAATTTGTTAAGAGAGAGTGTTGGTAATATGAGCATGATGATGTTTGGTATGTTGTAGATTGATGAGCATGGAAGTGTATGGTGTTTCCATTGATGACAACCTCTAGTAGAGATGTAGAAGTGTTGGTTAGGAGAAGATCAAGCATTTTGGAGATTGCCTAAGTCCTGGTGTATAGTTCAATGTTCAGTGAACCAGTTTTGTGGTTCACATTTCTTTGCCATGTAGAATCTTGTCATGCAATTTTGAGGTAATATTGGTGCATGATGAAGAAGTTTATATCCATAGTTTCAAGGCTTGATATATTTCATAGTTGAGATGATGTTGATAGAGTATCGATTAATTTATGACAAAATTATTACAGTTAGAGTAAATGTTTAAATGCTCCACATTCTACCATAAATGAATATTTTTCTATGTGGTTTTGAGGAAGTTTTTGTGGATGGAAAAAGAATTTGTGTTGCGAGTGACAAGTGTCTTGGTGGTCCATGTGTCAAGTTATGAATGAAAAATTAGTGAACATTATGTTATTGCTTCACCAGAGGAGCCGACCTAAAGGCTTTCAGGTCATGTGGAGGTTAATTATATATGGAGAAGAATCATGGGAGTGATTATGGATCATGCCAACCTATTTTGATGATGTAGACATTTTTGGTTCTTTTTGCAAGGCATGTGTGTTGGTGTTTTGGGCCGACGGGTTATGTGGTGCACATTTCATCTAATTAGGCCAGCCTAATTGATGTTTTCATTGGTTACGATATATATAAAAGGTTAATTACTTGTGTGGAAATAGATATATGAGTTAATTGAGTGTGTGTGTTTGAGACAGATCTAGTGTAGAGAGAAGTGCGAAGTGTAATTGTGGTGAAGTATGAAGTGTGTTAAGTCAATTTTGTAAGGAAGCTAAGGTAGTGGAACAACTTCTTACACTAACCTTGAGAGGAGAATAATGTAAAATTTTACAAATCTTTAACAGTTACAAAAAATTAAATAGAAATAAACACAACTATCATGCATACCACAACACAATGATTTACGTGGGGAAAACCCTTTAAAGAGAAAACCCCCACAATCCAAAAGCTGCCCAATATAATATTTAGAAATCACAAAGATTACAATATACTTGCAAAGCAAGCTTCTCACATGAATATCACCACTCAGAGATCTAGAGGCAACACAACTACTACCAGACTTTCAAAATACATCACAATCCATATTCGTAATACAATGCCATCATAAAATAGGGTTGCCTTCTAAGGCAAGTCAATAAAATAAAATATTGGTTGTCGAATATGAGACATAATGATGAACGGTCCAAATTTACAATAATAAAATATAAATAAAATCTTCTTTTTACGGGTGTTGTCCCCGAGCCCCCACTAGGGCGTGTTGCCCTAGGACCCCAACTCAAGGGATGATCCCCTTAGACCCCTCATGGGGGGGACCCCCCACACCCCCCCATCATCATTGGTTGAATAGTACCTTGTGTGTCAATAATACCATATGTAATTGCAAGGTTGAGACACATTTTCTCAACAAATCTCCCACTTTTTGAACACCTCGCAAGGACAATGGAAGGGTGTCATCATCATCTCTTAATTTCTAGGGACCAAAAGGCCCATAGTCTCTAAATAATATTTGGACTTCTTTGTGCTCATAAGCTTAGTTAAAGAATCAACAACATTCATCAAAGTGTCTACCTTAACTAGCTTCACCCTACCATCTCCAATCATATCTCTAACAAAATGATACTGTACATCAATGTGCTTGGTCCTGGCATGAAATTTAAGGTTCCTGGCTAGACATATCACACTCTGACTATCACAATAAATTTTCACTGCACCTTGTTTTATTCTAATATCTAAGCACAGACTTTTAAGCCAAATGGCTTCTTTATAAGTATGAGTAGTTGCCATAAAATCTACTTCAGAAGTGGACAAAGCAACCACAACCTGTCGCTTACTCATCCAACTAATTGCACCACCAAACAAAGTAAACACATAAGCACCGGTGGATCTTGTACTATCAACATTACCTCCCCAATCTGAATCCACATAACCATGAATATCAAGGGAAATATTGTCTTGAGTCATATTACTATGATAACACAAGGAATAATATGAAGTACAATGTAAATATTTGAACTCTTTTAATGACATCCCAATGAACTCTACCAGGATTAGACATATATTTGGAAAGAACTTCCACTACTTGGGCAATGATTGGTATTGTATACACCATAACATGCATCAAACTTCCAACTACACTTTGGTAAGGCACTCTACTCATGTTTTCCATTTGTGATGGAGATTTTGGACAATCTAAAATAGATAACTTTGCTCCAGCTGAAACGGGAACACACAATGGTCTACAATCCTGCATATCAAACCTCTATAAAATTGAATTGACATACTTACTTTGGAAAATCTGTAGCTTTTTGTTCACCCTATCTCTTCTAATTTCCATCCCAAGATTGTGTTTAGCTGCACCAAGATCTTTCATTTTAAACTTAGCAAGAAGTTCATATTTCAGTTATAAAATCATACCTTTCCCTTTACCAATGAATAAAATATCATCAACATATAATGCAATAAATAGGACATGATCACCATCAATTTTATAATAAACATGATGATCTGATTTAGAACACTCAAATCCCAAACTCAACACATATGTATCAAATTTCTGGTACTACATCCTAGGACTCTGTTTCGAACCATACAAATATTTCTTCAATTTGCAAACCAATTTATTTTTACCTTTCAACACGTAGTGCTCTAGTTGTGTCATATAAGTATCCGCCTCCAAGTCACCATGAAGGAAAGCAATTTTCACATCCATTTGATCAACCTCTAAATCATAAGCATAACCAATAGAAATAAAAAATCTAATGGATGTCATTTTTGCAATAGGAGAAAATATCTCACCATAATCAACACCCTCAACTTGAGAGTAACCTTTTCCAACCAACCTTGCTTTGTATTTCTCAATACTTCCATCTAAACCAATATTTTTATTGAACACCCATTTGCAACCAACAAGTTTTCATCCTTCAAGAAATTGTACAAGATCTCATGTATCATTCTTTTTCAAAGCTCTCATTTCTTCATCCATAACAATCTTTCTAGATTTTTCATCATTCGTACCTAATGCCTCTTCTACTGATTTGGGTTCATCCATGTTAGTATTCAAAGAAAAAATACATCTCCAATCATCAGGTGAATACCTTTCAGGTGGTTCTCTGTGCCTTGTAGACCTATGAACAAGCTGAGTTGGAGGTTCTTCCTCCTCTTCTAAAGATTCAGAGCTAGATGAGCTCTCCTCAACTTATTTTCTATCCATGGGCCTCAATTCAAATTTCTTAGGTGTAGAAGGAAATTGAATCACATCTTCCTATTTACTTTGTTCTGACTCCAATGTAACAAAAGAAGGCTTAGTTTCTCTAAAAATAACACTTCTACTATATATTACCTTCTTTGCAACAAGATCCCAAAGCTTGTATCCTTTCACACCATAACTATATCCAATGAAGATACAATTCACAACCTTGTTCTCCAATTTTGTTTGCTTCTCCTTTGGCACATGTGCATATGCCTCACAACCAAAAATTATAAGATGT
This sequence comes from Sequoiadendron giganteum, assembly GCA_007115665.2. Taxonomy (NCBI): domain Eukaryota; kingdom Viridiplantae; phylum Streptophyta; class Pinopsida; order Cupressales; family Cupressaceae; genus Sequoiadendron; species Sequoiadendron giganteum. The sequence continues at coordinate 113,068,969 of CM021108.1, forward strand.
CTTAATGAAGGCTTGCGACCCAACCGTGCCTCTATAGGTGTCTTATCAACAAGAGCTGATGTAGGAGACATGTTAATCAAATAACAAGCAGTGACAATAGCTTCAGCCCAAAACCTTTGTTCTAGACCAGCTCCACTCAACATACTCCTAGCCTTCTCCATCAATGTCTTATTTATTCTTTCTGAAACTCCATTTTGTTGTGGAGAATATAGAGTTTTCTTTTGTCTATGAATACCACAATATTTACAAAATCTATCAAAATCATTAGAGAAAAATTCATAGGCATTATTAGTCCTCAAACATTTTATTTTCTTTTTGATCTACAACTCAACCATTGCTTTAAATTCTTTAAATCAACTAAAAACTTCATATTTACACTTTATAAAATATACCCATGTCCTACTGTAGACACGTAAAACTAACATCATGCATCATGCATTCCGCTCTAATTAACATTCATTTCTTCTATTAATCAATTAAAATATTTTATTGATTAAATCCCTAATGTTCATCAGACTTAATTAAATAAATCAAATTATTTCATTAAGTCCTAAGTTCTTCTTATTTGATTTGATAAATCAAACTTATTTAAATCAAATATCAAATCCCTAAAATCCCCTAAGTTAATTAATCTAAATTAATTAACTTCTAAACATAATTACCATTCTCTAGCTTTTGACTCAACTAGAATCAAATCCAAACTCTCAACTAACCCACCCACTTGCACCAATAAATCATTTATTTGATTTATTATTTCCTCTAATTACATTCAAAATGGAATCAAAATGGAATATTCTTCCAATTTGAATCTTCCCCCCAAAAGGGACTTGTCCCTTCCAACAAGGTTTTAAATGCTATTTGCACAAGTCAAACATGGCATTTATTGCACCTTTCATCCCCCCTAAATATGTCATTTCATCCAAATTTGAATTTCAAATTGGCATATTCCTCACCCTCTCACACCTTGACAAGTGTCATCTTGTGATTGGCCCATGAATGATCCCACATTCATCAATTTGGCCTCTCCTCTCTTCAAGTTCAACTATAAGTTGAAGGCTTCTCTCCTTCAAACAGACAACACTTTTCATGCAAGGTTACTCTCCACATTTGAGAATCAATCTTGCTTATCACAACAACACACAATTTCACAACACATTCTCATTGCAAGGTTACTCTCCGATTTTGAGAACTAATCTTGCTCATCATTTGGCAATCTTGCTTATCATGGATTGGGAAAGGGCAGCTTCCTACACAACTAAGTTGCACCAATCCAATATGGGATAGGTTTATTTCATGTTTTACATGTTTTGTTATTTAGTTGCATTTGAATCATGAAGTATTATCTCATATGGATGTTGAATATTTGTTGTGTTTTGAAATACTAGTCATACTACTAATGGTGAGTGATAATATTTAAGCATTTTTCCAGGTTTTGATGTCCCACAAATGGCGCTAGAAGGAGGGCTACTTCATTAGATTTCCATGCATTATGTTTGCTGCGATAGTGACAGAGAAAAGTCTTCATGATTTTACTGTTAAAATTTTTTCCTACCCCTAAAAATTAATATCATTTATTCATTCGAATATAGAACTCTAGAGGGGGAGGGGAGATTGCAGATTTATAGTCTAATTGCAATAAGATAGCCTAATTGAAAATGATTTTTTTCGTATGAGAACTGAAACTTACTATCTAGCTGATTATATTCTTCTCATTTTTTAAATCTGTTTGTCTTGGAAAATGCTAGTCTACAGGGAATCATATCAGAGAATAAACAATGTGCCATTTCGATTCTCTGTTCATTTTCAAACTCAACATTTTTGTTTAAACTTCAAATATTTGATAGGAACTTTTTCATGACTGCTGAGTTTGTTTTTCGTATGCCAAGCAGAAAATTGAACGTAACGTTGTCAATATTGGTCATCAATGTCACTACCTCTTATTAAATATCGTTGTTTCTTCTTTCATTGTTTTGCACTGAGAATACTGTTTTGACATTGATTGGTTCATCGATTTTGTTTGCAATATTGTTGTTTTCAAAGTAGACTTGCAAATCATACACGTAACTAAATCACTATAAGGGGATCTCCTCCTGATCTCGTAGTTATTATACTTTACTTGGTTGGTACGTTGGATTGCTGTCTACATGAGCCATGATATGGCGGTTGGTAGAAACTACACCTCTCGAGCCCCTCTGTCAATAGTTCACATACTTTTTCTAAGCCTAAATAGCATGCATGCCTTTCATGTACCCAATGTCATCATAATTGTGAAATTTGTTCTTAAATGTATGTTCAAGCCTAACGAGTGGGGGGCTAATCCGGTCTCACTATTGTATCTGCCTATGATGATCAATGGTGGGACTGTTTCTCTATGTGTCGCGACCAGGGATGAACGCATATGGTGAGCATAACAGACTAAATACCACAGTAAATACCACTGTCATTTCAGACTTGTAGGCTGTCTTTTCCTATGACTATCAAATCGAGTTCTTTCCTCTAGAAATTGGCGTGTTGCCTAAGATAACTGTGTAGCCAGAAGCAAAATACAGTGATTTATTTGTCTGTATTCTACGTGATTAAATAACTCTTTGCAGGTCAAAAGTACTGACAACTCTCTTGCGCCATTACAAAGTCTACAAAGCTCCCCATATCGGACGGTAGAGAGAATTGACAAAAAACGTGGTGGAGGAATTCAGAGGTGACTGTTGAGACTACCCACGACTGGCTGTTTGCGTTTTTAATAATTCGCATGACCCCAATGACAATGCCCACTTCTGTCTTAACTTTATTGCAGTATATAGAGCTAAGGAATCCACGTTTCTTTCACGACCACTCCACCTCTATTGACAACCATTGCCTGTAAAAGAGTCAAAGTGTTTGATGATAGTATCTTAATGGGTCGAGAGTACTCTCTCCAACATGAACAACAGCAGCAAAGTGCATGAATGCGTCCAGTACATTGCCAAATTTTTCTTGTGTGATTTTAGGCTGATCGAGATTGTGCATTATTGTTGGCGAGTTGTTGTTCAATCTAGACATTAAATGGGGTTTAGAAGTCTGTATTTAATATTGTTAACAATATCATGTTACTCGGATGAATGTGTTGTATTGCACTACTAACTACATTCAGCATATATACCGAAAGCATACTGTCAAACGTTCACGTGCCTCGTCCATGCCTTGTCGATGCATTCATCTAAGTGATGATACCTCTTGATGGAACTCTAACATATTGTTGACGTGCTTTGAATCCAATCTATGCTTATGCCGCTATTATTGTTGTTGACAGAATCATGTCCAATTGAGGTAACCTACCGCATGCTTGAAGAATAACCAGCATAATGTTCCCTTTGTGTCATTAGGTGTCTTTTTATTCCACTCAGCTCTTCAATAGTGACAGAAAAAGAGTACCAACAGACAAAGGAGAACAGTTGAATGGCAAGTGTGATCGATACATGGCAATGTCGACAGTGACTGAGTGGGGTTTGGGGAAAAAATATGTTTGTTTATGGTAATATTACCATCTAAGTTGTGGTGTCTTGCACTGGAATTAAGTTGGGAGTCACCATCACCATTAACATCCCAATATCGATAGATTTCAAACATCTCTGTCAGATTGAACACGAGGATAACAAAGTTAAATGACAGTATGAGCAATAAAGTTCAACAGATAATATGACTTGTTTTATTGCTATCCATACTTCGGGTTGGTGTCTTGTCCGTTGTCCTAGCCACACCTATATTTAGATCAACCATTGATCTAGCGGTCCTTTCCAAGTCTAGATCAAACATTTGCTAGCGCAATAAGCAATGTTGTATTTACCAATATACAATCCTAGTCATTAATGCCCACCACTTATTACATTCTGCCTTGATGTTGAAGTCTTCATAATTGTATTGACATTGGAAAGCATTTATCATTATCTATTGACAAACAAGCCCTATGCAAGTAGTTGGCTGACAACCCACATGGCTCGAGCGCTTTATTCCTAGGGAATGCATCATATTAGGTTCTAGTAGATGGCTGTCAAGAAAATAATCTAACTATTTTTATTACTGGGCTACTAACTATCTTTGTGTAGCGGTGCCTTTAATACGATTTGATCATGTGAGATATGCCTTCACTATCAAAACTGCAGGTTGTTGATGGTTAATTGCTTACATTGGAAATTGATTGTCATTTGAAAAATAGCCTAAGAGATACGTTCAGAATTGTTTGTCATTATCAATTAGTTCAGAATGTTTTTTATGATAAAATAATATTATCAGCCAGCTTATGTCTAATTTCATTAGATTTAGTGCAGAGATGTTGAACTAACATTATTTCTTTCCTTTTCTATAGGGCCACTATACAAAATTCAATTTTGGCTACAAAAGGAGGGTGAAATTTGTTGATTAAATCTGAAGATATAATCTTCTACTTTGCATCAAAGAGGATAAATCAAAGAAGATTTGAGTTGGATAATTAAACATTCAAATAAAATTTGGACTTAACAAAAAGCATTTTTTAATACTTGTTGTCACAATCTAGAGCTCCAATTCTTGCCTTCATTTTTTGTTTTGGACCAAATCACCTTTCAATTTGGATTTAAAATTAATCAGTGAGTGATTTTCTTTTTCAAAATTGGTTAAAATTTGAACCTTAGAAACACACACTAGAATTTCGATTTGGGTTAAAACTGAACAAGGCAACCTTCACACTTGGATTTTGGTGCTTAAAACGAACTCATCACTGCTTTGAAGAATAAAATGAACAAGTGCTTTTCATCTTTTGCAATCTTTTTCACAAATTAACATCATTGAAATGTGTATGCGCTTCTCTCGTGCTTCACAGCGATCTTGAGAATCAAAAGCATTTTGGTGATGTTAAGTTGTCAAAAATATTGCCTCCACACTTCAATTTGGGCATTTTAAAATTGAACAAAACATGCGAGTGTGAGCACGATATATTGCGGAGGTTCTCCCCTTTGTTTTTCAACAAAAGTTGTGTGAACGACAGGATATGTTAGCTCGCTTTTGTTTATCTTAGAGGGCCTGCCTTGTGGGAAAAAGTACTCACCCAAGGGAACGACCCAACCGAGAACACGCTAAAGCCAAGCGACTTTCATATAGGATATAAGTGTGGATATTGGAACAAAGGCCAATATCACGAGGATTATTCCGACGAGATGGACAGCAATGGACTCTCACCGATGTTGGATAATCCCCCACGAACGGAATGCCGACATTAGAACCCTTTGTTTAGAAAAAGGCCAAAACCTTGTCTATCTTGTTGGTGCAAAAGGTCATGTCCTTTGAAGCCGCCCCACGTAACATGCGGTCTTGTTGTAGAAATGGAAAGTATGCCATGGGAGATTCATGGGTACTAATGCTTGGCTGACCCGAATAAGTGAGTGTCGTGGAGGGGAGCCAGTGTGGTCAAGCATTTAGCCATTCATACAAGATATGCGCAGCTGGATTTATCCAAGTGGGAACCCAACAAGGTATTGTCTCATCAACCTAGGAATGTAAAAGTGCTTGGAAGAACACATTGCTTGATCTTGGAAACATTTGAAAAAACGAACATACACAGAAAACCTTGAAATTTCAAACACCTTGTGGGAAACAAATACCTATTGATGAACTTGCCCACTCTTGCTTTCCCTAGGAATCACATTCCTAGAGGTTTCTAAGTGCACAAGTTCTACCATCATTTGTTTCCAATAAGGATAAACATAAGGAATTTTTTCCCTATTTTCCTCGATTTCCACACAAAGGACCTTATGGGATGAGGAAGAAAGTAGGACATTAGACATTCAGTTTGAAAAAATAAACAAGCAAGTGTGTTTGGTAAAAAGAATTCACTAAGACAAGATAAAAGACAAATTGGATTACACATGTGTTTTCTAACATGATTTCCCACAAGTTCAAAATCCCAAAACCAAAGTTCAAGAAGCTTCATTTGAAAGCTCGTGAGGAGTGTTTTGAGTTGTTTGAGTTTTACTATCAGCAGAATCCCAAACCTTTTTGAAAGGTTTACTTTCCTCCCATAGGAAATATAGCGTGTTCTTCAACACCGAGGTCTTGTAAGCAGAAGTGTTATTCTAGGTCAAGTCTAGGATCAAATTCAATCACTTTCATCCAGCTTTCCACCATCAAAATCAGTCAAAAATCACCTCACCAACAGCTCTTGGAAACTTTGTATGCCCCTTTTATGCTAAACTTCTAGGCGAAATCAAAACCACTTTGTTTGATTTAACACACCTAGTCAAACCATCATCCTATACACGAGTTTTCTCTAGGATAACACAACTTCCTAGGGTTTATGAGTTCATCTTGTTTGGCTTAACACACCTAGCCAAATTATCAAATCATCACTTCGTTTGACTTGACACACTTAGTCAAACTACCATCTTGTAGGAGTTCACTCTTGGATACACAACTTCCTAGAGTTTTACGATTACATTTATCATTTTTGTTTGACTTAACACACCTAGTCAAACCATCAATCCAATCATGATCAATCAAGTCCTAAAAGTTTAGCATTTCCTTCAAAGGTTCTTTAAGAGTTCCATTCATCCATATCACTCATCTTTCGTTTATCTCATCCTCATCATCGCTTTGATCCTTCAATTATCCTAGGTCTTCGCTTCTTTGAACCTGAGGTTTAGACCGATCTAAAGGATTAGAGGTTCATCTCTTACATTCTTGAAAATTGATCTTCATTTTATGGTTCAAACTCGATCTCAACACAAGAGGAACATGGAATATAAATTTGATCCATCCATCATGAGTAATCCAATTCAACCAAACTATCCAAGTCTCGCAATGCCAATTGATTATCGAAACTCACATTTATACATGGCATCATTATCTCCTCCAAACATCAATGGTACAACAAATGTGAGTATGCCCAATCTAAAGTTTGGAACACCTTTCCAAATGATAGATTTAAATCCAAGTCCAAATCTGCAAATCTATCAACCAAACGCTCAATGCATGAGTTTTCCAAACAACATTATCCCACCAAATCCATACATGTCAAATACAAGTTTGTCAAACATGACCATTTCGAATCCACACTTGGTAAACTTTGGGATAGATATGCTTGCAAATCCCCCTAATGTTGTTCAAAATCCTAGCAATATATTGGCAACTCCATATGTTGATTCAAGTCAAGGTAACCCCATGCAAAATCAAAGTTACCTAAATCAAGGCAATATGATTCCCAACCACAACAATGTTCAAAGTCAACCTCTAATGCCAAATCAAAACATCACACCAAATCATCCCATTTTTCCATCGATATCGCAACAACAGATGGCAACCATCCAAGCAACCCCGACAATCAACACCATTCCCATTCCACCACCGCCGCCACCACTGCCAAAGCACAACACAGCTAATTCATTCTCCATCATGTTGCAAGCCGCACAACAAGCTACCTGCCAAAAAGCACTCCAAGCCCAACAAGCCGCACAAATTGCGCAAGCGGCTCAAGTAGCCCAACAAGCACAGGCTCAAGCTCAAGCCCAACACCAAGCTCGACAAGAGCAAGCACAATTCCAAGCACTATTGCAAGCAATCCATGAACAAGTAGCTCAACAACAAGCCCAACAAGAAGCATTGTTGGCACAACAACGACATGACCAACAAGCAACGTTGTTGGCTCAACAACAAACACAGGAATTACTCGCTCAACAAAGCTTGCAATAGATTCCCACCACAATTCTTGAAATAAAAAATCAAGATCAATCTGTCAATAAGCACCTTGAAGATGTTTCCACATCATCCAACGATCAAATCAACACACCCCAAGAACCACTTTTCAATCACAATCAAAATCCACCAACGATGTGCAACAATGATCTATTCAAAGGAGGATTAACATTATTTGATCCTATAAATTGTGATCCTTCAACTACTGATCATATCGAAAATGTCTCTACATCGCCTTATGAGTTAGAGGACATATCTCAAGAACGTATTCCAAAGCATGATCAAAATCTTCCATCAAGGTCTAGCAATGGCCCTTCCAACAACATATTGACATCCCTCGACCTCATGATTACGGATAGTGAAGGAATCCTCAAAGATCAAAAGTATATTGAGCCACTTTCCATGCCTAAGAATGATGTCCAAAAACCCACTATAAGAAATCCATCCTTTGAAATTGATCCATGTCAAGAACTTGATCCAAAACATGTCGAAAGTAATTCCAGAATTAGTCAAGAATTCGTATCTCCAATGGGCACTCTTTTATCTATACAAGATGTCGCAAATGATGATAGTATCCATATAGCACACACTCGTCCATCTACTCATGAGATGCTTTCTTTGGATGGACACGTAGATGATCTTCATTCAAACCAGGAGTCTCGTACTCTTGATATCATTACAAAGGAACAAGAGTCTCATACTCTTAACATTTGTACACATGGTCAATATATGGACAAATATAGAGACATAGCAAAAACAAATCATGATGAAGGCTCCTACAAAAGTTTTGAATCAGAAACATCCTGTGAAAGGAGTCAAGAGGAAGACTGGTATGTGGATAGTAAATCACCAACAGTTCTTGAAGCAGTACAATCTGATATTTCACAAGATCAAACTAAAGATATCAATCAAGAATTCATCCCACATATGGAGGATCCTATCACCTATAAGCTTGGATCAATCACCTTTCTCAGGGCTAGCTACCTCATCAATAAAGAAGTTGGCACTTTTGAAGATCCACCATGGAGCAGAGAAGGATTAGCACCTTGTTTCCAAGGTAGATCATATCCTATTGTAGACAAAATGTTTCTACAGATGAATTATCAAGGCAAGGGATTAGGTCTGCATGAACAGGGTATCCTAGAACCAGTGCAGATTGTTGGAAATCCTAAGCATCAAGGCCTTGGTTATTCAACAACCAAGGGATATAAACATATCAATGATACTTCCACAAAACTGGGGGCAACTTCGTCTCGAGCAAACATCAACATAAGGAGCACAAAGAATTCTTATGATGAAACCAACGCCAATACTACAACCCACAACGTCATGAATCTTCATCCACCCATCACCCCATCCACAAATTGGGACCAACATCAAAAGAAAGACTTGAATCGAAGCATGAAGAACATTATCAAAGAGAAAGAAGCTGAGAAGCATTATGGACAAATCAAATACATATGGATACCAAAGAATACAAAGAAAGATTATCCCTATCAAACTCTATCAGTCAAAGAAACTATGGGGCAAAATAAAAATGGGGCAAGTATCCATCAAAGATTTCCACAAAGGAAAAACCAAGCTTCTCAAGCGACATACAAAGTGTATCAAGTAGTTGGTCCTAATTCCACGTACACTTCCGTATCCACCCATTATTGCTTATCTTCCCAAGTTTGGAGAGTCAAAGGTTCCAAACTATCAACCAATCCATATTTTATTCCTAAACACACTCCATACACGCCTCCACGCATAATATCCAATTCTCACATTGACCATGTGTTGGCAATGACCCTTCATCATAAGGATTCAGAAGGCACCCTATCGCGATGTGTGCACAAAGACAGAGTTAACTACAGTATCAGCAAAGCAGATCAGGGATCTCAAAAGTTGCTTTCAAGTGCACATATCTTGGCAAAGAAGCTTCTTCAAGCAAGATATCGATGGCACATTATAACAAAAACATCAACATCAGCACCACCAGGTGGTTCAACATCAGCTTAAAATCTCTCAAAAAATACAAAAAAATCAAAAAGTATAAAAAACCAAAAAAAATTAGAAAAAGGATTGAAAACAGTAAAGAAAAAAATCGTCCTCTAGTGAAAACCATTTCAGTGGCGCTTTGGACAGGTACCATGATGAAAACCTGGCAAACAGGCGTCATGTGTAGAATCGAGCATCTACGTGCGCCAGTTCAGGAGAAAGCATCTTATCGCATCCATAATAAAACCGACATTCCATCCATATCATTCGTTCATCCATGAACTGTTTATCCAATCCATTTTTATCCATCTGCATCTAAGGTCCAAGTTACCTTGATCTTGATGAAGGTTTGGTGCACACTTTACACTTGCTGGTGGTAAACATCTTGACATGGGTCATTTTCATTGATCCCATCCTACCCAACATTATCTAAACCACTATCCAAAGGCGCATCCTCTTTTTGAACACTTTATCTTTTCACAAGATAATCCTTTGCATCCTTTGCATGCTTACCATATCCATCCATCCACACACCTATCCAAGCATCTACCTGTGGCATTCCATACATTGCTAGACATTGGGGGAAGATATTTGCATCTTGCTTCAAGAATAAATTTGGATATATATCCTCCTACTTATGTGGCGATCCGAACATTGGAAAACACAAAATAAAATTGATCAAGCATTTGTGAGCCAAAAATTCAAATCACTAGCCCATGGCATATTTTGACAGGAAGACGTTCCTTATCAAGCTTTATCTTTTTCCGAACATCAATCCAAACAATCAATATCAGTTGCATCTAATGTGTACTTCAATGTCACATCAAATCATCAAAGCTATTTTGTTCCAAATCAAGCTTCATCTTGATCAATCGAATCCAATCAATCATCACCTTATTTGACTTAACACACTTAGTCAAACTATCATCTTGTGCACGAGTTTACTCTAGGATAACACAACTTCCTTGGGTTTACAAGTCCATTATCATCCTATTTGGCTTAACACACTTAGCCAAATTATCAAATCCATCATCACCTTGTTTGACTTAACACACTTAGTCAAACTATCATCTTGTGCACGAGTTTACAATAGGATAACGCAACTTCCTTGGGTTTACAAGTTCATTATCATCACTCTGTTTGGCTTAACACACTTAGTCAAACTATCATCTTGTGCATGAGTTTACTCTAGGATAACACAACTTCCTAGAGTTTACAAGTGCATTATCACTTTTGTTTGACTTAACACACTTAGTCAAACTATCAATCTATCAATTCATCAATCCGATTGATCAACATTAAGCTTGGTTTTCAACAAAATCCTGAAATAAAGCACTGATATCATCACGTATCCATATCCAAATCATCAAAATCATGCGAAAAATTCAAAAACATTCAAAATTCATCAAAAAAAACCAAAAACATTCAAAAATTCATCAAAAAATCCAAAAACATCCAAATCATCAAAATCCCAAAACATGTCGAAATATCGAAAAATCTTCAAAATTCATCATTTAGTCTTGTCAGTCTTCCACCTTGTCGAACTACGTTGTCTCTGAGCTTGAACGTAGGCAAGGTTGATCTTTGATCATCCCCAGAGACAATTAGGTTAGTCCTTATGCGTCCATCGCATTGGCATCTGTTTGCCCATCTAATTAGGCGTCTGTCGCATTGGCATTTGTTTGCTTATCTTTTTCACAATTAGGTCAGTCCTTATGCGTTCGTCGCATTGGCATCTGTTTGCCCATCTATTTAGGCGTCTGTCATAATGGCATTCGTTTGTCCATCTTCTTTACATTTTAGGTTAGGCGTCTGTCGCAATGGCAATCTGTTTGCCCATCTATGTCATCAGCAATCAAGTCAATTGACACAAAATCCAAAAGCATTCATAAAATCTCATAAAAAACCCAAAAACATTGGAAAATCCAAAAATCAAAACAGCCTCAAAACATTTCAAAACATCAAAAACATCCAAATATTTGAAAAACCCAAAATGGTGCACCCGTCTCATCTCGATTTCACCTGTAATAACCGTCACTCATAATAAATCAATCATCGCCTTCATCCTTTGGTGAAGCAGTCAGAAGCAAGTCTAGCAGGTTCCAAAGTGAACGCCTTATCGTCAAAGTCTTAAGTCTAAGTCAGTAAGTCAGCAAGTTGGTCAACTCAGAGTATCAATAGCTTATCATCAAATCAGTCCCATCAAAACCCTGATCACAGCATGTCCTAGGATGAAGCTTTCCTGCGATGGACATAAGCATCAGGTACCCCACAGCAGTTTAGCCTTGGCTAGCGATATGATGAACATTAGCTTGTTTGTTTACTTTATCTTGGTCTTTTTGACTTATCTTATTTTGCGCTCATTCCAAGAACCTCTCGATGATGCCTAAACAAAATAGGTTTAGAGAGAAAGGAATGGGGCAATGATCATTATCTTTTTTATCGGTTGTGCTTGTTGGATGTTCTTGTAAAATAACTTGGCGAATACTTGCTTTGTTGGGTCCGTCCTAGCAAGGTTTGCGTATGTCAAGTGTGAACAAGAGCACTCCTATCTGATTGTCGAGTCAAAGTCCATCACACTAGGCGCCACGCCATCCTAGTTCTTAATACCTTGATGCATCGCACCTACGTGTGTTATCAAACATAAAGAAAGGTACGCTCTTTTCCCATCCTTGGATAACCAATACATCATCATCATTCATCATCATGTCCAATAAAGTCTCGATGACTAGGGGACTTGTTGAACGTCTACATTCTTCTTGGATTTAAGGGTTTATCCCTCTCATTCTTCTCCTTCACGCTAACAGTGCATCCATCTTGCATTCGCATTCTCATTCTGCATAATCATGTCAAACCATCATAGGACAACATCATCCATCTCATTTGTTTCACATGCATTGCATAATCATTTAAGTTGTCTAGGATAATATAGATTTGTTATTGTAGGCATCTTTCAAACATCTCATTGGCATCATCATTATCATATAGTCTCGTCATCCATACATCCATTTTGAACCTCTTTATCGTGAGATCCACCTCAAATCGAATCTTTTCACTCGATCTCTCGAGGGGGCAATGTACTAACGTACTTATTTTTGTTGGGGCATCCAAAAAAATCGAGAATTTTTTAATTTCGATGTCAGCAGCATCATTCTTTGAACCAATGCAACGAGTACATTGCTTCAAAAAGGGGCAAAATGTAGACACGTAAAACTAACATCATGCATCATGCATTTTGCTCTAATTAAAATTTATTTCTTTTATTAATCAATTAAAATATTTCATTGATTAAATCCCTAATGTTCATCAGACTTAATTAAATAAATCAAATTATTTCATTAAGTCCTAAGTTCTTCTTATTTGATTTGATAAATCAAACTTATTTAAATCAAATATCAAATCCCTAAAATCCCCTAAGTTAATTAATCTAAATTAATTAACTTTTAAACATAATTACCATTCTCTAGCTTTTGACTCAACTAGAGTCAAATCCAAACTCTCAACTAACCCACCCACTTGCACCAATAAATCATTTATTTGATTTATTATTTCCTCTAATTACATTCAAAATGGAATCAAAATGGAATATTCTTCCAATTTGAATCTTCCCCCCAAAAGGGACTTGTCCCTTCCAACAAGGTTTTAAATGCTATTTGCACAAGTCAAACATGGCATTTATTGCACCTTTCATCCCCCCTAAACATGTCATTTCATCCAAATTTGAATTTCAAATTGGCACATTGGCCTTGCACATTCCTCACCCTCTCACACTTTGACAAGTGGCATCTTGTCATTGGCTCATGAATGATCCCACATTCATCCAAATCTATCACTCTTCCTAATCTTGAATCTATAAAATGCAAAGCATTTCAACACAAATCATCTACAACACAACACATTTTCATGCAAGGTCATTCTCTTCACTTGAGAATCAATCTTGTTCTTCATTATCTACAATCTACAGTTTGAGCACTATCATTTTAGACAACTTGAGATCACTTAGCATCTCATTGTCTATCATATCACTAAGCTTATCAAGGATTGGGAAAGGGCTCTTTCACATACTCAAAGAGCACCAATCCACTACGGGATAGGAATGATTCATGTTTTTGCATTGTTCTTATTAGTTGCATTGTTTAACATGATTCTATATTTCATAGGGATGTTTAAGTTTGCTGATTTAAACTAACTTTTGTGCTAACAACATGAAATTGTTTAAGTCTCATTTGCAGATTTTCATGTCCACACCTACTATAATCATCAATAAATGAAACATAATATGTAGATTTACCAATTGAAGGAACATCTACAGGACTAAACACATCAGAATGAATAAGTCCAATACACCACAAGATTTATGAGAACTCGAGCAAAACTGAACGTGGTTTTGTTTTCCATAAATGCAATGCTCACAAAAATCAAATTCAAGATTACAATCAGACAAACCTTCAATGATTTTTTTTAATTTTTCAAGGTACTTACCCTTTTCTCCAATATGGCCAAGTCTTTGGTGCCATAACATAGTTTTTTTTTTCAAGTAACTTTGATTTAGAATAAAGAGCACCCTTGGGTACCCCAAAATCCATGATCATTTGCTGAAGATGAACCCCTCACTTCTTCCACTAGTTTACTTTTCACAAAATTATTATTGCACTCAAAAGTGCATGCATCTAGCTTATATAATATGTCATATCTGACACTTCTAGCAATCACCATAAAACCTCTGACCATCTTGCATCCTACATCAGAAAATACTACATGCACACCTACATCTATTAGTTTTCTCATAGATAACAAATTTTGTGCTAAACCAGAGTTATGCAACACACCATTAATCCTTCTTATTCTACCATTAGGAAACCTGATTTTAACTTTACCATGACCAATAATGTCTAAATGAGAATCATCACCCAAGTACACCTTACCTCCACCAAATTATTCATATTCAAAAAATCAATCTCTATTAAAGGTCATATGGAAAGATGCACCTAAGTCAATTAACCATGCATCATTATTTGCACAATTTTCCAAAGTTGTCGTGAATGTGTCACCATATTCCTTCTCGGACTCATAATCAAAATCAAATTTCTTCTTTTTCTTCTTCTTTTCTTCTTTGCAATCCTTACGAACATGTCCAGGCTTACCGTCGTTCCAGTAAATAACTTTGGACTTTCCAGGAGACTTAGATCTCCCCTTGGACTTGGATTTTCCATGCTTCTTATTCTTCTTGTCTTTTTCCTTAGGTCTTCCACGAACATTCAAGGCCTCCTTGGCACTGATGGATACCTTCCTTCTCATCTCTTTAGAAAGAAAAGAACCCACCACATCTTTAGTTTTCAATATAACAGAAGTACTCCCAATAGCCATAACAAGAGAATCCCACAATTAGGCAAAGAACAAAGCAAGATTTGACATTTCTCTTCCTCATCATTTTGACACCAATTGATTCCAATTGAGCCACCAGTATATTGAATGCTTCTAGATGGTCTGTAATTCGTCTAAACTCTTTCCTTCTCAAGGAATACAACTTCTTCCTCAAGAAAATTTTGTTCACTAAAGATTTGTCTTGATACATCTCACCAACTTTCCTCCATAGTTTTTGTGTAGAGGTCTCTTCATGAACATTGATTAAAACAGAGTTTTTTGAGCATAATCTAATTAGACCCTTGGCTTTACGATCCATAATATCATATTGAGAAGCCTGAGTAGGATCTGCAAGCCTTGAAACATTCTCATCAACAACATCCCACAAATCTCGATCTATCAATAGATCCTCCATCTTCAACTTCCACATTTCAAAATTATTTCCAAAAAACTTATCCACCTCTATTCTCCCTGATGAACTTGTCATCTCCAATATCACAAAGTGTCTTCTACACAAGCTCCCACTCAAATCTAGATTAGTTAAAAAATCCCAATAACCTAGAACTGAAACCAAAGGTGATCAAGCTTTGATACCACTTGTAAGGAAGCTAAGGTAGTGGAACAACTTCCTACACTAACCTTGAGAGGAGAATAATGCAAAATTTTAAAGATCTTTAATAGTCACAAAAACTTAAATAGAAATAAACACAAATATCATGCATACCATAACACAATTATTTACGTAGGGAAAACCCTTTCAGAAGAAAAAATCCACACTCTAAAAACCGCCCAATATATTATTCATAAATCACAAAGATTACAATATACTTGCAGAGCAAGCTTCTCATAGGAGTATCACCACTCAGAGACCTAGAGGCAACATAGTTGCTACCAGACTCTCAAAATATGTATCACAATCCATATTTGTAATACAATGCCCTCATAAAATAGGGTTGCCTTCTAGGCAAGTCAAGTTAATAAAATATTGGCTATCAGATAACAGACATAATGATGACCTCGCCGTGGTTTTTCCTTTTAAAGGTTTTTCCACGTAAATATAGTGTTTTTTTGTTCTTTGATGTGATGCATGCTTTATACGCTCCTTTCCAATACTATAAATTTATTATGATGCTTTAAATGAATGATTAAGTTGATAAAGTGAATGAATTTCACTGAATATTTATTTACCCACCTCCCCACCCCCCTCTCAATATTCCAGGTGGTCAACAGGAAGATGGATCAAATTATGGTAATTCCATATTAATGTAACTTGATTTTTAGATTTGCATATAAGCTTCAAATTTTCATGTTGTTGTAGTCCAAGCCTTGAATCTCATCCATTGAAGTCTTTATTTGATAGAGAATGAATTTAACAACAGTTGGTATTGAACCTTATTATTTCTCATCATTTGGCATCAAAGATTAAGGTGAATTTGGTTTTGGGTATTCCTTCATTTTTAATTTCTTAACTTGGAAAGCTTGTGGGAATTTGTTAGAGGGAATTGAAGGTTGTTGGAAGGCTTGTGGGGTTGTAATGAATATTTTGTGAGTTCACTTTGTTTTGCAAAATTGTGAGATTGAAATCCATGGATATTGTTAATGTGATCTACGTTGGACATCAAAAGATCATGATTATGGATCTTTATGAAGTCGGTTATGTTTTGGTAGCTTGGAGCTCTTGCTTAAAAATATGTGTGTATCCTCTTGTTTTGTCATTTTGTTCCTCTAACTTGTGGTCATGTACAATGAGAAGGTGTTCATGTTGGATGGGTAGAGACATCCTAGTCACATGGAGAAACATCCTTGATTTGGACTACAAAATGGAATGCTTATGTTGGTTTCATGGTTTTAGCCCTTGGTTACATGAAAGCATTGAAAGATAATTCACTAACCTCTTTGTGAGTTGTGGAGCTAATATGTTTCATATGTTATAAGATCCTCAACAACTTGGTTTCTCCTATTGGGTCATACTTTACTCTTGTTTTCAACTATGGGCTTTTGGATCAATGCTTATTCCATTATTCATATGACATGTTTGATGTGAATGTTTGGATGGTTATATGCATTGCAAATTTACAAAGATGATTTTGCATGTTTTACATGCTAACTAAAATATGTGGTATGTAGATTTGTAATTAGACTGTATTCAAGGTGTTTTGGATGAAGAAAGTTATAGGTTTGTATGGCTTCTTGGAGGATTTTCATTGATTTATGGTTACTCCTATGTAGATTTTTTGGAAAATTAGATCTAGCATTTAACTTGGTATTTGAGTATTGGAAATCCACATGTTATACCTGAATATCTCTATTTTGCATGACACTAATGTGGGGTTGAATCTATTTTCAATTATTTGAGATTGGAGCACTAATTATATATTTCTATTTTGAGATGTGTATTTATAAATCTTGCAAATTGTTTTATGTGGATTGTGTTTGGTAGGCCATATTTTTGTCCACCATTATTACATTAGTATGCTTATTGTAGTGAGAGATGGTAATTATGAGTATCTAGTATAATTGTTTGTTTGAATCTATAGTAGTTTTATGGTGCACGAGAATATTTTCTCACTTTTAGTAGAGTTTTGGAAATGATATTGTTCATGACGCTATGTATAAATCAATATTACTTGTAGTGAGAGCTTTACAATGTTACATAATTTATGTTATATCTTCTTTGTTTCAAAATTTTGGTTCTAAGTTGTTGTTTATATAGTGTGTAGTGAGGCATGAATAATATTTGATTAGAAGATGGATGGTTTTCCACAATGGTTGTTGGTGTCATAAGCTCTTGGATTCTACTTTCACATTGTTGTGAGATTTTAATGGCATCTTTGGTTTTATTGATAAAATATGTACATAACAATTCTATCTTCTTGGATTGGAGATTATGGTTGTACTTTTCCTTTTAAGAGCTCATGGTGTTGAGTTCTTTGATTGTGTTGGGGCCATGAAGGATCTTCAGTTAAGAGATGGTTATCATGATGCTTGGAGAGCTTGGTTAGATAGTTTAGTGGGAGTTTTGGTAGTGATTTTGATTCATCAATTGATGATGGATGGCTATTTTTATGTGACACCCTAGAGGGGATGTTATATCATGATGTCATGACTGTTCATGATTCTATAGTTGTAATTTTGAGAATGGTCGTGTTTGGTTCTCTTGGTTCTGAGTGTTAAATCATTTTCATGATTTTTTAGGTTTGCATTTGAAGTTGGCATGGATTGATCGGTGGATGCTCATGATACTAGAGAAAATTGTGTGAGGCTAAGATATCTCTAATTTATGGGATTTTATGTTGATATGGTTACTCTTTGATGAGGATTTCAGCAAAAAGATCAAGGATCCTACACCTAGTTATGGATATGAATCCATTATGGACCTAAAGATAATATTTCCATTGCTTGATGTTCTGTGCATAGAATAATCTTATATCCCACGCTTGGTCTATTGATAGGTGAATGATCTAAGAGGTATTTCCCACTTGATTATCATATGCATTTTTTATTTTGTATCTTGTCTTATCATATGAGTTAGTCTTGAATATAAATATTCTAAAAAAAAATTAAGAAGAAGATTCACAGTTTATGTATTTCTATTATTCTCATTGTTTTGGTTTTGACCCATGTATTTAATTCTATGGACTTATTTGGAGAGGTACAAGAAATGTTTTGTGGCTTCAAGAATATTCCCTTTATTGTCGAAATGATTGGTTGGTTTGATCTACCTTTAGTATGAGAGGTTTACATCTAATGTTTCCATGTTTTCATTGTATTTGAATGTTATATTTTGATATCCTTTCAGTTTGGGAATGGTGAATGAGATCTTACATTACACAACTTGGTACATGTTAGTGTTGAACAAGGATATGGTGTGATTTGTAGGTTCTCTCTTTGGTCATGGCATTCTTCTTGTATGTTTGGTTTCACATGGTTGAGTGTGAAGAACTTGGGAGAGATATGGAGACTAATGTTGAGAGAGGTATTGCAAAATATTGTTGCATGTGTTGTCATTGATGTCATCATAGTGGTGTCAATAGAGTGGTATTGTGGAAGGTTGCATGTAATGGAAACATAGTGGTAATAAGAGTTGTCAAAAGTAAGAGTTCAAAGGAGTTATCTAGAGGAGTAGACAAAGGAGTAATGATCATAAGATTTGTGTGCAGGACATGGTGATGAGTGTCATGAGCATGCTATACATAGTCGTACCATATTTTTTGTTTTTCATGAATAAGTGAAAGTTGACAAGTTGAAATATATGCAATCATGAAGAAGTTATAGTTTCTTGCTTTTGGTGAAAATAGCTTTAAGTGTTATATTTGGTGGTGTGAATGTTGTATTGGTTGTCCCTTGATGTAAATCATTGCATAATAAATAAAATAAAGTATCTAAGCTTTCAAACTACCACATACACATGAAGTTGTACAAAAGTAGCTCGAGAGCATGCTCTGTATTCCTCACCATTTCAAGGTATGGCCTTGCAGTTTGGAAGATAGAATGAGATAGGTGTGAAAATGTATTTTACTAATTTTAGAGAATATAAGTTTCCAGAGAATTTTCTAGAGCTAGTAGAGTGAATACTGTAATACATTGTTGTTGCAGGTAGAAAAGGGTCGGAGGAATGCTCCACATTTCTTCGTATTTGAAGATGTGATCTTGTGGCATGGAGGATATTTTTTTAATGATCTCTTAGTTCAAGTTTCAAGTATTTTGAAGTACCACATGTCTAGTTTTCAATGTCCTATCTCAAGTTTGTGTATTCAAAGTTTGTAAGTGATGATAAATTTGGTATTTGTTTGTTTATGCCAACATGATGTCGCATGAAGTTATGAACATGAAGCATATGAGAATGTTTTGGAATGCTATATAATGTTTATAAACTGATCCACATAATGTTATTTGGTCTCTTCGATATCGTTTTTGGTTTGGAGTTGATGCATGGAAGGTTAAGTGTTTGTTGGGCGAACCCGGTATATTAAGTTGATTGTGCTAGGTGTTTAGAAGTGTGCACCAGTATGGAGTTATGTTCTAAGGTTAAATAGGTCCATATTATATTTTGGTTTAAACTGCAATTGTTTTCTCTTATTGCAAATGTCTTGGAGCTAACTTGTTGTGGCCGTTGGATATTTCATGTTACACATTCATCTTGGCTGACTAAGGAGAAACTTTTTGAAGCTCGTGAAGGATATAAATAAAAGAATCAAGTTTGTTAAAAAATTGGACGAGAATGTATGGATGTGAAAAGATGTGTGTAAAAAGTGCATGAGTGTGTGGAAATGTCTTGAAGACAACAAAGTTTGCTAAGCAGAGGTCTTGAAGATATATGTCAATGTGGAGGGAATTGTTGTTGCAGTGGTGATTGATTAGAAAATTGTGTCAAGTATTTTCTAGCGAGATTGTAGCCTCTTTTTATAAGTGTTGTCATTTATAGGGAGTTGTAGCTTCCTTTGGTTTAAGCCATACAAATTGTGTTTCAAGGATTTGTTGCTTTCAAGATTCGTAGCCCATAAAACTTGTAAATTTTTAAGACGTTGGATTTGGATAGTAGTTCCAAGAAGCTTATTCATTGTGGTTTTTCCCTTCTAGGTTCTTCCACATAAATCTAGAGTTATGGTTGTGTGTTGATGCTTTGAAGTGCATAGTTTGAATCTTTATCTATTAAGGAAATATAAAGATTTGGTTGATAAAGTTGAATTGAGTTAATTTTCTACTATATACTATTTCACCCCCCTCTTACTATATTAGTATGTTCTAACAATTGGTGTAAGAGTTGATTTACTTGGTGTAGCCTAGCAGTTAAAGGTAGATATTAGAATAGAACAAACAACTCAAAAATATTCATCTTCTAAAGCATTTGAAACAAAGAAAAATAGGTTTTGGGGGTTGAAATCAAAAGAGGGTTCACCAAAATGATAGTAGATCATCCTATTCTTCACTATTTCATTCAAGAAATGAGATCCAAACAATGGAATGACTATCAATTAAAAGGTGAGTCAAATCAGGTGTGAATCTACAAATTCCCCTTTTATACAAGGACGAGGGTCCTGATTAAACAACACTTTGGGTAGAAAGATTAAAAATAACAACATAACTCCAAAATGCAATCAGAAAGTACATCTAATAGATTGACCTCAATTTTGATGGAACCAAAAGTTAAATCATAGATCTAAGAATGAGAAAGTGATGTGTACTAGTCACCAAAAGTGTCTTTTCAAAGAAGATTGAGGACTCATTTGCCCTATGGAAAATGGGTCCTAGCTAGGGCTCCTGGAAAATGGTTTTTGGGTTCTCTTCTGATATGTATGCACTCCCAGATTCCTAAAGCTCACGGTCGGAAAGTCATAAATAAATTTTGTAGGTCAATTTTCGTGAAATTGCAAGAAAGGTGACAACTTTGCAATTTTTTCTCTCCAAGAGATCCTCCACCTAAAATATGCAAAGACACATCAAGAGAGAAAGATGTTTTGTTAGGGAATGGGGGTTATCCTTGGTCAAACCCCGTTTTGGTAATTAAACCTTGTAATGAAATGAAATAGCATGAAGGAATGATGAATGAATAAATGAAATGGCACAACTATCCAAAATCTTGTTTAAACCTTGGAATATGGATATGAAACTATCATAAAATAGATTCAGTGGATGTGTATCTTGATCATGAAACTTGGCTTGAAACAATTCCTTTGAATGCTTGAATTGATCTTGAACACTAAATCAACATATTAGCTCAAATAACATGCATTATGCAATACGACTTTGACACGATAATGGGATCTTGATTGCTGCAATAATCTTTAATAATTTTGCCCATGAATGCCTTAGATTTCTCTTGATAATGCTCACTTGAATGCTCTTAGCTTGCTTGAAAGTCTTACGATCATGAAATTGTTTAGATGAAACTTAGTGAAATGACCTCTTATTTATACTTATGTTAGCATTTATTCTCGAAATTCAAATAACACAAGTCGGCATGTGAATACACATTTGAAATCATTGAAATATCGCCAAAAACATATTTGAAATTTAGGTCCTAGGCCTAAGTGAGGACCCATTCGCCCTTGGGTGAATGGATCCTAGGGGTGAATGGGTCCTAGGTCGCTCACCTAGGACACACATTCTCCAATGTTAATTGTTATGTCATGACATTTATGAATGTTGGGTTTTACCCTTTGAAATTTGCAATTAATTAGGCTTGGATTTGAACTAAGGGAGCCAATTAAGGCCAATTAACCTCAATTAATTAATAAGGCCCTAGATTAGTGTGAAAGTATAAAGGTACACCTTACAACACCATAAATAAGAAACAATTAAGTCCATTTATTTAATAAGGCCCTAAATTTAATGTGAATATGTAAAACACATATTACAACACTAAATTAAAGCATCATTTAGTTCATTAATTATTATTTATTCCCAAATTAAGTGTGAAAAAGGGATACTTTTTCTTACACTACAACATCGATATTTGATGGAAGCAACTATGCCTTTTGGAGTATAAGGATGGAAGCCTATCTCACATCGCTAGGGTATGATGTTTGGAGAGCTGTAAAGGATGATTATACTAAACCTACTCATTTGTAATTTAAGATGGATTATGATAAAGAGTTAATTATTGAAGTCTTTGTTGATGCCATCATTTTTTGTGGTGATGATTTATGTATGAAGTTCGCTAATGAAATGAAAAGTGAATTTGAAATGTCTATGATTGGAGAGATGAAGTTTTTCCTGGGATTGCAAATCACTTAGTTAGATAATGGAATTTTTATATCTCAGTCCAAATATGTAAGAGAATTACTGAAAAAGTTTGGCATGGAAGACTCAAAGCCTGTTGGTACACCCATGGTAACTGGATGCAAGTTAACACAAAATGATGATTCTCCTAAGGCAAATCAAACAAGATACAGGTCAATGATCGGTGGATTGGTTTATTTGACTTAGACTAGACCTGACATCCTGAATGTTGTATGTATGGTTGCTAGATATCAAGTTGATCTGAAGGAATCTCATGTGACTGTTGTAAAGAGAATTTTCAGATACTTGAAACAAATAGTTGATTTTGGCATCTGGTATCCTAAAGATGACGATCTTACTGTGAGTGCCTTTACTGATGCAGATTGGGCGGGAGATGTGGATGACAAGAAAAGAACTAGTGGTGGTGCCTTCTTCTTGGGGAAGAAGTTGGTATCTTGGTTAAGTAAAAAGAAGAATTTCATTTCTTTATCTAGTGCTAAGGTGAAATATATTGTTGCTACAAACAGTTGTACTCAAGTAATATGGAAGAAGTTGATGCTAAGAGATATCAAAATTGTGTATGATGAGCCTATTGCTATATTTTGTGATAATTCAAGTGCAATAAACATTTCTAAGAATTCGGTGCTGCATTCAAAGACAAAACATATATCTATCAAATATCACTTTTTGAGAGACAAGGTGAGTGATAAAGAAGCCAGACTGGAGTATGTGCCTACTAAGGAACAGATTGCAAACGTCTTTACTAATCTATTGCCTAAGCATACTTTTGAGTATCTCAGAGGGAAGTGAGGGGTGATTTCCCCTCCTAATCAGAACTAAGATGCAATTCTTTGCATCAGTTTGTGCATTTAAAATCATATCTTGTTTCAAATTGATGTTATAGTGGCTACTACTCAAGGGGAGTAGTCAGATGATTCAGATATGTGGTTTAGAGCTTGTGTGTACCTTTTCCATTGATGTCAAAAGGGGAGAAAAACAATGTGAAAAAGTATGAAAAGGGGAGAGTAGCTAGAGAAGAAGTCATGAGAGAGGAATCAAAACCTAAGGAGGAGTAAGTGTTGATGGTGTTTTTCACATCATGTGTTGCCATCAATGCCAAAGGGGGAGATTGTTGGATATTGTGGTTGTGTTGCCGATATGTGGTTGTCATTGATGTCAACACTATTAGCATTGGTGTCTTGAAGGTTGTATATGTCGAAGATATCGAGAAAATTATAATAAATATGTTGAAGGTTGTCTGTGAAGTAGTGAATTTCAGCGTGTTGGAAAGTTTAGTATGTTGGTATTCAAAAGTTGTGAATTAGATGGTTTATTGTTCATTATATCTAGTTTATCCACCGGAAGTTTATGAGATCCGCGTGAAGATTTGATCGTGTTATGAACAATTGTGTTCTGATAGTTTTTTTGTGGCTTCAGTTAGTGTTCCTGATTGAAGTTGATGTGATTCTAGTCAGTTCAGTTGATGCAAACATTTCTCCGTTGATTCGTGATGCTCGTGGATGTTTCTAGATCATGCTCTATCTTTGTTGCACATCCACATTGATCGTAGTGCTCGCGATCCGATATTTTCTCTTGCATGTTCATATTTTTCATGTTCTTGGCGGACATGTTGGTTGTAGCGTGTTGTGGATCTCCGCGGAATAATGTTTGAAGGTGTTTAGTGTTCGAGGATATCATTTTAGGTCATTATGTTTTGATCGACTTCGGTTGGTGCGCATTGAGAATTGTTTATGAAATTGGGCTGACAGTTTGTATTCATCTATCATTTTATTTTTGGTCGACGAAGTTGTTGATGTAATTCCATGAAATGAATATATAAGAGATTGTTTCTTCATTTGAGATGTGTGTGAAGTGAAGTATGCAAGTGTTATGTGCAAATAAAGATAATATCATTTGATTGCAGAGCAAAGTGTGAAGAAAATTGAGTGAAGTGTGAAGAAGTGTTTTTGTGCTTAACCGAAATTGTAATCAGGCTTTTGTAGAAGCTAATTTCTCAATTCAATTCTTCAGATGGTTTTAATCTGAATATTCCTGTAAGATAGTGTCTTCCTTTGAGAAGTGAGCTTTACGCAATGTGTCTGAATGCATGTGCATTCCCACTATTTATCTCTATACTTTTAACAGGGTATAATATTGTGGACTGACATCCACCGTGGTTTTTCCCCTAATGTAACGTTGCGCCTTGTGAACCACAAAGGACAACAAACACCGCACAAATTTATTTTATTTTTGAAAGACAAATATTCATAAGATAAATGTGTGTATACATTACATGAAAATCCATTGTACATTTATAGAATCATCTACATCGTCTAGGGTACACATGGTGGCATTACTAAACATAAAACCCAGACCAACCTCATCATTAAAGATAATGCCAAGAAGATAACAATAGATACACACAATCACAAGATAAAATAATGGTACATGCAACCAACCATGAACAATAGGAAGTAAGGGATACATCATTTTGTTACAATTCAATTCATAGTTTAATATTACAATAGTGGAGCATATTTCCACAGATACAACATATCATGGATTCAACCGTACATTAGATGATGCTTCCCTTATATCAACGGGAAGAGTAAATTGAGTACAAGAATAATACATAATGGAGAATAAGGTACAAAATGTGGGATATTATTCAACCAAGTGAAACTCTGGAGGCTGCATCCGTTTCTACATCACGAACACGACCTGAGAACCTAATGGGGTGTATAGTACATTCCACCCGACCACGTGGACTCAAAGGTCCCCTCCCCGTGCTCGGAAATGACAAGAAAGGACCCACGGCCAAGACAGACACGCAGAACGATCACAAGACCAAATCACAAGGTCAACCAAAACATAACATACAACAATCTCAATGACCACTTACAAGGTGACTACTTCCAGAGGCATACGAAGGAAAACAAGGAATACTATAAGAGAGTTTCATCACACAGTCATATCATGGGTTATCCTGACTGCCTCTCAACAAGCGCCGACCCCATCTATGGTTATCCTGACTGCCTCTCATTAGGCGTTGGCCCCAGAAGGTGACACTTGCAGGACCACTAGCCTCTCATGAGAACGACGTAGCGATCTTGCCAACCACGGCCTTCTCAGCCGACCCTTAGTCTGTGAAAGCACTAACGACGTGGATGAGGTATCTTACTATATTAATTAATGTATTACTACCCAAACCCACTAGTTTATTTTACTAGGTTTTCACTTGTTTAATCAACTCTTTCATGGGTTATCTTGACTACCCCTTTGTGCGTCGGCCCCCATGAAGAGCCACCCTCCCCAATAGTTCCAAAACAAAACTCACAACAATAAGGGGTGTACCAAAAATATAAGTCACAACACGAGCGCACATGCGAGGCTTGAACCATCTCGCTCATAGTCAAACTAAGGCAAAACAAAACATAAAACAAAGTACACCCATGAGAACTTAAAATAGGAATACGATCAATGGAATACAAAGGTTTAATCATGGGAAAAATTCAACACAATCGAGTTTCCCATCACCTCTGGAAGCCTAACAACTTACCGCCCATGACTATCGAAAAGAAAGTGATTTAACAATTATGGGTTCCCAACATATCTAGAACATGTAATTTCATAAAGATTACCTCAACGTGAAATAAAGCAATTGGAAAATATGGACAACATGGAATCCACTAATATACATAATAAATTAGTTCCTTGAGCACTCAGGATATAAAAATAATAATTATCTAAACATGTTCAAAGATTAGTATAAATACAAATTAAATTTGAATGTAACCTATTTGTTTATGCAAATAATTTTAATCAAAAAAATATAACTTTACACTAATCACAAATCTAATAGTAAAGGAATTTCGTAAATAAATTTAACTTTAACTAATTTGTAGTTAAATCTAATTTTGAATGTACTTTGAAAATAAATCTAATTTAAATGTATTAGAAAATAAATCTGAAAATAAATCAAATTTTAAATGTACTGACATAAACACAATACTTATTTACATTTTAACATTTCGCTTATAAAAAGATCATTAAAATATTAAAAATCCTTAGCTTGTACATTTGTCTACTTCAAAATAATTAAAATTTATATTTGTTTTTTTTAATATTTTAATGATCTTTTTATAAGCGAAATGTACTTTGAATGTACTTTGAAAATAAATCTAATTTAAATGTATTAGAAAATAAATCTGATTCTGAAAATAAATCAAATTTTAAATGTACTGACATAAACACAATACTTATTTACATTTTAACATTTCCCTTATAAAAAGATCATTAAAATATTAAAAATCCTTAGCTTGTACATTTGTCTACTTCAAAATAATTAAAATTTATATTTGTTTTTTTTAAATAATAAATTAACTTCGAATGTAACATACTTGTTTCCTTAAATAAATTTAATCAAAAATATAAAATTTACATTGCAAATCACAAATCTAATAGTTTGTAAATAAATTTAACTTTAACCACTTTAATAATCAATTACATTACTTCTTCGTGAATTTCATTTATTTACTCACCCCTATATAATTTCTCCATCTATAATGATACACCAAAATTTATTATCCATACATGATCTCCTATTTAAATTTAATACCTAACTAGTCCAAAATAAAGATTTTATTTTTGGTGGAGTAGTTTTCAAACGAATACAACTTCAAATTACATTAAAATAGTTATTTATGTGTAACTAACTCAACAACCTCTTTTTATCTAATTTATTTACTCTCTTCTTTTCTTTGTAAGCAATATATGTATATCAATAAAAGAAAATTATATGTAATTTACTATTTTCTTTTAAACTTAACTTATTTTAATTCTAAGAACTTGTGAATATCGCAGTTATTTTATTCTAATTCTATGAACTTGTGAATAAAGTGAATATCATGGTTATTTTATTCTAATAAAATAATAATAATGATTTTTATTTATCTATTTATTTATTTTTAATTGAATTTTCAAGTGCACACAGTGATAGATTGCCAGCAAAAATAATTATTCAAACCTTAAAACTTCCTATTAAATTCAAGTGCAGCTACTAACACTGGTGAACAATGGAATTAGGGAGATTATTTATCCCTCACAACCTTCTATTTTCAAGTACTACGGGTGTGATAGGCTGCCAATGCTTTCAGGGAGATTATTTAAATTTATATGCTCTCCAAAGTCTAAACACTACAACTAATAATCTTAAGTCTAGTTAAGGAAATGAGAACCCCTCAAGGATTACATAGGAATCATCAGGCATACCCTATGCAAAACTAGATATAAAGTGTGTAAAACAAAATCTCCACTCTTAAGGATTATTTTGAAATGAAATACTTGCAAGGAAAAGAAAATTGAAACAATAACCAACCTGGAGATTCGCAGTATGAGGATGAAGTATTAAGACTATCCTTTCTTCTACAAATTCTCCAAATTCTCATTTTCCTTCCAGAGTCCTCTCGATTGCTAAGTTTAATCATAAACGGACAAGTGGCTAATTACCCACTTTTGTTTTCACCTCTCACACCTTATATTTACCTTGCTTAACACTTGGAGGAATTTAATGGTATCATGCTTAATCAAATCTGGTTGGGTAAAAAAATTTAAAATATATATGTATACACATAATTGTTATTTATTATTTTATTTTATTTTTAAAAACTTTACTTTAGGGGGTAATATTTTATTGCATCCCTCTATCAAATAATTTTAAATTTATCAAATAATTTAAATTTAAATTTAAACTTTGTGGATTATCAATCCACTTTATTTTAAATTAAAATAATCATCATTTATAAATGAAAATTTGTGTTTCATTTGCATTTCAATATGATTATAATCTGTACATTAATTTAATATTTTAATTATTAAGATTCCCTTAATAAACTAATAATTTAATTTATTACTATAATTAAATCCATATTATAAAAATGAGCTATGAAGCTCAAAACAAGGCCTAAATGAACATAAACAACAACTATGCCTGATACTAAAAACACATTAATTATCCAATTATCAATAATGATACGCATCCAAATAAAACAATAAGCACATCAAGATTTATGATTTGAAACGATCGACATAAAAAAGTACAATACCATACATGATGAAATATTGACGGATGACATCATCAAACATTGACAGGATGACAGAAACGGACGGGGACACTTCCTTGTCAAATCCTTAAACCACATCATATCCATTGCGTATTTATGAGGCTCGCCTTGTCCTACCAATGCAAGTGGAATTGAGGCTTGGGTACCTACAACCCTACATAAAATACAAGTGTCAAAGCAATATATATATATATATGTATGATGCCATACACACCAGGAGAGAGAATTGCAGTGTGGCAGGGCGCTCACAAATGAGTGATGCAACACCGCCCCTCACCCGAACCTCAAGCAATAGCACATTCATCAAAAATATCACGAAACGAGTATTAAACAATTTACATAACCACACAATATTGCAAAATCAAGTAAAGACAAACACCAAGCATCATTATATCATCAACATCGTAATACAGTATCATGTGCATCCAAGCAAAGCACATAAGTTAAATAGGTGAAACAATCACCAACGTAATCACGAGTATGAAACATACATAACAGTATCCACATAGCATCATAATAGAACAGTATCACAAGAGGCACTACATCCTCCCCCCTAGAACTAGGCTTACTCCTGGAAGCCAGAAAATAAAAAAAGGAAAATATTCTCGGATGTGGGATGAATCCTCCCAAGATGCTAATGACTCATCATTAGGGTCCCATTGGACCCACACCTGCTCAATCTCTTTGCCCCTGAGAACGAGTCTCCTGTGTTGAAGCATGATGACAAGCTTGAGTGCTAGCTTCTCGTCCTCGACCTGCAACGAATTCCAATCAAGCACATGAGAAACATCTGGATAATAGGGCCTAAGAACAAAAACATGAAACACATCATGTATGCGTGATAGACTAGGTGGCAATGCTAGGTGATAAGCAACAGGGCCAATTCTCTCCAACACCTCAAATGGTCCCATAAAACGAGGCACGAGCTTAGAGCTTTTTTCCATAACGAACTGGACTCTTTCACGGATGCACTCGCAAAAAAACCCAGTCACCAACAAAAAACTGACGGTCGACCCTATGAGCATCAACATACTTCTTTTGCCTATCCTGGGTTGCTACTAAGTGCTCTTTGATGCGAGCAACCTGTTGCTCCATGTCCTGAAGCATTTTGGGTCCAAGCAGAATTCGATCCTCGAGACGGTCCCAACTCAATGGTGTCTGACAACGACGACCATATAGTGTCTAAAAGGGTGCCATGCCAATCGAGCTATGATAACCATTGTTGTAAGCAAACTCTACTAGATGCAAATAATCCTCCCAACGTGCCTACTGATCCATTACGTACATATGAAGCATGTCCTCAAGAACTTGGTTGACCCTCTTGGTTTGACCATTTGTTTCAGGATGGTAAGCAGAACTAAAGTTCAGCTGGGTTCCTAAAGAATGTTGCAATGATGTCCATAATGCAAAAGTGAACACTGGACCTTTGTCAAAAATGATCCTTCGCAGAATTTCGTGCAGTCGAACAATGTCCTGCATGAAAATTCTAGCTACAGAGAAAGCAGTGTAGGAAGATCAATCAGGAGAGGAGTGTCTCACCTTGGTCAACCTGTCAACAGTGACCATGATAGCATCGTGCCGATGAGAAAACATGGGTAAACCGCCAATAAAGTCCACTAACATGATATCCCACTTCCATTTAGGGACGAGATGAGGTTGTAAAAGACCTGCGGGATAATGATGTTATGCCTTAATTCTTTGACATTCCAAACATCTCGCCACAAAGTCTGCAATGTCTCTCTTCATTCCAACCCAAAAATACAGTGAACGAAGGTCTGCATACATCTTTTTGACTCCCGAATGAGCAAAATAGGGAGCCCGACGAGCCTCAGTAATGATTAGGGTACGAAGACCCTCTGCAAGAGATACATACATATGACCCAAGTACCGCAAAAGCCTATCAGATTCCAAAGCATGACCAACAAACTTTCCCTCTAAAACCCTATCTGACTCAATTTTTGCCTTCACTTCATGATACCAACTATCCATAGGAAGTGTTGCGAGGATGCAGATTCTCAAGTCTACACCAAGAGTTATTACAGATATCTCATGCCTCCATTGACTCAGAGCATCTACCACGACGTTTTCCTTGCCTTGGATGTACTTAACCTCAAAATCATATTCGCAAAGAAACTCCATCCATCTCCTCTGTCTGGCATTCAAGTTCGACTGCATAAAGATATACAGCAGGCTGCGATGATCGCTATGAAGCTCGAACCGATGCCCTAAAAAAAGTGTCTCCATCTCACAAGGGCATGCACAACAATGGCTAACTCCAAATCATGTGTGGGATAATTCAGCTCATGATCCTTGAGCTTGCAGGACTCAAATGCAATCACACGACCTTCTTGCATCAAAACGACTCCTAGGCCATCCAAGGAAGCATCTACGAATTCCCTAGTAGGATCAGGGACTACTAGGATCGGTGCATTGGTAAAAATTTCCTTAAGGGTCTGAAACACTTATTAACACTATTCTAACCAAACAAACTTTTTCCCTTTCCTCTGAAGGGTAGTGATGGGATGTGCAATCCTCGAAAAGCCCTTCACAAACCGCCAATAGTAGCCCACCAAACCCATAAAACTGTGAATCTTAGGAACATTTGTGGGTGCAGGCCAATCAATGATGGCTTGGATCTTTCAAGGATCCACAATGATGCCTTCACTAGAGATAACGTGACCCAAGTATTTCACTTTTGTCTTGTAAAACTCACACTTAGCCAAATTAGTTTACAACTAGTTGTCTCTCAGGCACTGCAACACCTGTCTCAAGTGTTCCTCATGCTCCTCCATAGTGTTAGAACCCAAAAAATTCCATGAAAATCCTAAGTTTTTCTCCATTTTAATCCCATTATTTCCCTATCTTTTTATAAAAATTCATATTCCTCGTCCAAACCTTATATCGCTACCCTAATATTTATCTTTTTCTATCATACCGCTTTACCACGGCCTCCCACAATGGCCTTGCAGTATGGCAGTAGCGATGAGCGAAATTCATATTAACCCTTACCGCTATACCGCGGAGGGATATATCAAGGCCCGCAGTGTTGCGATAAAGGGTTAGCAGGGGGTGGGCAACGGTAGCGGCTAAGGAAACAGGCAGAAAATGTTTACCACGCCACCACTCGCAGTTAAACCACAGACCACGATAGAGCGATGGCCGGTTGGTAAGCAGCAGATGGTGAACGTAGCGGACGATGAACGCAGCGGTCAGGATCAGTCACACCACGGTACCGCCGACAATCAAGAGATTGACCGCGATGACTGCGGCAGACGAAGGGAGAACAGTTAGCGGTTTGTAGCACGACTACCGCGGTACCGTAGCCGGCAAGGTGGAAGACCGCGGTAGTGCGATGACAGATAAGTCAACAATGAGGAAGCGACATAGGTGACAGTAAATGCTTACCGTGATACCACGGGTTGAGGAAATAGAGATGGTACTAAAGCGGTATGAATAGAGAGAGAAGACGACTAGCAGTTACACCGTGATACCGCGGACAAGCAAAGAAGAAGCCGTAGTAGGGAGGTAGGATGAGAAGGGACTGTAATGGTTAAAACCACTATATCGCGGTCAGTCAAACGGTTGACCGCGGTAAAGCGATAGAAACATTAAACGTTGCGGGGAAAGAAAAATAAAGATGAGAATATAAAGTGAGATATTAAAAGTGGGAACGTATTAATGTATACTCAAAGGCAGAACTATTGTAAAAAATATTTTATTTTCTGAAAGGCAACTTAATTAAATATTTTTATCTCTATCATAAAAAGTAAACGGTTTTACCAGAAAGATGAAGGGTCGTAACCCTTGGCATTTACTGTATAAATAATTGGAAAAAATTAGTTGGAAAAGGGGGTTAGAGAAAAGGAGATAGTAGGAAGTATAGGATTTTTCAGAATGTTTTTATTTAAAAAGACTATATTGCATGTATAAGATTTGAGGAAGATAATGAAAGACCATTGATTCAATGATTCTATTCTAGCACCAGTTGTTTGTTGATTTTCTGCAATTATTTGATTGTCTCCAACTCAGTGTTTCTCGATTATCTAAGTTGAAATATCAAGTATATGTTCAATTTATCAGTGCACATTTGTTGTATCTGTGTGATTTGATTAATTGGATTCTTAACTAAGAATTAAATTCCTCTTAGTCAATTACAGTAATCTGGGAATGTTATTTGGATCAGTAAGAAGAATCAGATAATTAGGATTGACATTCTGCCTCAAGTAGGGATTGTCAATCATATTCTTGCATGTTTATACCAGTTATAAACTTATATTTGTATGCCAAACAATTAAAGAACTTGCTAGAAAGAAGCCATTCATCTAAGACTTTCATTTTGACTCCGTTTTACCCAACAAGGCACTGGTCTCCCTTATTCTCATTATTTAGTTTTATCTATTTTATTTACATATGTTAACCGAACATATTAATTTTTACCTTGATATTGCATATACAATTTACACCAAACTTAGATCACATTTCTCCATTGTCAAATCGTCGTTGTGGGATAGATTGGTCTAGTAGGAGACATAATCCAAAATCTGCATCATTCACATAGGTACACCCGCCTAGGTCTAGCAGAGCCTTAAGAGTAGAAGGTTCGATTACATTAATTGGCCTTGTTCGTTGGCCAAAAGCATTGTGAGAGCTTGGCAACCTCTTGTGGTTCAAACCTGCGTTTTTGAGACCCAACACATAGTTTTCGAGTAGATCAAGATATCATCGAGTAACACTAGAACAAATCTATCCAAATAGGTACGGAAGACTCCATTCATCAGGCTCATGAAAACTAATGGTGCATTCATCAACCCAAACGACATAACTGTGCATTCATAATGCTCGTACCGAGTGCGAAATGTTGTTTTGTGAATATCAACTTCGGCTATCTGCAACTAATGGTATCTCAACTAAAGGTCTATCTTTGAAAATACTTGCGCCCCTTTTATTTGATCAAATAGATCATCAATTCTCGACAAAGGGTACCGGCTCTTCACTGTCACCTTGTTTAGTTGCCTATAGTCGATGCACAAATAAAGGGAACCATCATTTACGAATATAACTGGTGCTCCCCAGGGGAAAACACTGGGATGAATGAACCCTTTCGCTAAAAGCTCCTCTAATTGCAAACGGAGCTCCTGAAGCTCCCGAGTTTCCATTTGATATGGAGCTCGAGATATAGGCTCAGCCCCAAGTACAAGATCAATCCTGAAGTCAATGTCACGCTTAGGTGGCATTCTCAAAATTTCACTCAGAAAAACATCTATAAATTCCTTAAGGAGAGGGTAGTCATCCAATGACACCTCTTGACTCTCTCCCAAATCCAAATCATTGACATACACAGCAAACAACTGACAGCCCTAACGGAAACACCTCTTTAGTTGCATCGCAAAAATCATCTGCAATGAGATGGGTCTTTGTATGCCGATGATCTCCACTTCATTTCCGGAATCATCTACACACCGCACAACCTTGCGGCGACAATCTATTATCGCTCAGGGAGCATTCAACCGATCCATACCCAAAATGACATCATAGGACCCAAGAGGTAGGATTCAAAGGTCCACCGAAGTCACCAACGACCCAATTTTCAAACCATAACCCTAAACAAACGATTCAACTGCTACCTTTGCCCCAAAGGCCAATTTAACCTGCCACTTAACACCTTGCCTTGTTGCCACTAGTCTACAACGCTCTACTACTGAAGGGGAAATAAACAAATCTGATGCACCATAATCAAAGAGAATAGAAATACTAGTGCCTTGTAACACACTTGATGTCTCAACCACGGTGCCCTGATGGTCAACGTGACGGTTGTCAATCGTCGCAAAGACTCAATGAGATCTGCCTACATCGCCCAATGTCAACTCGGAAGTAGCTGGCCTCTAATTGAACCCTGAAGTCTTCTTATGCGGACATTGTCTAGCACTATGTCCCTCTTGTCCACAAGAGAAACATGTACCTCGTCCATAATCTCCACCACCTGATGGTGCATTAGATTGTTGAAAACTGCTTCGACTGGGGGCCGACTGAGAACTCTAAGTAGGTTGCTCAAAACGGTCCTACCGAGCTCGATGCCGACTTCAATCTCTTCTAAACTGAGTTCTATCACTCTGTTGAGATTGAGAGTTTTTATGCTTGGTCTATGACTATTGTTGTTGTTGACCGCCCTTAGAAGGTGTATGATGACCCCTAGAAGATCTTGTAGCTTGAGGTTGCCCACCTCATGAACCAGATCCAAACGGAGGTGCACTACCAATCTGCACACCTGTGTGACCTCCCCAAGCCATGGCAAAATTTTCCTCTACCAGACGGGCCTTCTCAACAGCTACCTCCATTGTCTTCGGCTCGAAGACCCAGACTCCTCCACTGATTCGAACATGTAAGCCCCTAACAAAGTGTTGTACTAGCATGACCTCATCATTATCGATTCTTGCATACTGTTTCAGCTCAAAGAATCAGCGCTCGTACTGCTCAATGGACATTGCCATTTGTCTTAACTCATGAAACTCATCTACTCGGCATTGTCTCCAGTGATCTGAGAGGAAACAGGCCCTAAATCTCTCCAAAAACAATTCCCAAGTCACCATGCTAATGTCTAGGTGCAGTTTTTTCTCTTCTAGTCACCACCACGTAGATGCAAAGCCTCTGAGGTGCATAATGGCGCACCTAGCCCGAGTATTATTGTCGTAAGGATGCATCGCAAAGCAACGATCCAAGTCTATTAACCAAGTTTCCACCTCAAGTCCTCCACCAACACCATCAAAAGTGGGAGGGTGATCTCTCAACAGGTCCCTCAAGTGACTTGTCGCTACTGCATCCTACTATGTTGACAATTCCTTCTGCCTTGGAGACCTCTCTCTTTCTCTCTCTACCTGTTGCTCCTTCTCCGGCCTAGGGCCTAAACAGCAAAGAATCTCCTCAAGGAGGTGTTGCAACTGCCCTCCTTCCTGACTCGGCTGCTCCGGGTTTTGCCTTCCGCCTCCCGGATTGTTTTGGGAACTCTGACGTTCCTCACTTTCTAACTCATGGGAGCTCAAAGAAGACGAACTTTGGCGGTCGACTTCATGGCCACCATCTCGGCCTCTTCCACGACCACGACCTCTACCCGGAGGCATGTTCCTGAGCAACATTAGAGAGGAGCATGTGAGTTCAAGAGTTAAGTGCAAAGGTTAACCTAATGGGCACAATTAACCTAGAGTACCCAGAGTTGTAAACCTTGGCTCTGATACCAATGATGTAACGCCCCACCGTGTGAACCCCAAAGGACAACAAACACCACACAATTTATTTTTTCGAAAGAAAAATATTCATAAGATTAATATGTATATACATTACATGAAAAGCCATTGTACATTTACAGAATCATCTACATCCTCTGGGGTACACGTGGTGGCATTACTAAACGTAAAACCCATACCAACCTCATCGTTAAAGATAATGCCAAGAAGATAACAACAGATATATACAATCACAAGATAAAATAATGGTACATGCAACCAACCATGAACAATAAGAAGGGATACATCATTTTATTACAATTCAATTCATAGTTTAATATTACAATAGTGGAGCATAGTCCACAGATACAACATATCATGGATTCAACCATACATTACATGATGCTTCCCTTATATAAATGGGAAGAGTAAATTGAGTACAAGAATGATACATAATGGAGAATAAGGTACAAAATGTGGGATAGTATTCAACCAAGTGAAGCTCTGGAGATTGCATTTGTTTTTGCATCACGAACACGACCTGAGAACCCAATGGGGTGCATAGCACATTCCACTCGACCACGTGGACCCAAAGGTCCACCCCCCGTGCTAGGAGATGACAAGAAAGGACCCACGAGCAAGACAGACAAGCAAAACGATAACAAGACCAAATCACAAGGTCAACCAAAACATAACATACAACAATCTCAATTACTACTTACAAGGTGACTGCTTCCAAAGGCATACGAAGGAAAACAAGGAATACTATGGGAGAGTGTCATCGCACAGTCATATCATGGGTTATCCTGACTGCCTCTCAACAAGCGTTGGCCCCCATCTATGGTTATCTTGACTACCTCTCATTAGGTGTCGACCCCATAGGGTGACACGTGTGGGACCACTAGCCTCTCATGAGAACAAGGTAGCGATCTTGCCAACCACGACCTTCTCAGCCCACCCTTAATCTGTGAAAGCACTAACGGTGTGGACAAGGTATCTTACTATATTAATTAATGTGTTACTACCCAAACCCACTAGTTTATTTTATTAGGTTTTCACTTGTTTAACCAACTCTTTCATGGGTTATCCTGACTGCCCCTTTGTGTGTCGACCCCCATGAAGAGCCACCCTCCCCAATAGTTCCAAAACAAAACTCACAACAATAAGGGGTGTACCAAACATATAAGTCACAACACGAGCGCGCGTGCGAGGCATGAACCATCTCGCTCATTGTCAAACTAAGGCAACACAAATCATAAAACAAAGTACACCCATGAGAACTTAAAATAGGAATACGATCAATGGAATACAAAGGTTTAATCATGGGAAAAATTCAACACAATTGGGTTTCCCATCACCTCTGGAAGCCTAACAACTTACCACCCATGACTATCGAAAAGAAAGTGACTTAACAATTATGGGTTCCCAACATATCTAGAACATGTCTTTTCATAAAGATTACCTCAAAGCGAAATAAAGCAATTGGAAAATATGGACAACATGGAATCCACTAATATACATAAGAAATTA
The DNA here is from genome assembly GCA_007115665.2 of Sequoiadendron giganteum. Taxonomy (NCBI): domain Eukaryota; kingdom Viridiplantae; phylum Streptophyta; class Pinopsida; order Cupressales; family Cupressaceae; genus Sequoiadendron; species Sequoiadendron giganteum. Next base: position 113,106,602 of record CM021108.1, read on the forward strand.
GTTCCACAAGCACTCGAGATATAAACAAAATAATTATCTAAACATGTTAAAAGACGACTATAAATACACATTCATTTAAACGTGATCATAATCCAATCTTATTAAAGATAATGTAACAAATAATTAAATAATCCACTATAATTAAAAGCATTTCCATCATAATATTTTTTAAATAAATAAGCACTCTGAAAACCTATAGTATGTATACCATCATATTCCTCTTGATTTTAAAATTTTTATCCTGTACATTTGTTTATTCAAAATAATTTAAATTTAAAAATATAACCTATATATATTTGTTACTTTAAAATAATAAATTAAATTCGAATGTAACTTGTTTGTTTATTGCAAATAATTTTAATAAAAAAAACATAACTTTACCCAAATCACAAATCTAATAGTAAAGGAATTTCATATATAAATTTAACTTTACCTAATTTGTAGCTAAATCTAATTTCACGAATCTAATAGTAAAGGAATTTCGTAAATAAATTTAACTTTAACTAATTTGTAGTTAAATCTAATTTTGAATGTACTTCAAAAATTACTCTAGTTTTGAATGCACTTTGAAAATTACTCTAATTTTGAATGTACTTTGAAAATAAATCTAATTTAAATGTATTAGGAAATAAATCTGATTTTGAAAATAAATCAAATTTTAAATATACCTGAACAGTAAAAAGATCAACATAAAAAAGTGCAATACCATACAGGATGAAATACTGACGGATGACATCGTCAAACATTGACGGGACAACATACATAGACAGGGACACTTCCTTGTCAAATCCTTAAACCACGTCATATCCATTGGGTATTTATGAGACTTGCCTAATCCTACCAATGCAGGTGGAATCGAGGCTTGGGTACCTGCAACCCTACATAAAACACAAGTGTCGAAGCAATATATATATATATGTGTGTGTGTGTGTGTGTGTGTGTGTGATGCCATACACACCGTGAGAGAGAATTGCAGTGTGGCAGGGCACTCACAGATGAGCGATGCAACACCATCCCTCTCACCCAAACCTCAAGCAATAGCACATTCATCAAAAATATTATGAAACGAGTATTAAACAATTTACATAACCACACAATATTGCAAAATCGGGTAAAGACAAATACCAAGCATCATTATATCATGAACATCGTAAAACAATATCATGTGCATCCAAGCAAAACACATAAGTTAAATAGGTGAAACAATCACCAACGTAATCACGAATATGAAACAAACATAACAATATCCACATAGCATCATAATAGAACAGTATCACGAGAGGCACTACACCTAACAGGGTTTCCACATATAAAATCTTGGTGTTCTTTGTGTTTTTGATGCGATGATTGTTTATGCTTAATGTTCCTTCATCAGATCTAAGAATAAGTTGAGTAAAGTTTAATAAGTTTAAATATTTTGTGACAACTGATTCACCCCCCACCGCTCTCAGTAGTCTATTCTTGTTTTGCCAACAAGTACAAGGGCCATGGTAGAAAATCCCAACTAACGCTCTCTTATTCTTATGTAAAGCATTGTCTTTCATATGTTAATTCCAACATTTTGAAAATATTAATATTTAAAATGAAACTGAAATCTTGCATTGCCTTTTGAAGGGCAACAAGTTGAGGAACACATGTATTGTGATGTTCATCTTTTGTTAGTGCTTTGAGCTTGGACATTTGTAACCTTTTTTCCACTCTAGCAACCAATTCAGTCAATGTATGGTGCTCATTTTTGTGATTTCTATTTTCATAAAGAGAAAGATCATAGGACTTCAAGTGTAGGAAAAATTTAAAATGTGAAAGCCTCTTTTCCAATGACAACCATGTTGCAATTTTTGCTTCAATTCTTGCTACCATGTTTTGACGAATAACACGTTGAGACTCTGCCTCAGACAATGCATGAAGGCGCATTAAAAATTCACCTCCTTGCTAGTGACTTCCACCACTAAGAAGACCACCTGGCTAAAAAATGTCGCCTTCAAAAGTTACAGTTGGAGATCACATATCTCTACGATAAGGAATCTCCTTTGCAGCATCTGAATTGTTGCACTCATGCACTGCGAAATACAAATTGCATAGTTGTTTCAATTCCATCTTCATATGCAACAAGAAATAATGACAACATTGTGCTTCCACTGCTCACCAATTCGACAACTGATTGTTGAGTTGTTGACAAAATGGTATAGGTCCATTACAACTTCTTTGCAAGAAAAATGGTAGAATTTTGAATCTATTGAATACTTTTATGTACCTGTGCAGTTTTTTTTGCCCAACTATGAGAGCGTATTTATGATTGCATAATTCATATGTTTATTTTAACAAGTTATTTGCAACAAGTGTATTTATGATTACATAATTCATATGTTTCAAATAAGAATTTCATGTCTCCACCCAACTGATTCTTTTTTTCTACACTTAGATCTGATTTTACAATAGTAAATGGGTTGCAATTTTTATAACACCCAGTGTTTGTCAATCTGTAATTTTAGAAAACAATATTCATGTAACTAAGACCTTTTGTTTTCATAAATACACTACGATATTTATTTATTTGATGCAAGCTTTTGGATTCAACTATGTATGTTTTTGTGTCGACGTCTCGGATCACACTCAGTGATTCATCATCAAGAAGAGAAACAATAGAAAGGAAGGAGTGCAAATAGAGCCTAATAAAGGGTGGGGAAGGTGTACGGTTTCATCACATGGACCTTAACATAATCCTCATATGATTCCAGTCATATTTTGATATGTTTCAAGTATTTTTCAGCCATGTTTTTTTGTCACAGTACCCAATGAATTATTGCAGTTTGATAAAAAAATATAACTATGATATGATCATAAAATGTCCTAATGTCGTTGTTGTTATATATTTGAAACTCATAGCTAAGTCTCTTATATGTTTTATGAGGGTTTCAGCCTTGTATTTTTTGTGGTATCACTAAGTACACTATGTTTCAGTGTTTGTCAATAAAAAAAATCAGAACACTTTGATTGCAAACAAAATTTGCAAACATTGATATGTTATTATCACATTATATGTATATATTTACAGACAATGATATATTCTTATCACATTGTATGTATATATATTCATATATACATACAATCTGATAATAAATCTACGAGAGATGATGAGTTTAGGGCTTAAAGATGCCCAGCAAGTCGCGGTTAGGTAAACTCATACACGTGCTTTGATGAAGGCATATGGGGCACATGGTTAACAATGTAATGTGGTGAGGTTGAGATTAAAGTGACCACCTCCTAGCGAACCCACGTGATATTTTGATCGGACACACATACAAACGTAACTTGAAATAAGTTAATTGATAATTGTAAATAGGCTTTTTTTTCTAAATTACGCACCATTGAAATTAGACAGGAGTGGCCACTGCAGTATGAATAGACCGATTATTTGGCAAGAAAATTGAGATTTGAAATTCAATCACCACAATTCAATGCATTCAATATACACATTCAAATGATTTTATAAGAGGGAATTTCCAATGTCATTTTCAGTACGAATTCTCCTATGCTTTCATTGCATATCCTCTGCAAAATTCAGCTCGGTACATATAATGAAAACTAAAAACGTATTATAAATCATATAATAGACTGAATTTATGCAAACCACCTATTTTATCAAGCACACTCCAATGTTTTTATAAGAGGGAATTTCCACGGTCATTCCCTCAATATCCTCTACAAAATTCAAAGCTTACTAACGCAACCTATGCACATTCCTCTTAAAAGGCAGCTTATTCATGTTGGTACACCCAGAATAACTAAATTCATGTTTTTATTTATCAGTATACTGGATTTATATTAATGTTGTTTGTTTCATTATTCAATATACTCTTTTATATTTATGTACTGAGTGTTTGCATTATTTTGAGGCATACAAATTATTCAGTTTTCGGTCAATTGTTCAAATGAGCATTATCCATTATGTAATCATATCACATCAATGTATGATGTGATATAATTTGTTTTCTTCCACTTGCTATATGTGTTTCAATAGTCAGATTACATATATGTATATACATATGCATGTACATGTATATGTATATGTATGTACATATACATATGCATGTACATGTATCTGTATATGTATATACAAATACATGTACATGTACATGCATATACATATACATGTATATACAAATTTATATACACTGTTATTTTTAGCTTCATACTAAGGATCAAAACTTTGTGGATTTTAATGCTCCAATCAAAACTCTTATTGTTGTGCATGCAATATTGTAAGGATGATTTGATGTGGGAATGTTACGAGTACCGAGTACTACCCCCGTTTATTACAACCGTTTTGCAGGCAAGCGGGAGCGTCGAGAGGTGAACCAAGTATGTGAATTATCAAAATACCATAGAAGTTGTGTTTGTTAACACAATAAACTCTATAAGGACATTTTGCTCTTAATGCTTTATAATATGTTTATATCTTTTGTTGTATTGTTTTCATACATATTTTGTTCTTACAAATGCTTATTTGATTCGAGGAATATATTTAACTACATTGGCTTCTTAAAGGCAAGCATGTGAGGATTTGTCTGCAATCAACATAAGGTATTGAGCGTTAATGACAGGTAAAGTCTTTGACTCTACTTTGGCAATGACCTAGTAATACAAAAAACTATGTGATTATATATATATGGCTGAAAGTTAGATGAATTGAGTAATAGTATGAATAATTATGAGATTAGTTAACTCTAGTTTATTCTTATCAGATTGTATGGATAAACAAACTATTAGGGTAATTATAATATGAAGTAAGATATTGATATTAGTATTATGTTTTATTGCAAAGTTATTGCATTAGAATGAAATCAAAATAACAATATTATTATGGAAACTTTAGGGTCACATGTAACTGGATTTGTTTGAAATAATATGAAATCTATAGAGGGTTAACTTAGAGTTTGTTAGAGCAGCTAAGAGTGCAATTCAATGTGGTTAGATTGTGATAATTGATGGTATACGCTATAGTGTTAGTAGAACATTAATCATTAAGAAAGAACTAGTGATCGACAATTATATACAATCTGATAAGAATATATCATTGTCTGCAAATACAATGATTTCAATTTGCAGACAATGATATATTATTATCAGATTGTATATATATACAATCTGATAAAAATATATCATTCTCTACAAATATATACATACAATCTGATAAGAACATATCACTATCTACAAATACAATGATTACTATCAGATTGCATGTATGTATATATATATATATATATATGCATACAATCTTATAAGAATATATCATTGTCTGATAAGAATATACCATTGTCTGCAAATACATATATACAATTTGATAAGAACATTTCATTGTCTGTAAATAATATATCATTGTCTACTAGGAGGTGGTCACTTTAATCTCAACCTCGCCACATTACATTGTTAACCACGTGCCCCATATGCCTTCATCAAACCACGCGTATGGTTTACCTAACTGCGGCTTGTTGGGCATCTTTAAGCCCTAAACTCATCATCTCTCGTAGATTTCTTGTCTGATAGCTTTCTCTCGCATTCTAATCATCTTCTATCACTTTCATTGCTTGCTTCTCAACCCTCATTGCTTCCTTTTCAATTGCTTCCGCTTCATGTTTTGCCTTTCTCTTCAACATCCGGTCCTTCTTACCTTGTTGCAACTATGCTTGCCTTTTCTTCTTTGCCTCTTGTTCACTATACATTTCGATGAAGGCGTTCGATGTTAGTACTTGGGACTGCCTACTAAGGCGAAGCACTCCCGAACGACCTCCTCGTGATGTTCCTTGCACCCTCTGCACTGGAAGTTTCAAGAATTTGCTATTTCGTCTGGTTGATTGTTGTCCATCATGTGGGGTGCATGGCACAATCTCAGCTTCTTCATCACTATCTATGCATTGTCATCTTCACTTTGACCATCACTATGCTCTTCCCAATTCCTTGCAGTAGTGAAGTAATGTATCACTTCAATCGGATCAATGTGTGGTGGGGATGGCATAGAAAGGGTGACTTCTTCCTCAATCAGATTTAATTGCCATCCAAGGTTCGTGGTTGCTTCATGCATCCAATCCGGTTGGCTAACTTGAGTTGGCAAACTCAGACCAACTGATGTAGTCTTTGTATCTTCATTGCAGGGTGCAATAAGAGGTTGGACTTCTGCTTGGAAATCTGCAACAACTAGCTGAATTTCTGGTTGAATGTGTGCTATAATTTCAGTGCCCTCATTGTGGTTTGATGTAGTTTTTGTATCTTCATTGCAAGGTGCAATAAGAGGTTGGACTTCTGCTTGGAAATCTGCAACAACTAGCTGAATTTCTGGTTGAATGTGTGTTGTAGTTTCAATGCCCTCATTGTGGTCTGATGTAGTTTTTGTATCTTCATTGCAGGATGCAATAAGAGGTTGGACTTTTGCTTGGAAATCTGCAACAATTGGTTGAATTTCTGGTTGAATGTGTGTTGTAGTTTCAGTGCCCTGATTGCATTCTCGCACAAAACCATCAATTTGTTCCTAATTGTAACCAAGTAGACACAGACATGTCTCTGCTGCCATAACATCCTCTTCATCTTCCATCGTGCAATCATCACCTTCTATTATAGGACTTGGTACATCGTTTTCAACAATATAGCCTTGACTTGGCCCCATGTCCCTATCAAGGGCTGACCGATCAAGTGGCCAAATACCTGTTCTACGGAACCCACTAATAATGTTGGATGGTGTCAAAGCTTTTTTGAAAGTTTGGCTTGCTAGAGTTGCCAACTCTTCACGCCCAATATTGATATGTGGGATGTTAGCTTGCCAGATGGTTTGTAGCTCTCTGAAATATGCCTTGAATGGAGCAAAAATGCCGACATCCAATGGTTGCAGCTTGTGACTAGCATAAGCAGGAAGTGTTAACAGGTCTATTCCTAATTTTCTTGCTTCTTCAATGGTTTTGAAAGCCACGTGGCTGCCATGGCCATCAAAAATCAAAAGGACATGTTTGTTGGTGAAACCCCACCGGGGATATTACCTGCAAAATGGTCTAACGATTTGACAAATAGTTCATTTGTCATCCAAGCATGTTCTTGGATTGCCATCAATGCACCTATCTCACAATTTACTATATAATTATGCATGTACCTTTTTTATTTAAATAGGTAGAACCCAGGAATACTTAACCAAGTTGCACTTACACAAGCCAGCACTGTGATCCACTCTCTACTCTTTGAAACCAAATGTGGTACACTTTTTATACCCAATTTTGCAATAACTCTCATGCCATAGTACCTACTAGCTTGAATACTCGTCTCATCACAGTTCCAAATTCAGCTTGCTCCATAGTGGTTAAGGTTAATAATATTCTAAAGGTTGTCATAGAAAACTTGCACGACTGAAAGACGAACCATAATTGTTCTATTACTGTCCACTCCTTCAATTGTTCTTATTGTCAAATCTAGGTGCCTTCTTCGAAATCCTACCCACCATGACCTCTTGGGGACACCATTTGTGAATGGATTGGGCAACTGTGGATTTTAGTTGATTGACTTGCGATTCGTGGCCCAATTCTACCATGTCCTTGCACCATTGGACAACTTCACCCTCCTCGTGAGATAATATGGTACGTGGACCCCTCTTCTCGGTGGTGGTAACTCCTAACAGCCACGCCCTCAAACTGCTAGGTGGCATACCCCACTTGATTGTTGTTGCCCTGATTGACATGTTGTGTTCTTCGACACTTTTGACTGCTCCTTCCATATCAGCATATGTCCATTGCCTGATGGGTACAGGGGAAGGCAGTTGTACATCGGGCTGAACATCTGGCTGAACAGGTGGTTCGGCTTTTGTTATGTTGGTGGCTTCATCCGCAGAGTCAGGAACGTCTTCTTCTACGAGAATTGCATGCACTTCCTCTACAGACTCTTCATCAACAAAGTGCACCCCACGAGTGACTCTAATGGCACGTGGTCCTCTTCCTACAACCCTTTTAGAGAGTCTTCTAGCATGTGCCATTATATTCCACTTAACCTGCACAGACAGTAAAAGTTGCATAACTTGGTAGTGCAACAAAGAATATATAATTGTCTGCATAGAAATATATACAATCTGATAAGAACATATCATTCTCTACTAAAATATATATATAATCTGATAACAACATATCATTGTCTGTGAAGCTTGAAGTCATTAGATTTCATGATTATAATGAAGGGATTCAAAGGGAATCTGATAAATTTTGTATACCCATTTATTTGTGCATATTATAATTACTGAAAATAGAAAACATCTACCCATTAACTCGTATGCTGAAACCCATAAAATTTTATGATTATACTGGTGTTTTTCAATATACCAATTAATTTTCAGGATTATATTTGGTCAAAATTTCGTCAATGTTTTGTTTGAATCACATTACATGTGATTAGTTCATAGAATAATGTCAAACAAAATCATAGTAGGCAAACCCTCGATTGCATAGACAAATTAATTCACGAGGGATCAAATTTGTACCAGTCACATGTAAAAAGAAATGATTACAATCAAACCCAAGCAAACCCTTGATGATATAAACAGAATAAACCACGAGGGATCATATTTGTACCAATCACATGTAAATAGAAATGATTTGATTTTAGTCAAACTCTTAATGCCATACAGAGAAATGATTTGTATACACACCAAGAAAAACCCACTGTTCAACAAACAATCTTGCGGGTGATGAGAGGTGGAGATGTTACCTACAACATATGGGAGTCAGACAAACTTGACAGCGGGAGAGAGGAGACCACAATGAAAAAACACATGGCATGACTTTGTATATATATATATATATATATATATATAATCTGATAAGAATATAGACAATATATCATTGTCTTTGCATATTCTTATCGAATTGTGTATATATATATATATGAATGTATGTATACATTATGATAAGAAAATATCATTCTATTTATAGAGAATGATATATTCTTATGAGAATGTATATATATATGTATGTATATAATCTGATAAGAATATATCATTGTATTTGCAGAGAATGTTATATTCTTATCAAATATATATATATATATATATATAGCATTCTCTGCAAATACAATTATATATATATATAAAATCTGATATGATGAAACCCTACATGGCATGACTGTATATATATGTATTTGTCTGCAAACTGAAATCCATAAACTACTCAATAAATTGGGACAAAAACTATAAACCCATTAAACTTCATGATTAGTAAAGAGGGATTCATAATATAACTATGATATGATTACAAAATGGGTAATGTTGTTGTTATTATCTTGGTTTATGATGAATGCAGGTGAAAAAAAAGTAACTATGATATGATTAAATAATGGAAAATGCTAAGTTGAACAACTAACTAAAAACAGAATAATTTGTATGCCTGAAAAGAATGTAAACGCTAAGTACGTAAATATAAAAGAGTATATTGAATAATGAAATAGGCAACATAAATGTAGAACATATTCTTGATAAAAATGTAAAGATTGAGTACGTAAATATAAAACAAAATATTGAATAATGAATCAAACAACATAAATGTAAAACAATATGCCTGAAAATAATGTAAACAGTGAGTACATAAATATAAAATAGTATGCCTGAAAATAATGTAAACAGTGAGTACATAAATATAAAACAGTATCTTAAATAATGAAAACAGATAAAATAAATGTAAAACAGCTAACTGATAATAAAAAACATGAATTTACCTATTCAGAGTGTACCGACCTGAATAAGCTTCCTTTAAAAATGAATGTGCGGAAATTGCCTTAGAAAGCTTTGACTTTTGCAAGGATATTCAGTGAAAGCAAAAGATAATTTGTAATGCAAATGACCTTGGAAATTCTCTCTTATAAAATCATTTGAATGTGTAAATTGGATGCATTGAATTATAGTGGTTGAATTTCAAATTCGAAAACATTGAATTGTGGTGGTTGTGTTTCAAATTTGAATTTTTTGTGGGAAACAATCTGTCATTTCATTTTGCAAAGGCCATTTATGCTTGAGTTATGTCACGGCCTTTAGAAAATCAATTTATATTTGGTTTAATAGATAAAATAGGTGGCTTGCATAAATTCAGTCATTTATATGAATTACAATATGTTTTTGGTTTATTAGGGAGTCTTACACCATTAACTGTGTGTGTAGATACCAGAAATTGATGGAGATAATACATGAAGATGTGATAGGAAGTGTGGGTGAATGTGCAATTGATAGCTCATAAAGTTTATCAATGTTTGCTATTATGTCAAAATGTGCACCATTAACTGTTCATAATGGTTTATATAATGTGAAATTGTGCACCATTAACTGTTCAAATATACATTTATATATAATGTAGTTGAAGCTTTGAGCCACTTCCATAGAATGGTAATTGTAAACATCAATGTACTTAAATAAATGCAAAAATTACTTTATTTTTTTCAACTTGCCTTGTATTCAAAACATATATGTACCAATAGATGTTTAGATTTGTTTTTTTTTATTGGTTAGCTACACATTTAATAGTGAACATATATTGGTGTCATGTGTAAATTTTTATTGGCATAAATAAAATAATGTAATAACTAAAATATAAACGGTTATTGGGGGGTGAGGTGAGCATGTAGTGAACAGGTATTGGATCGTGGACGGTAATTGGGGATTTTCCCCTATATCCTTTATTTCTTTTTATTGATGTATTCGTTGGTGAGTCGTCATATATATATATATATATCCTTTAATTCAATTTAGTTGATGTATTCTCTCATTTGTTGTTTTTTTAGTTCGTTTAATTGATATTATATTTAGTTGTAGTTCAATTTTTTGTGTTTTTAGTTTATATATTTTTATTTATACCCTTTAATTTGCTTATATATATATATGATTTTTGTTTATATTCATTTATTTGTGTTTTGGTTTTATATTTATGTTTATATTCATTTATACTCTATAGTTTATATTCATTTATACCCTATAGTATATATATATATGTTATTTTCATTGTTTTGTGTTCTTTTAAACTTCAATTTAATTGATGTACTCTTTATTTATTGCTTTAATTTTTGTGTTTCTTTTTTATTCTTATTTATTTGTACTCTTTAATTCATTTATTTGTTGTAATTATTTGCTTAGTTTTTCTTTGTCTTTGTTCTTGTGCCTTTTTTCTTTTGTTCTTTAATTTCATTTTTATTTATTTTTCATTTGTTTATTTCTTCTTGTTTGTATTTTCTTTTATTTTTTCTATCTTATATAGGTTCTTGTTCTTTTCATTTTAATTGTTTTTTTCTATTTGTTTGCTTATTTGTCTCTTGTTCTTTTTTAGTTTATTTAATTTAATTAAAGTCTTTTTAACTTGCTCTTTTATCCTTGTTTTATCTCTTTATTTGTTTGGTTTCTAATTCCTTTTGCTTATCTTACCATTTCCTTAGTTTCTTTCATTTTTCTTTTTGATCTTATTTATTTTCCAATGCTTTATTTTCTTAATGCTTATTTTTTCCTTTATTCTTTTTTCTTTTTACTTCTCTCTCATCCCACCTTCCCTACCCTTTATTAGCCTCTATCTACACTCCTTCCTTTCTATTGTTCCTTTTTCCTGATGATGGATCGCTGAGTGTGATCCGAAATGTGACACAAAAACATACATAATTGAATCCAAAAGCTTGCATCAATCTCATAGACTATGGAAAACTCATTCCAACTATTTATTTATTTTCTAAAGTAGTGGATGAAACAGTAATTGCAAATAAAAAACAGTAATACAATATACAATTTGAAGCTATTATCTTTCATTGAACATTAGTTTTTCAAAATAGTAAATACAAAATACAATTTGAAGCTGTTATCTTTCATTGAACATTTATCTTTCAAAACAATAATACAAAATACAATTCGAAGTTGTTATTTTTCATTAAACATAGTCTTTGCAAACATCTAATGGATCCTAATTATATTTTGTATTTTCATTCATTTATGGCCTGATCCAAACAACAGAGGCATACTAAGCCAAGATTCTAAATAAGCTTTTGATCTCTAATTGGCATTGGCACATCGCCTGATCCAAACAACAGAGGCATACTAAGCCAAGATTCTAAATAAGCTTTTGATCTCTAGTTGGCATTGGCACATCATGATCTAGTGGTGTGCGGATGGTGTGAAACACACCTCATATATCTTCAGTTTCACTTTGTCGCGCCACTATATGACCAAAAAAAATAGAAATCTGCATTTGAAAAAACAACCACTATTAATACAATAAGTGATTGGTATGCATTTGATTGTATATGCATTTAATGTATAATATTTGATAGGCATATAAATATATGTAGAACTAATTTCATTATGACTAATATGCAATAAAGAGATGTTATGTCTAAATTGGTAAATAGAGGAAATAGTGAATTTATTTATATTATTATAATCTGCATCCTCCTCTTTAAGTAATCATGTGTAGGGTTGGCAAAGAAACATATTAGGGAAGGGCGATATAGGTTCTCTCAATGTAAGTACACCACCATAAGTTGGATGGAATTAATTTGGTTGGATGTTCATACCACTTGTCGCCAAAGGGGGTATGAACACGCCCTTGGGCTTAATTGAGATGAATAGTGTATAAGTTCTCACAATGTAAGTACGCCACACTATGTGGGATGGAATTGTCTTGGTTGGATGTTCCTACCAATTTGGGCCAAGAGAGTATGAACACACCCTTGGGCTTAATTGTTACGAAAAACTTTTTTGGCATCCTATCATACGTTTCTCTCCAATCCCTACCACTACAATGCCATTTCTCTATGTATACAAAAACTATTTTCCGAAAATGTATATAAAGGCTCATGTGACTACAAAACATTGGTAGTGCTTAGTAAACTATCCATCGAAAATAAATACAACTCAATTGCATGGATAAGATTCTAATATTTGTTAAAGGATGTTGTGGATGACTATTGCGAAAATGATAGATCACCTACCAACTTCCCTGTAAGTGTAGTTCGATTTGGCAATTAATGTGGAAAATTAACTATTGGCAAGAAAGGCAATTACATGCAAATGATACAAGTGTTGTTGCAAGATTCGGTAGTTGCTTATTTTATTAATTTCTTTTGTTTCATTAATTAAGTTACATTATCTTGTTTGTCAATAACGACTATACAACTCTGAGAATGCACCTACCATGGATCCTCATGCATATGCATAACTATTATTTTTATGACTCAAACCATTAAGTTTTAAACTATTGTTTTTTAATTATAGTGACGAACTACATAAAACTGAAGTTAAGTTTTATATGTACAATTTATATTTTTTATAAATTTTTTTTGCATTAATTTATAATTTTTATTAAAAAATATTAATATATAATTTTTATTTCTCATAAAAATAAAATATAAATTATTTATTTTAGAGATTTTTTTATTCATTTAAAATATGAAATTAATATATATAATTTAATAAATATTAAACATAATGTTAATGTAAAATATAAAAATTAAGATTTAATGTCATAAAAAATGATATTATTTACACAATTATTTTTTATAATTATTTGTTATTTAAAAAAAAGTTAAAACAATAAAAAAGAATATTGTAAAATATAAATTGCAAAATATAATATAAAATATATAAGATGGGTGCCTCAATTTTGAGAAAAATTGCCAATGCTATCCTTTCTAATTGGTAAATTTACCATGCATTTACAGGGCATATTGCTCCTATATTTGGATATAGTAGCTTGCCCATTTCATCGTGCAACCTTTCTGTATATAAACATAAACATGATGCTTATTTAAATTATTTAATTTCAAGTTGAAACAAGTTGAAATAATGATGTATAAAAATAATTATACAATGTATTTTTAAAAATCATTATTTAGTAGTGAGAATTTTTATTTTTTTAAAACTATCAACTATTATGACCGTAGTAAATACCCACGATGTCGCGGATGTGGTAGTTTAAGGCATGGTAAACTTTCAACTATAGTTTTAAAATGAGTGTACAAAATACTCCAAGTTGGTCGCAAGCACAAAAACTACCAGCTAACCCAGATTGGCCGATCAAGACAAGCAAACCAATTCTTTTAAAACAACTTACCTTGCAAACATTATTAATTACACTTTGCCCTAAACACTTGTTCGGCGCTTAATTTTCATCTACACAACCCTAATCCCATCGCAATGCAGGAAGATGGTTGAGGCAGCGCACAGAGAAAAACAGGGGCGTGGGAATGAAGGCTGCCGCTGGCAGATCACCCCTCCTTCCACTCTGCCTGCCAAAACCCCATTGCAGGTTGCTAATGCTTTTTTTCTCTTTCATTTATTTGTTAATTTTTTTGTGTAACAGCTCGGAGACAAGGGAGACTGGAAATCGTCTATCTGGTGTGGCGACTAAAGGAGATTAAAATCTCGGCACCTTGTTTTTCCGCCTCTTACTGGCTTATAAATGCATCCTATTTTCGCCTCCTTTCACAGTTTTCATGGTATTTACCAACACTCAATGTCTGGTTGAATAGCAGGTGAAGAAAAAACTAAATATGCAATAAAAATAGGGGGAAAAATTCCAGGCTATAATATGATAAAAATTAAACTAAAAAATGTTCCGGCTCTACCTTGAGTAAAATTAAATTTGAGAAAAATAACTCACGTCCTGTTTTACCAATTCAAAAGCTGGAATAGCATTTTAAACTAATAGCTATCTTATAAATATGAAAGGTTTCACACTGCGTCTGAAATTTTTTAAAAATTCTTCTATAATTGTACTTACCGATCTTTCCAATTCCGTCCATTCTAGGCAAGAAATTCCAGAGCAATTTTCCACCGTGATACACAGTTGCGGCACCTAAAAACTCAACCACACCACGCGGCATAAATGTCAAAACAGTAACAAAAAAGAAAAGCAATCAATCAAATAATACTGATTACTCTGTTTACCTGAAAATTTCATCTGAAGCGGCGCTGAAAAATATCAGAATACAATGTCCACATCAAAGAAAGGCGGATAATGAAACTCTAACCCTGGGCGGACATACAAGCCTTCTTTTTATCTTTTCACAAACCCTAACCCTAACCCTAGGGAGACATACAAACCGTCTATATGACTTTTTACAAACCCTATGTCATCCTATCCCAAAGACCAAACGACTGAAATAATTTGGAACTCTTTTTCAACTTTAGCAGTCCACGTGTTTTAATTTGGAAATAAAATTGTAATGGTAAAATTTGCGTACACATGTTACTTTCCATTTATTGTATGGTCCCATGGGGGGTTTGGGCTTCTATTTTCATGGATCAAGCGGTCTCATGAAGAAAAAAAATTGTGCTTCTGGATTAATTGGATTTTTTTCCAGAAAAATAGGACCCCCTACTTTTTTAAAATGAATTTTTAGTGGTGAAATTGAGGAGGGGCTAGAAATTGCCCCTACAACTTAAGAATTTTTTAGAAAGTTTTTCTCCCACTTGTCTATCACTTAAAATTTTAAATTCTTAAAAAAAAAAAAAAATTGAATTCATGGCCACTAGCCTTAAAATATTCCTAAAAAATCTAAGCAGCACCCGTTGAAATTTTTTAGGAAGCCCCCCTCCATAGGACCATACCCTTAGTTATGATATTAGTATATTCATTTTCTATATTTATGGATTCTTATATATATGTTTTTATAGATTTATAGATTTTATATATATTACAATACATTTGTCAAGATTATATTTATATGTATAAAGCTTGAATTTTATTATTTACTTGTTTAAGGTTATGTTTGTGATGGTGAGATTTTATTTATATTTATATATTTCAATTCATTCATCAAGATTATATTTAGTCTTAATATGATCATTATCCACCCAAACTTAATCATTTATCTATCTAGATAGAGTCATTTCTATTGTCGAACTTGTAGACATAGATTTGATCCCTACTTTTTCAAAATTCAAATTCACCTTCTAAATTACAAGTACATATTATTTTCTCATCCTAAGACTAACTAAGTACATATTTGTATATTTAATGTTATGTCCTAGTATTTAAAGGTATTTATTCTATAACGCCTCATAGATTTGATCCCTACTTTTTCAAAATTCAAATTCAACTTCTAAATTACAAGTACATATTATTTTCTCATCCTAAGACTAACTAAGTACATATTTGTATATTTAATGTTATGTCCTAGTATTTAAAGGTATTTATTCTACAACGCCTCATCCTTTAAGCATTAACCACGTCTTAGGGAAAAAATACTTCAATTTGGTATTTTAAAACAAATATAGATCTACATATTCATTATAGGAGCATTTGCATAGTTGAGATTTACCGCCTTCAATTTTTTAATTAAAATATTCTCATAAGTGGGAGGGATGAACTTTTTCTTAGCATGCTTAGAAAGATGTGATACTAACATTGTATGTCCAAAAATGAAAAGTACTTCTAACCATCTTATGCAATGTTGTAGTTCTAGGTAGGTAACGTAGTACCCATTAGACACATGGTGAATGGGTCCTCACTAGGTCCTAGGACCCTAATTTTGCATAACATTTCACCTTATCTATTGTGTGTCCTAGGTAAGTGACCTAGGACCCATTCACCACATGGCGAATAGATTGTCACTTAGACCTAAGACCCCTCTTTGAAATATGTTTCTAGCAGTATTTTAATGATTTCAAATCTATAATTCAACGGCAGATTGTGATATCTGAATTTCGAGAATTAATCTTAAGATATGTATAAATATAAGGTCATTTCACTTAGTTTCACCTAAGAGTTCTTATGCAAGCATCCTAATAGTAAACTTATGATTAAGAGAGAATTCAAGAGAAATTTCTAAGGAATTCAAGGGCATATTTGAAGAATATTATTGTAGCAGTCAAGATTCCATTCATCATGTCAAAGATTTAGTGCATCATGCATGTTGTTTGAGCTAATGTGTTGATCTAGTGTTCAAGATCTATCAAGCATATCAAATGCATTGTTTTGCATCAAGTTTCATGACTAAGATCTACATTCATTGAGGCCACTTCATGCTAGATTGTGCATATTTATCTAAGGTTCAAATAAGGACTGGTGAGTTGTGACATTGCATTTGTTCATTCATCATTCCTTTCATGCTTTTATTCATTTTAAGGTTTAATTACAAAAATGGCGTTTGACCAAGGCAAACCCCTATTCCCTAAGAAAACAATTTTTTTCTCTCCTTTAATGTGTGATTGCAGATTTTAGGTTGAAGATATTTCAAAGAGAAAAATTGAATAAAGTTGCAAAGTTGTCACCATTCTTGCAATATCACAAAAACTTTTCTACAAAATTTATTTCAGTTTTTTGATAATGAAAATTGAGAATTTGGGAGTGTAGACACAGAGGAACAAAACCTAGTAACAAAAAAATTCGGAGCCTTAGTCAGGACCCATTCGCCATAGGGTGAATGAGTCCTTAGTGAGCCATGAAAAAGTAATTTTTGTGAGAGGTTTGTAACAATTAACCCTTCCAAACTCTCCCTAAATTCTGTAGGTTCCATCTGTATTATGTTTAAACTTCTAAATGGACTTTATAGCTTGTAATTTGGAGTTTATTTGATGGTTTTAATCTTTCTCCCCAAAGTGCTATTTAGCTTAGACCCTCGTCCTAGCAAAAAGGAAATTTTGTAGATTCACATCTCGGGTTGACTCACCTAAGGGTTGTAAGTCAATGCTTGATGTGGATCTTATTTTCTAATGAAAATAGAAAAATAAGAATTTGGATCCACATTTCCAATTCAGGGGAAATCTCCCCTAGCTTACTTTTCAATGTTTCATTGTGGTGAACCCAACGTTTGAACATTCTAATTTTTGATTTGGAGTGCATTCAAACCCTAGATCTTGGATTTTCATTAATTCATTGTAGTTAGGATTCCATTTTGGAATAAAGTTGCATTACATTTTAGGTGTAAACTTGCATTTTGCATTCTTTTTAAATTTGAAAATTCAACAAAAAATGTAGTGTTAGACTAATTTTCAATAGTACTTGCATATTGGTGTATGTTCAATCATTGACATTAAATAATTGTGTCAAAATTGCATTTCAAAAAGTCTCACATAGTTCATCATTTGTCATTAGTTTTACTTGCATTTCAACATCAAATTCTAGAAAATTTTGTTATAGAAGTACTAGTCTGAGACCTGAAACATAAAACACATCTAATCACTCAAAAATTGCATTTTTCAATTTTAAAAATCCCTATACTAGGACCCATTCGCCATTGGGCAAATGATTCCTTGGAGGCCTACAAAAACCAACTTTTTAAAGCTTTTTTTTGGTTTTCTGCACTTCCTAGGCTTGTTGCTAACCTAATGTATCAGTTTGGAAAATTTCAAGAATTTGTGTTTTATACATATAGGTCAAATCATCCATTTAGTATAGTCATTTTTGAATCATTCCAAAATCAATTCAGTAGCAAAAATCATCAGACCTGAAAATGTTTACATTCTTGAAGTTTTGCATAATATGGATAAAAATACTTTTCACTTTTGCATAAAGAACATTTACATTCATGAAGCTTTGCATAAGTTTGATTTTCATTTTTGGATACACATTGTTTGTATTCTTGAAACTTTGCATAAATTGGATAAAAGTACTTTTCACGTTTGGATACATTGTTTACATTCTTAACACATCTTCCAAAATTGAGTGTTGTGTAATGGCATTTATGAATGTCAGATTTTATCCCTCAAAAATTACAATTAATTAGGCTTGGATTTGAATTAAAGGGGCCAATTAAGGAAAATTAAGCTCAAACAATTAATAAATCCCTAGATTAGTGTGAAACTATAAAGGTGCACTTTACAACACCCTAAATAACGCACAATTAAGTCCATTTAGTTGAAAAGGGCCCTAAAATTTTTGTGAATATGTAAAAAAAAATATTACAACATTAGGCTCATTTTTTATTAATTATTCCCAAATTAAGTGTGGAAAAGGGATACTTTTTCTCACACTACAATTTTGAAATAAAACTTGGAGAAGTGTATAAAAAATGTATCAACAATAAAATGAATAAACTCTATAAAATCAAACTTATATCACAAGATTTGTGTGGATAAATCCTTTATAGAAAAAAATACACCAACAAAGAAAGAAAATGTTTCCATTAATCACAATATCAATGTTACATTAATACATCAACTCCCACTCTTTGATCCAAAAAAAATTCTAGTAGTACAATAACACTCAACCTAGAAAAGGCCATAGTCAAACTTACCAAGGCATTCAATTTATAGAGTTCTAGTAAGGGAATAACATAAAAGGCTTTCCAAATCCAACATCCAAAACCCATGGTATTGAAAAAAATACAAAACCCTTATGACCAAATCTATTAATGCACACAGGACTATTAATTAGTATGACACATTTTGACCAATAACTCCCATGACATACATCTTATATGAAGCACTCCATTTTCAAGACACTACAACTATCAAAACCAAAGCTGTTACACTTTCTCCTTTAGCACATAGGAATGAAAAAGTATTATAAATATATTTAAGTCGCATATAACTTCCATTGTCATAAGTAGCCACTCACTATAAGTGTATCCTCCCTTATTAATTCCATTACAAACATTATAAGTCCCAAAAGTATTAATAATTAAATAGCTCACCCAATTGCCCCCTAGACATTCATGTACCCACTCCCAAGGTGTTGGAGACATGAAATACATTACGATCACAAGGTTAATAGAAAAATTATCCCAAGACTATCCTTTTTGATATTATACATTGTAATGATATAAATAAGAAGAATAAAAGGAATCAATTATAGGATGAAAGGCCCATGGCTTCTCTACACCAAGAGAGCTTATATGTGCTCACCAATTTTATAAGTGAATCTACAATATTATCCAAAGTGTCAACTTTTAGAATCATGTCCATACTACTTTCCACCATCTCATGTACAAAGTGATATTTTATATATATGTTCTTGGTAAGAGTGTGGTACATGGGATTTCTAACCAAACAAATATAAATTTGACTATAACGTCCATGATTTCAACCACCCTATAATCCATAACAACTCATAAACACTAATTTTATAACCACAATGCCTCCTTACAAACATGTGTAACAACCATACACTTTGCTTCAATTATAGATAGTGAAATTATAGGTTGTCTCTTACCTATCCAACTCACAACACCACCAAATAGAGAAAACATGACCACTAGTAAACCTTTGAATATCCAAGCCATGTGCCTAATTTGAATCAACAATGCATTATATGTCCAATAACCTTCTAGTATCATTAGAGGCATGATAACATAAGACTAAACAAAACCTACTAACAACTCTAGTTCCTTAGGTAAAATATCTAGTATAATGCATACCACTACATTCAATGGGCTACCTACAACACTAACATAATTCACATTATAAATTTCATCTGAATCATAGTCTAACATAGGACATAGATTCAATAAAATATTAGTGCCTACAAGTAAGGGATACTCACTAATATGTAATCATGCATAAAAAATTATTGTAAAATAGGGTCAATGTACTTAATCTAACTAAACCCAAAACAAATGTGAACTTGGTCTCTAATGATTTTAATTCCCATATTTATTTTTTTGCTGCCCATAAATCCTTCATGTCAAACACACTAGAAAGCTAATTTTTAAGTTCCCTAATCACCACTTTATTATTACCAATAAACATGTCATTAACGTACAAGGCAATAATTGGAATAAGATCATTAATAAATTTAATGTAAATGTAATGATCTTAATTTATTTTAAGAAAATTCAACTTCAATGTAAATAATTCAACTTCTAGTACCACTTTTGAGGTGATTGTTTTAAATCATATAATGATCTTTTTAAGTATTAAACCAAATTTTATTTTATATTAACCTCAAATCCATCTAGTCACTAATTTTTAAATTTGATCTTCAAGATCCATGAGCAAGAAAGACTTTTTTACATTCATATGGTCTATCTTAAAATCACAAGTAACATCAATTGAAGGTAGAAATTTTATGGAACATAATTTAACCAGAGAAAAAATTCACCAAAATCATCTCCTTTCTCTTGGAGTAGTCCTAATTAGCCACTAGTTTGTCCTTGTATCTCTACAACTTTTTAGCATTAAGGTTCCATCCATCTTGTAAATTATATGTCATGGTTCTAAAATCCTTGGATCTCTAGGCACTTAGGTGTATTGGGAAAATATTTTGTAATATACATTCTTATAACATTGAAGAGTTATATTTGGAAGCTTTCTTTTAGACTTAAGTCCTTTGTGCACATCTATAAAATTAGCTCTTTGAATGTATAAAGTATGAGAAATAATTGAATGTAGTGTTACTTTGTAGAAACAAGGAAATTTTGAGGCATAAGGAGGTTGTTCACAGGTACACAAGTTCTTCCATGGTGGAGGCAAAGACAAGAATGAAAGTGGTTGTATTGTAATCTTATTTATTTGATGATAATGCATAATTGACCTCTCTTCTTGATGGAGTTTTTTGCCACAAGTGTTTCTTCATGTAAATCCTATGTTGTGTGATTATCTTGTTTTAATGATATGTGCCTCATTGATTCTATCTTATTATGATGTTATTCTCCATACATTTATGTTATAAGTTCACATAAGGTAGTGTATATAAGCATGTTGTATTGGGTGACTTTTTATATCATAAGGAAGTGTTGGAGACTTGAAGTTGTTAAGGGAGATTGTTGGCAACATGAGCATGATCATGAATGGTATGCTAGAGATTGATGAGCATGATATTGTATGGTGTTTTCATTGATTGTAAACCATGTTAGAGATGCAAAATTGTTGGTCTAGAGAAGACCAAGTATTTTGAAGATTTTCCTAAGTCTCGGTGTATAGTTTAGTGTTCAGTGAATCGATTTTGTGGTTTGTATTGCTCTGCTATGTAGAATCTTGTCATGTGATTTTGAGGTAATATTGGTGCATGTTTTTGATAAGGTAAGCAAGGTTTTGAAAGGACCAATATAACATTTTGCAAAACTAAGAGAAGGACACTTCCAAATAACAAAGTCTCAAACTTTTCCAACGAAATAGTACCAACGAAGACACTTCAATAGCACAATAGAAACACAAACAACACCTGGTCAACAAAAAATAGGAGAGATAGAACACTCAGAACCAATAGCAATCCTAAGTCAATGACATACTAACAACCTAAACTTGAAACCACAACCAAGAGAAACTAAACGCTTAGAACAAAAACATGTCCTATTGAAAACAAGAAATAACCCACAATACTGTAGACCCAAAAGATTGCCTAAACCAACCAGGTTGCACATCACCTACAGTAGTTGGACTGCAATAGACCTTTCGCTCAAATAAGACACAAATTATCCTAACGGTTTCTTACCAAAAGAGGGGTAAGGATCACAAGTTGATGTAGAGAAACATTTTGAGCCAAGGAATAACTCACCACATAGCAAGCCTTGAAGACTGCTAGAAAAAACTAAGGCACAAACCACCTATAGTAGCTAGATAGCAGCAACCTTTCCGCTCAAGTTAGACAAAACTAAGCCTAATAGAATCCTAGCACAAGAGGGGTAATAATTAAAAAAAGCTACAGAGATACATTCTTCAAAAAGCACCAACCAACCAGACACCAACCCAAAAACCACCTCAAAATGATAGGGCTCCCCTCTATAGGAGAGGAAGAAGTGGAGACCATAACTACCAAAGAAACCTCTCACCATAGAAAGCACACTCCACCTTGATAGGAACCATCTAAGGAGAGAAGCACTCCCCACCATATCAACAACCACTAGCTCCACCTCAATAGGAGAGGGATCCACCTTAATTGGATTCATATTCACCTCTATAGAATATAGTGATTGTAGGAAATGGTAGCAAGCAAGAAATCCAGTAGAACAAGCAAACACCTCCTCCCAAGGCATACAAACAAGAGAAACAAAGGGGCTCTAAAACCAACCCCCATCAAACACGTTTGAAACAATGAATTAGCAACACAAATCCTCCAACACAGACATTTTGCACCACACCAGTAGCAAACCCCCATCTCGCCAAAAGAGGACAAGATATGGTCTCACAAACCTCCAACTCCAACAACAAGAGAAAAGTTATTGAGAGAAAATAAAAAAATAAGATCACTTCTCCAATGAGCATCTTCAACCAAGCTACCACATAGCTAGCATCTTAAACAAACCTTCCTTGAAGGCAGCATAACATCATTCCTCATAAGGGGCTCAAACCAAATCCTAACAGGAAAGAGAGCAACTAGAGTAAAACACCCTTAACCACACTCTCAAACACCACCTCCACCACAAAAAGAGGGATACCCACCTCAATAGGAAGCCGAGAGGGCTGGAAGAGGGAAGAAGCACCAGTGAACAAGGAAATATAAATGTACCTCAAGAACAAATCGAACCAAGTGGAGCCAACAAAGGCAGAACTACCCAAGCACTAAAGCCCAACACCAAACCCAACAAACCACATGAGGAATCCACACAAGACAACCAACCACATAGGTAGCAAGGGAGAAGAACAAATAAGAAACACCATAGAAACATCCCCAATCACAAACACCACCAGGCACCAAACACATGCTAACCCCACAAACAGGCCAAAGCGCAAAAAAGGGGTGGAAAGAGAGAACTGGATAACAAACTACGCACCACGACCAACCTAGAGAGACACCAAAGATTATATCCAGAGTTTCGAGGATTGATGTCTTTCACAATTGAAGATAATATTGACAAAGTATCGACTAAGTTATGACATAATTATAGTTACAAAGTATATTTTGGAATACTCTGCATTCCATCGTGGATGAATATTTTTCTATGTGGTTTTGAGGAACTATTTTTAGATGATAGAAGTGTGTGTATTCGAAGTGATAAGTCTCTTGGTGTTTTGTGTGTCAAGTTGTGAATGAACAGTTGGTTCATTTTTTTATTGCTTCATCACAGGTGTTGACCTAAAGGATTTGGGGTCATGCAAAGTTGAATTGTGTATGGAGCGGAATCATGGGAGTGATTATGGGTCATGTCGACCTCTTTTGATGGTGTACATATTTTGGTTCTTTTCATAAGGCTTGTGTGTTGTTGTTTTGGGCTGATAGGTTATGTGGTTCATGTTTCATCTAATTAGGCTTACCTAATTAATGTTTTGGTTGGTTGTGGTATATATACAAGGTTAATTCCTTGTGTGGAAATAGATATATGAGGTAATTGAGTATGTGTGCGAGATTGAGTGTAGGGAGAAGTGTGAAGTGTAATTGTGGTGAAGTATGAAGTGTGTTAAGTCAATTTCAGAGCTTAAGTGGAGTTGTATCTTCAGTGTAGGTTAGATGCATTGTTAGTAGTTCATCCTTGGCAGTGAGCTACCCTTTATTCTATCTTTTTCTATTCTAGGTAGTGATCCCTTAGTAGTGAGCCATCAGTGGTGATCCATTCTCTTTTTCTGGATAGTGAGTCCACCATTCTATATCAATATTGTAACTGTTATAATATATTGTGAGCTAATCCTCACTATGGCTTTTCCCTTTCAATGGTTTTCCACGTGAAATTGGTGTTATTGTGTTTTTTTATGTAATGCATGCTTTATATGTTTCATTCCATTATTTCAAATTTCATATTATGATTTGAATGAATGCTTAAGTTGATAAAGTGAATGAATTTTAGTGAACACTGATTCACCCCCCTCTCAATATTCTGAGTGTTTAATAATTGGTATCATATATTGGTTCCTTCAATTGGCTTGATCATTGAGGTAGATCTCGGAGGTTGAACACAAGGATACAAGGAAGTATCCTATTCCTCCATAAGATATTATCCATAAAGGTTTTACTAAAGAATATTATAAAGATATGGAAGGACAACTCAAATCAACCCTTGATGATTTGGACATCAAAATCTGAAAATAAATACCTAAAAGAGAATCTTTAGGATGAAAATGAGCATATCAATAAGTTGACAGAGAAAGTCAAGAAAGCTATAGAAAGATTCAATGAAATAAATGAGCAACTTAAGCAATCAAATGAGACCATCACCAACCTGAAAGTGCAAGTTGAAAAAGGAAAAAGAGTTGAAGATTGCCTAAATGCCAAACTAAAAGATAAATATAAAGAATTTTCAAAGCTTGAACAAGATATTGTAAGTTTGAGATTAGATCTAGAGAAATCAAAGATTCAAGAAGACAAATTCATGAAGAGCTCCACATTGCTTGATGAAATGATTGCAAGTCAAAAGGATTCTAAGGAGAAACAAGGATTAGGGTTTGAGAAAGGAGAAATTTCAAAGACTCCAAACAATGTTGAAAATAAGAATTATAAGAAGAACAATGTGAGAGAGGTTTGAATCTAGAAGAAATATTTCAAAAGACCTCATATCAAACAACCTCCTACACAAAGGTATTCACCTTTTAATGGCTATTGTTACTCCTACAATAAGTTTGGACATAAAGTTGTAGAGTGTAGAAGCAGAATGAATCTGAATAGTCAATCCTTTCTTGGTTAGTGTTTTACATGCAATATATTTGATCGTAAGGCTAATGAATGTAGAATTCAGATGATGAATGGTTACAATAATGACATGATATTACAATATTTCAATGGTTATTGTTATACATGCAATGGATTTGGGCATAAGGCTTTTGAATGTAGATCTAAAATGGCAAGAAATAAGTTTTTTTAGCAAAAAGATGTCAAATGTCACAAGTGCAACAAACTTGGACACATAGCTAAGTTTTGAAAAAACAAGAATGTTAAACCCTTTGTTTCACAAAAGAATAAGGGTGATCCAATGAAGAAATTTAATCTTGTTGACATAAAGAAAGAGATGAATAGGATATGGAAGAATGAATAAGAGGGCTAATTAAAGAATGAGTCAGTGCCAACTCTTTGTGTAGATATTTCCTCCAAAAACTAAATGAAGAGCTTTGGCTCAAGGGGAGTTTTAGTAAAAAATCTTCAACCCCCCACCAAGGATGTAGTGCTGACACTTTCAGCACACTGGTACATGTGTAGATCAACATGGTTGATCTATTGGTGGTATCTTCGATATGAAAATTCTCATTGTGAAAATTTTTAGAGTGATTGAAGATGTTTATCATGACACAGTGACGGTTTGCCATCTTTTTGACCTAAATTTGTCAACTACAATCAATGCATTTTAGGCCATCGAAAAGTGTTTATATGTGATTTCGTATATGATTAAGTCATTTGTGAATGAGCAATTCAAGTGAAGAGAAAAGTAAAGATGATTTGAAGTGATTCTAAGTTGTGTGAAATCCTACTGACAAAGAATAACAAGGTATTTATTAGTTTATTGATAATCCCTCATTTCATAGAAGATTCAAGCTATTTACTCCATAAGTAATTGATGTTTTGGAGTGACCAAGACCTAAATTTAAGAAGCACCCATATATTAAATCCATGGATATGGACCCTGAAGGAGTGTTTTTTATGGTTCCATATGGTGTGATGCATATAAAGGATGTGTGGATCTATATCCATACACAAATGGAAGAGTATGATCATGGAAAGATGGTAAAATATTGGGTGAATGAGCTAACTGGAATTGAATTTGAAATAAAGCCTAAGTTTAAGAGTTTGACAAAGAAGAATTTGGATGTATGGAACAAATTTCCAAAAAAAATCTATGAGAATGAGTGGGTCAAATATGTGCTCAACAGAATTAATGACAAATTCATGTGGTTAGATACACCGCATATCATTAACAAGCAAGTAATTAAGGTGGTTATTGGTTTATGCTCTGAAGGACCCATCTTGGCACTAAAGCCCATGAAGAATGAAATGGTAATGAAGCTCACAAGTGAAAAATTTGATAAGCATGCCATAATGGTGAAGGATATTGAATATCTGGTAGTTAAGTATGCATCAACGATGATCAAATATAAGATATTTTGTACTAATAGAGAGAACTTTGTGTTAGCTACCGCTATTCACACAACTTACCAAATGGTGAAAGAGGGTTTGGACACAGGTTTGTGTGAGAATTTTATGGATAACCTATAGAATATGAAGGAATCAAGATAATTTAAGAAGGTTCAAAGACATTGAATCCCAAAAACTATGTTGTGGGATTTCTTTAAAACTTTTAAAGGAAAAATCATGAAAGAGAGAGGATACCGATAATTATTTTTGAGAAATACAAGAGTGACATAACCTGTATGGTTAGAAAAGACCACTAATTTATGGAAGTAGTTGAACCTAGATCCAAAGAGTTGGGATATGAGGTTACAGAAGAAGAGCTTACTAGTTTTGTAGAGATCATGTTGAGGAAACCAAGAGATCTGCCTGTGGATAGATTTGGTACTTATGTAGAGAAATCAAGTGAAGTAAACATGGAAAAGAAGAAGAGGAAGAGGAAGGATCCCAATTGGCCCAAAATAATAATTCTCGAGTCTTTTTGGGAGAGACTAGTGCCAAGAGAATAAAGCTTGATATTGTAGATACTAAGAGTGAAAAGGAAGTGCAAAAAGAAAATAAACTTTTACTTTTCTAAGAAGAGAAAAGAAGTCAGAAGAAGGAGAAAAAATAACTAAAGGTAAGGAGAAGAAGAAAAAAGATCCCTCTGATAAGGAAACATAGCCCTTTGAAATTATATTCTTTATTTAATAGCATTGCAAAATTTGGTCTCCTAGAAGAGATAGTCAAAATGTATGTAGAAGAGAATGATGAGAATACGACTACAATTGAAGAATCCATTTAAAATATATGGTTACATTCAATACAATTTTGAGTGAGATAGAAGATCAACTGGTTGGTGATCTGAAAAGTCCTTTAAGTGTTGAAAGGTATGAATCTTTTGAATAAGATGCAAAAATGAGGATATTTACCTTAGATAATATTGGTTCTTCTCTCATAGATGAAGATAGAGTTAAATTTTCTAAGTTGTACAATAAGAAGTTCATGATAAAATAGAGATTTGGTACTCTAATGAGGAGAAATAAACAAGGTATAGAAATACTCAAGAATGAAACACTACATAAAGTTGTAGATCTTGCAAAAGAGGTGGGAATGTCTTCGTATAATCAAGATCAAATGTAGCATGAGGCATCCATTCCAGAAAGTAATGAGCTTGTGATTACACAACATGAGCATGTGCCTATGGATGAGAATGTACAAGAAGACATGGTTATAGATAATAACCCTCTAATTATGGATAATTTTGTTGATGAAGAGAGGAAAGATGAGAGGTAGGATGCCTCAGAGAAAGAGGAAACACAAGTAGAAAAAAATTCCCCCTCTAAATATGGAGATAGATGTAGAGCAGAAGGAAGAAGACAAACAAGGATTCCAAGAGAATTTTGATTCACTAGGAGAATAGAACTTGCATCCTTTGGATGGTGAGAAGAATCTTAAAGAAGAGAAGAATGCTCCAATAGAGGAGAAAAGGAGGACAAGAAGGAAGAATGTACAAAAATTGTTGGTGAATCTTTCAGAATGTCTGAATATTTTTGAACTAGTGGTATCTACACAACTCCTACAGATTCCAATGCAATAAGGATAGGTAGATATGAGCAAGATTTATCCCCTACATAATTTATAGCTTGGTGATGCTTTTTATGCCTTTACAAGGAAGGAAATACTAAAAACACACCAAAAGAGTACCTAATTCCACAAGGAGCATAAAAGACCAAATGGAATCAATAGAGTCACAAATAGTTTAGGCCTTTGGTGCTTATAATTTGGCTAATGATGCAAATGGTGCAACAAGAGCATCAATTGAGAACCTGCATGGACAATTCTTCCTACTGTAAGAAAGAAAATAAAAAAATCATTATGCAGTATAACCAACTCCAAGATTTGGTAAAAGCAAGGCTTAAATATTTGACTGGAGTGTTAGCTAGTGTAGATAAGGTGGCACAAGAGAATTTGGTGCCTAGTTCTCTAGATGAAGGAGAAGACCTCCATACTTAGTTTGAGTGTCAATGTTGCATGCTTCCATTCACTAAGAAGGACTGGAAGATAGAAAAG
Source organism: Sequoiadendron giganteum (assembly GCA_007115665.2). Classification (NCBI taxonomy): domain Eukaryota; kingdom Viridiplantae; phylum Streptophyta; class Pinopsida; order Cupressales; family Cupressaceae; genus Sequoiadendron; species Sequoiadendron giganteum. Next base: position 113,135,569 of record CM021108.1, read on the forward strand.
AATGATTAGGAGGCATACATTGTCAAACTGAAGGTTTCATACAAGGGTATTTTACCCTATTCAAGCTAAGGTGTACATTTTTTCTTTACATATGCAGTTTTTTCTTATAATGTACATATTTGAAAGTAGTAGATAAGTGTTGTAGAGCAAATTTGTCAATTTTTATGGATAATATTCTTAGGGGGGGCATTTTGATGTAAATATTTCCCAAGGAAAATATTTTTGGAGAAGTTTGTTGTGTATAGGAGAGAAGCAGTAAGGGGGAGTTACTCCCATGTATGTATATATATCAGTTAGGGGGAGTATGTATGTATGTATAATGATCCATTTACCCTTGATGTTAAAGGGGGAGAGTAGTTCGAGGAGTAGTTTGAGAAATTTTGGAGAGTGTGAGCATGTTGACATCAATGAGAAAGGTGGAGATTATTTGATACTTGAAGTTGTTAAGAGAGAATGTTGGTAACATGAGCATGATGATGTTTGGTATGTTGGAGATTCATGAGCATGGAAGTGTACGGTGTTTCCATTGATGCAACCCATGGTAGAGATGCAGAAGTGTTGGTTAGGAGAAGATCAAGCATTTTGTAGATTTGCCTAAGTCCTGATGTATAGTTCAATGTTCAGTGAAACAATTTTGTGGCTCACATTTCTCTGCCATGTAGAATCTTGTCATGCAATTTTGAGGTAATATTGGTGCACGATGAAGGATTTTATATCCATAGTTTCAAGGCTTGATGTCTTTCACAGTTGAGATGATCTTGACAAAGTATCGATTAAGTTATGACAAAATTATTATAGTTAGAGTAAATTTTGGAATGCTCCACATTCTACCATGGATGAATATTTTTCTATGTGGTTTTGAGGAAGTTTTTGTGGATGGAAAAATTATTTGTGTTCCAAGTGACAAGTGTCTTGGTGGTCCACGTGTCAAGTTATGAATGAAAAATTAGTGAACATTATGTTATTGCTTCATTAGAGGTGCTGACCTAAAGGCTTTCAGGTCGTGCAAAGTTGAATTATGTATGGAGAAGAATCATGGGAGTGATCATGGGTCATTCAAACCTATTATGATGGTGTACACATTTTGGTTCTTTGCAAGGCGTGTGTGTTGGTGTTTTGGGCCAATAGGTTATGTGGTAGCTACCATATATTCTACTTCAGAAGTGGACAAAGCAACCACAACTTGTTGCTTACTCATCCAACTAATTGCACAACCAAACAAATTAAACACATAAGCACTGGTTGATATTCTACTATCAACATCATCTACCCAATCTGAATCCACATAACCATGAATATCAAGGGAAATCTCATCTTCAATCATATTACTATGATAACACAAGGAATAATATGAGGTACCACACAAATATTTGAAGACTCTTTAAACTACATCCCAATGAACTCTACCAAGATTAGACATATATTTGGAAAGAACTCCCACCGCTTGGGCAATTTATAGTATTATATAGACCATAACATACATCAAACTTCTAAGTATACTATGGTAAAACACTCTACTCATGTCTTCCATTTGTGATGGATATGTTGGACAATCTAAAATAGATAACTTTTGTCCAGTTGAAATGGGAACACACAATGGCCTACAATCATGCATATCAAACCTCTATAAAATTGAATTGACATACTTACTTTGGACAAGCCATAGCTTTCTTTTCACTCTATCTCTTCTAATTTCCATCCCAAGATTGTGTTTAGCTACACCAAGATCTTTAATTTTAAACTTAGCAGCAAGTTGAGATTTCAATTCTAAAATCATACCTTTCCCTTTACCAATGAATAACACATCATCAACATATAATGCAATAAATAGGACACGATCACCATCAGTTTTATAATAAACATGATGATCTAATTTAAAACAGTCAAATCCCAAACTCAACACATATGTATCAAATTTTTGGTACTACATCCTAGGACTCTATTTTGAACCATATAATGATTTCTTCAATTTGCAAACCGGTTTACTTTTACCTTTCACCACATAGTGCTCTAGCTGTGTCATATAAATATCCTCCTCCAAGTCACCATGAAGGAAATAAATTTTTGCATCCATTTGATCAACCTCTAAATCATAAGCAGAAGCAATAGAAAGCAAAAATCTAATGGATGTCATTTTTGCAATTGGAGAAAATATCTCACCATAATCAACACCCTCAACTTGAGAGTAACCTTTTGCAAGCAACCTTGCTTTGTGTTCCTCAATACTTCCATCTGAACCAATGTTTTTTATTGAACGCCCATTTGCAACCAATTTTTCATCCTTTAAGAAATGGTGCAAGATCACATGTATCATTCTTTTTCAAAGCTGTCGTTTCTTCAACCATAACAATCTTCCTAGATTTTGCATCATTCACACCTAATGCCTCTTCTACTGATTTAGGTTCATCCATGTTAGTATTCAAAGAAAAAATACATCTCCAATCATTAGGTGAATACCTTTCAGGTGGTTTTATGTGCCTTGTAGACCTGTGAACAAGCTAAGTTGGAGGTTCTTCCTCCTCTACTAAAGATTCAGAGCTAGATGAGCTCTCCTTAATTTCTTTTGTATCCATGGGCCTCGATTCAACTTTCTCAGGTGTAGAAGGAAATGGAATCACATCTTCCTGTTTACTTTGTTCTAACTGCAATGTAACAGAAGAAGGCTTAGTTTCTCTAAAACAAACACTTCTACTATATATTACCTTCTTTGCAACAAGATCCCAAAGCATGTATCCTTTCACACCATAACTATATCCAATGAAGATACACTTCACAACCTTATTCTCCAATTTCGTTCGCTTCTCCTTTGGCACATGTGCATATGCCTCACAACCAAAAATTATAAGATGTATTAATGAAGGCTTGCGACCCGACCGTGCCTCTATAGGTGTCTTATCAACAAGAACTGATGTAGGAGAAATTTTAATCAAATAACAAGTAGTGACAATAGCTTCATCCCAAAACCTTTGTTCTAGACCAGCTCCACTTAACATACTCCTAGCCTTCTCCATCAGTGTCTTGTTTATTCTTCTGCCACTCCATTTTGTTGTGGAGAATATGGAGTTGTCTTTTGTCTATGAATACCACAATATTTACAAAATCTATCAAAATCATTAGAGAAAAATTCACAACCATTATTAGTCCTCAAACATTTTATTTTCTTTCCAATTTGTAACTCAACCATTGCTTTAAATTCTTTAAATCGACTGAAAACTTTAGATTTACTCTTTAGAAAATATACCCATGTCCTACTATAATCATCAATAAATGAAACATAATATGTAGATTTACCAATTGAAGGAATATCTATAAGACCAAACACATCATAATGAATAAGATCCAATACACCACAAGATTTATGAGAACTCGAGTAAAACTATACGCGGTTTTATTTTCCATAAATGCAATGCTCACAAAAATCAAATTCAAGATTACAATTAGACAAAACTTCAACGAGGTTTTTATTTTTCAAGATACTTAGACCCTTTTCTCCAATGTGGCCAAGTATTTGGTGCCATAACATAGTTTTCTTTGTAGGTAATTTTGATTTAAAGAAATAGCACCCTTGGGTACCCAAAATCCATGACCATTTGTTGAAGGTGAACCCCTCACTTCTTCCAGAGATTTACTTTTCACAGAAGTACTATTGCACTCAACAGTGCATGCATCAAGGTTATATAATGTGTCATATCTAACACCTCTAGCAATCACCACAACACCTCTGACCATCTTGCATTATGCATCAAAAAATACTGCCTACACACCTACATCTATTAGTTTGTTCACATATGACAAATTTCGTGCTAAACCAGGGATATGCAACACACCATTAATCGTTCTTATTCTACCATTAGGAAACTTGATTTTAAATTTTCCATGACCAACAATGTCTAAATGAGAATCATCACCCAAGTACACCTTACCTTCATCAAATTCTTCATATTCAAAAAACCAATCTCTATTAAAGGTCATATGGAAAGATGCACCTAAATCAATTAACCATGCATCATTACCTACACGAGTTTCCAAAGCTGAAATGAATGTGTCACCATCTTTCTTTTTAGACTCAAAATCAAAATCAAATTTCTTATTTTCTTCTTTGCAGTCCTTATGAACATGTCCAGGCTTATCGCAGTTCCAACAAATAACTTTGGACTTTCCAGGAGACTTAGATCTCCCCTTGGACTTGGATTTTACATGCTTCTTATTCTTCTTGCCTTTTTCCTTAGGTCTTCCATAGACATTCAAGGCCTCCTTGGCACTGATGGATACCTTCTCCCTCATCTATTCAGAAAGAAAAGAACCCACCACATCTTCAGTTTTCAATATAACATAAGTACTCCTAATAGCCATAACACGATAATCCCACAAATCAGGCAAAGAACAAAGCAATATATGACATTTCTCTTCCTCATCCATTTTGACACCAACTCATGCCAATTGAGCCACCAACATATTGAATTATTTTAGGTGGTCTGTAATTCATCCACCCTCTTCCATTCTCTGGGAATACAACTTCTTCCTCAAGAAAATCTTGTTCACTAAATATTTGGCTTGATACATCTCACCAAGTTTCTTCCATAGTTTTTGTGTAGAGGTATATTCATGGGCATTGATTAAAACAGAGTCTTCCAAACATAATCTAATTAGACCCTTGGCTTTACGGTCCCTAACATCATATTGAGAAGCTTGATTAGGATCTATAGGCCTTGAAACATTCTCATCAACAACATCTCACAGATCTGAATCTATCAATAGATCCTCCATCTTCAACTTCCACATTTCAAAATTATTTCCAAAAAATTTATCCACCTCTATACTTTCTGATGAACTTGCCATCTGAAAATTCCTGCAACAATATCACAAAGTGTCTTCTACACAAGCTCCCACTCAAATCTAGATTAGTTCAAAAAACCCAATAACCCACAACTGAAACCAAAGGTCATCAAGCTTTGATACCACTTGTAAGGAAGCTAAGGTAGTGGAACAACTTCCTACACTAACCTTGAGAGGAGAACAATGCAAAATTTTAAAGATCTTTAACAGTTAAAAAAAATTAAATAGAAATAAACACAAATATCATGCATACCACAACACAATGATTTATGTGGGGAAAACCCTTTTAGGAGAAAAAAAACCCATACTCTAAAATTTGCCCAATATATTATTCAGAAATCACAAAGATTACAATATACTTGTAGAGCAAGCTTCTTGTAGGATTATCACCACTCAGAGATTCAGAGGCAACATAGTTGCTACTAGACTCTCAAAATATGTATCACAATCCACATTCGTAATACAATGCCCTCATAATTAGGGTTTCCTTCTAGGCAAGTCAAGTTAATAAAATATCGGCTATCAAATATGAGACATAATGACGAATGATCTAGATTTACAATAATAAAATAATTAGCATTTTCCTTTCGGGGGCATTGCCCTTGAGCCCCTACTAAGGTGCATTGCCCTTGGACCCCAATCAAGGGGATGATCCCCCCAAACCCCTCATGGGGGGGATCCCTCCCACACGCCCCCATCATCGTCGGTTGAATAGTACCTTGTGTATCGACAATACCTTATGTAATTGCAAGGTTGAGACACATTTTATGAATAGCTTTTAGAGCTTAAGTGGAACTATATCTTTAGGATAGGTCAGATGCATTGTTAGCAGTTCATCCTTGGTAGTGATCCACCCTTTCTTCTATTATTTTCTATTTTGGGTAGTGAGCCACTAACAATGGGCCACTCTCTTTTTTAGACAATATTTCCTTGGATAGCGAGTCCACCATTATATATCAATATTGTAGTTGGTTGTAATATATTGTGAACTAATCCTCACTGTGGTTTTTTCCTTTCAAGGGTTTTGCACGTAAATATAGTGTTCTTGTGTTCATTGATGTGATGCATGTTTTATATGCTCCTTTCCATTACTCTAAATTTATTATGATGATTTAAATGAATGCTTAAGTTTATAAAGTGAATGAATTTCACTGAATATTGATTTACCCCCTCCCTCTCAGTATTCTAGGTGTTCAACGAGACGATGGATCTAATTATGGAAATTCCATATTAAGGTAACTTGATTTTTAGATTTACATATAAGCTTCAAATTTTCATGTTGTTGTAGTGCAAGCCTTGAATCTCATCCATTGAATTAATTATTTGATATAGATTGAATTTAACAACAATTGGTATTGAACTTGACTATTTCTCATCATTTGGTATTAGCGATTAAGGTGAATTTGGTTTTGGGTATTCCTTCATTTTTTATTTCTTAGCTTGGAAAGCTTGTGGGAATTTGTTAGAGGGAATTGAAGGTTGTTGGAAGGCTTGTAGGGTTGTAATGAATATTTTGTGAGTTACCTTTGTTTTGCAAAATTATGAGATTGGAATCCATGGATATTGTTAATGTGATCTATGTTGGACATCAAAAGATCATGATTATGGATCTTTATGAAGTCGGTTATGTTTTGGTAGCTTGGAGCTCTTGCTTAAAAATATGTGTTATCCTCTTGTTTTTTCATTTTGTTCCTCTAACTTGTGGTCATGTGTAGTGAGTGTTAGAGTAAAGGTTTTAACTTAATTATGTTGATTAAGTTACCTTTATTCCCTTCTTAATATTTCACGTTAGTTTGCATAAAGTGACATTTAATAATTATATTAATTATTAAATGTTTTCCTATTAGGGCTTCTATTAGGGTTTTTCCTATTAGGGTTTTATTAGGGTTTGCATGATCTCCTTTTTATAAGGATTGATCTCATTGTATTTCATATCAATTCATTCTCTCATTCTCTCTGATATATACATTTTCAGTTTTCAGAGAACCCTTGCTTGTTTGTCTCCATCTCTTCTTTTGTGACAGGTTATTTGCATGCAGGTGATCTTCGGGGTTTGTGGTGTTGTATTTTCTCAACTCCTACATGGTATCAAAGCTCCACACCTGCTGCTTCATGTTCTTGTTTTGAAGATTTTTGGAGCTTCAAGGGTTTGGGGTTTGTTTTCTTGATCTAGGGCATACCTGCAATTTTGAAGCATTTTCAGCTCAAACGGACTTCGCCATTGCGTTTGCAGCGGTCCAAAACCCCTAAATCGACTATCCATTCGTCCATTTTGGACAAAGTCGAATTTTGAAGCAATTTTTTTTTGCAAGACGGTCGTCCGCTTGCCTGGTAATTTTATTTTTCAAAAAAAAAAATTCACTGCTTTTCGGAAAATTCACAATTTTTTATTGCAAAAAATTTTTAATGAATTTTTTGTTTTGATTTTTTTTTTAATTAAAAAAAAAAAAACAAAAATTCATAAGCCTTTTAAACGCTTGCTCAGGCCTGTGGGTCCCTGCGCAGGCAGGGACGGTACCCAAGGGTACCGCCTCCTATCCTTACGGTAGGCGATGGCCCCTTGGGCGCCGTGCCCACCCTGCAGCGGCCGGTACCATATGGGTACCGCCCTGCCACATTGGTAGGCGACGGCTCCATGCGAGACCCGCCCTTTTTTCTTTTTTTTTTTAAATTACAAAAAAAATGTGTATTTTTATCGATTCAAAAAAAAAAATGAAAATCCTTTTTTTTATATAGAAAACATTTTTTTAAAAAATAAGCCCAGTTATGCATTTACGGTGATGGTCGTTTGGCCATCAAATTTAACCTAGTGTTTTTGTTGCGACAGCCGTATGACCGTCAAATTTAACCCAACGCTGATTTTTTCCCTCTTTGGAGCTGATTTATTCCGGAGGCCGTAACTTGGGCATACGATATCATTTTTTGGCAAACGAGATATCGTCGGAAAGCTAGTTTTCTCATCTTTCCAGTGGTGTGAGTTTCATCACATATTTTTTCCATTGGTGCATTCTACAGCCAGTTTAAGACAAAGGGGCTATTTTCAGTCTGAAGCTCATAACTTTTGATCAGTTTCTCTGTTTTTCGCAATCTCAGCTGCGTTGGAACCGTATTTCAGAGCTCTTCAATTTCATCCATGCCATTTTTCCATATTTCACTCCAAGTATATTTTATTCAGTTATTTGTATTTTTCACACTCTGGTGGATTACTTGGACATATTTGCTCTTGGAAAACTTTTTGTTCATATGGGATGCTTTGTTTTTGGCTGTTCTTCATGTATTTCTAGAATTTTGTCCTTTGACCACATTTTGAGCATCATTTGTAAGCTATCTTTTATGTAAACACACTGAGATAATGTGCCACACTATTGTACATGCATCTTTTGGGGATTTTGCACATAAGGTTGTGCCATATTTTGTACTCACACTGATATTATAAAGTGCCATGAGGGGTTGTTTAATTTGCCTTTGTTTTTTCATCACATCTTTGTCCAGTGAATATCCCTCCACGATGACAATGAATCCATACCATTGGGGGTTGTGTAGTTTGCCTTTGTTTGCCATCACACCTTTGTTCGGTGAGTGTCCCTCTACGACGATAATGGATCCATATGATTCCAGCCTCATGCATATGTGCTTTGTTTTGCACACCACTTTTTCAGTTGTAGGTGCTATCTTGCACACTTTCAGATGTTTCTTCTCCTTCATGCCCTACAAGGTGTTTCACATCATTTCAGTGGATCTATCAGACTCTCCCAGTTCAGCATTATGGGGGGGTTATTATATTGTTCGTGCTAATTATTCCTTGGTTTCACCTTAGAAGGGATCTTCCATCTTCAGCGAAGGTTCTTCAGCACCATAGCAGTCATCTTTCGACAGTTGTTTGCAGCTTCTTCTACTTCAGTGATGTTCTTCTTCTTGGCTTTCTGCATCTCTTTTTGGAGTAGAACTTTTTCCCAAGAGGTTTTCTCTATTTCTCCATTTTACAGAGATTTGGTTGTATTTGGGTACCTGATCTGGCCTAGTTGTCAGGACCCATGTTTGCCTTCTTGCATTGTAGTTACCTTTGCTTTCTTGCATTTGTTTGTAGCTGCATTGTTGCTCATCTTAAGGGGGGGTGTTAGAGTAAATGTTTTAACTTAATTATGTTGATTAAGTTACCTTTATTACCTTCTTAAGATTTCACGTTAGTTTGCATAAAGTGACATTTAATAATTATATTAATTATTAAATGTTTTCCTATTAGGGCTTTTATTAGGGTTTTTCCGATTAGGGTTTTATTAGGGTTTGCATGATCTCCTTTTTATAAGGATTGATCTCATTATATTTCATATCAATTCATTCTCTCATTCTCTTTGATATATACATTTTCAATTTTCAGAGAACCCTTGCTTGTTTGTCTCCATCTTTTCTTTTGTGATAGGTTATTTGCATGCAGGTGATCTTCGGGGTTTGTGATGTATTTTCTCAACTCCTACAGTGAGAAGGTGTTCATGTTGGATGGGTAGAGATATCCTAGTCACATGGAGAAACATCCTTGATTTGGACTATAGAATGGGATGCTTGTGTTGGATTCGTGGTTTTATCCCTTGGTTACATGAAACCATTGAAAGATAATTCACTAACCTCTTTGTGAGTTGTGGAGCTAACGTATTTGTGAGTTGTTTTTAGCTATGGGTTTTTGGATCTATGCTTATTCCATTATTCAGATGACATGTTTGATGTGAAGGTTTGGATGGTTTTATGGATTTCAATTTTACAGAGATGATTTTGCATGTTTTACATGTTAACTAAAATATGTGGTATGTAAATTTGTAATTAGACTGTATTCAGGGTGTTTTGGATGAAGAAATTTATAGGTTTGTATGGCTTCTTGGAGGATTTGTATTAATCTATGGTTACTCCTATGTGGATTTTTTGGAAAATTAGATCTAGCATTGATCTTGGTGTTTGAGTCTTGGAAATCCACATGTTATACTTGAATATCTCTATTTTGCATGAAACTAATGTTGGGTTGAATCTATTTTTTATTATTCGAGATTGGAGCACTAATTATATATTTCTATTTTGAGATGTGTATTTATAGATCTTGTAAATTGTTTTATTTGGATTATGTTTGTAGGCCATATTCTTGGTCACCATTATTACATTAGTATGCTTTTTTTAGTGAGATATGGTAATTAGGAGTATCTGATATAGTTGTTTTTTTGAATCTATAGTAGTTTTATGGTGCATGGGAAGATTTTCTCACTTTTAGTAGAGTTTTGGCAATTATATTGTTCATGATGCTATGTATAAACCAATATTACTTGTAGCAAGAGCTTTATACTATTACATAATGTGTTCTATCTTCTTTGTTTCAAAATTTTGGTTCTAATTTATTTATATGATGTGTAGTGAGGCATGGACAATATTTGATTAGAAGATAGATGGTTTTCTGCAATGGTTGTTGGTGTCATAAGCTCTTGGATTCTACTTTTAAATTGTTGTGAGAGTTTAATGACATCTTTTTTTTTACTGATAAAATATGTGTAACAATTCTATCTTCTTGTTTTGGAGATTATGGTTGTATGATTCCTTTTAAGAGCTCATGGTGTTGAGTTATTTGATTGTGTTGGGGCCATGAAGGATCTTCAGTTAAGAGATGGTTATCATGATGCTTGGATAGCTTGGTTATATCGTTTAGTGGGATTTTTGGTAGTGATTTTGATTCATCAATTGATGATGGATGGCTATTTTTATGTGAAGATCATGATGTCATGACATTTTCATGATTCTATAGTTGGAATTTTGAAAATGGTCGTGTTTGGTTCTCTTTGGTTTTGAGTGTTAATCATTTTCTTGAAGCTTCATGATTTTGTAGGTTTTTATTTGAAGTTGGCATGGATTGATCGGTGGATTCTCATGAGACTAGAGAGACTTGGGTGAGGCTAAGATATCTCTAATTTATGGGATTGTATGTTGATATGGTTACTCTTTGATGATGATTTCAGCAAAAATATTGAGGATGATACACCTAGTTATGGATATGAATCCATTATGGACCTAAAGAGAATATTTTCATTGCTTGATGTTGTGTGCATAGAATAATATTATATCCCATGTTTGGTCTATCGATAGGTGAATGATCTAAGAGGTATTACCCACTTGATTATCATATACACTTTTTATTTTGTATCTTGTCTTATCATATGAGTTAGTCTTGAATATAAACATTCTAAGGAATTTTTAAGAAGAAGACTCATGGTTTATGTATTTCTATTATTCTCATTGTTTTGGTTTTGACCCATGTATTTAATTCTATGGACTTATTTGGAGAGGTACAGGAAATGTTTTATGGATTTGGGAATATTCCCTTTATTGTCGAAATGATTGGCTGGTTTGATCTACCTTCGGTATTAGAGGTTTACTTCTAATGTTGTCATGTTTTCATTATAGTTGAATGTTAGATTTTGATATCCTTTCAGTTTGGGAATGGTGAATGAGATCCTACATTACACAACTTGGTACATGTTAGTGTCGAACAAGGATATGGTCTGATTTGTAGGTTCTCTCTTTGGTCACGGTATTCTTCTTGAATGTTTGGTTTCACATGGTTGAGTGTGAAGAACTTCAGAGAGATATGGAGACTAATGTTGAGAGAGTTATTGCAACATATTGTTGCATGTTTTTTCAATGATGTCATCATAGTGGTGTAAATAGAGTGGTATTGTGGAAGGTTGCATGTGATGAAAACATAGTGGTAATAAGAGTTGTCAAAAGTAAGATTTCAAAGGAGTTGTCTAGAGGAGTAGAAAAATGAGTAATGATCATAAGATTTGTGAGGAGAAGGACATGGTGATGAGTTTCATGAACATGTTATACATAGTTGTACCATTTTTTTTTTCATGAATAAGTGAAAGTTGACAAGTTAAAATATATGTGTATACACATAAAAATGTTCTAGAGCATAATTAATTAAAAACTAGTTATTTAATTAATCCATCTTAATTCCTCTACTTATATAAATAAATTGATAAATTTATTTGTATAGTTCGCCTCTTTAATTCTTCTATTCAAAAATCATTTTCCTCTAGATCAATTAAATAAATAAATTTAACTAATTTGTTTTATATGATTAATTCCCCTCTCATTTAGAATAAAATTATTAATTCAATTTTGTCAAATTTCTACATATTTTTCTAACTTCCTTCCACCTCACTTGCCACCTCATCATGTGTCACATGAATTTAAATATTTTTAATTTGTAAAATGAGAATTTCCATCAACAACTTGCAACAAATTTGAAACCACCTTGGACACATAGCTTCTCCTTCCCTTTGATTCTCTTCAACACTTGGCAAAGTGTTCTATTAAACGGAACCACCTCCATGATTCTCTCCAACTTTTTCTTCCTCCACCGTCGATTTCTCTGGATCATAATCATGACCGTTGAATTGTGCCACATCACAATCTGTCTTGGAAATTCTATAAATACAACTGCTTGCTCCAGATTTTGGAGGAGATCTAAAAGCAAACTTACTCTACAGGAATCACTTGAGAGCATTTAGAGTTTAGAGAATTTTAGCATTTTTAATTGTGGTTGTCATATTTGTTTAGAATCATGTCCTAGTTTAGTAATTGCATCACCATTGTCATATTAGCTTCCTTACAACAATTATATCACAACATTTGCAGCATAGCATCTTCATTTTTGTCACAATAGTATATTCATCATAGAATCATGACATTTAATCATATTAGTTTAGAATCATGTAAGAATTAAGATTCTTGCATTTTATAACATCCATTCTCTAGGTTGTCATTCTGAAACATCATAGTGCTGGCAAAATCTGAGAGCCATTGTGATACAAAGAATCCTTGGAGATAGGAAACAATGGAACATTTTTAGGAATTGATTGTGCTTTCAATTTAGTTAATTCTATAATTTGATTTCTAATGTAATACGTCTCATTGATTGTGTGTTTTGATTATAAATTTTATTCACATATTTATAACACACATAAATTGGCGCCTACCGTGGGGCAGAGTCTCTATTTTTAAATATTTTCTGGAAAAGTGTGTTCACAAGTTCAGATGTATAAATTTTTGGCACGACCATTAGATATTTTGGTGCATGCGGAACATTCTTCGGCATATATGTTCTTTGTTCTTGTGCATTCGTGGAATTGTGCAACACATTTGTACCATTTGTTGGCGCATACAGGGTGTTTTCTAGTGCATAGATAGACTGTTTTAGTGTATTCATAGCATCTTTTAGTGCACCAGTGTGATTTGGTAGCACATTTGTTTATTGTTATGGCGTATTGGTCTTATTTTACAAAAAATTATTAGTCTGAGAACTAACCTATGTTTCTCTATTTGGAGGAATTTTACATGCAGTTAGAGACTCTGTTGAAACCATAAAGAACATTGTCAAAGAAATTCAATGTTGAAACTACTAACAATTGGTTGTAGGGTTGAATTTATTGTTCTTTCTTTTGATTAAGTTAGGAACATAGCTTAATTAGAAGGATGAATGAACACCATGCTTGTTGTGTTTGGACAGTGGTAGGCGTGTATGCTCTCCCCTTAATTGCATGATCAGAAATTCAGACCCTCATTTTGTCATTTTATTACATTTAATCCTTAGAGGGCTTGCCTTGGTGGGACAAGAGGTAATCACCCCAATGGAACGATCCAACTGGGAACACACTAAATCCAAGTGACTTCCACCCAGGATATAAGTGTGGGTACTTGAGGAAAGTTTTAAGTATCACAAGGATTATTCTGATAAGAAGGTCAACAATGGTCTCTTGTCATATGGATGATCCCCCACGAACAAAATTCCTTTACTAAAACCTTTGTTGTAGTATGCCAAAAACCCTTTTTTTATTTGTTAGTGCAAGAGGTATAACCTCTGAAGCCGTCCCACGTTCTTGTGGCTTTTGGTAGAAATGAGAAGTCTGTCATGGGAGATTCATGAAGACTGAGGCTTGGCTGACATCAGAAGTGAGTGCAATGCAAGGGGGAGATTGTGTGGTCAAGCCTCTAAGCATTCGCCAAAAGTAAGCACAACTGGAGCAATCCAAGTGAGAATCTAGTAAATATTTTCCTTCACAACCATAGGGATTGTACTTGCTTGATATGTTTCACATGCATTTTTTGAATTAAAATTTCAGCAAAAATCACACAAAAACATTCAAACATTGATTCAGAAGAATATTGAAATCAAACAATCAGATTATTTACCAAAAAACTAGAAAAAATATTTCAGACTGTCAAAAACTAGAGAACATTTGCCAATTTAGTGAATTCGTTGACTACCCTAGCACATGCCTTCCATATTTTGGTGCATCCCTACCATATTCTAGCACATACATTTATTGTCTTGGTACATCCATCCACTGTTTTAGCACATATGTATAATCCTGCAGCGTATCCATTCATTGTCATGGCACATACATAACCTGTTCGGGTGCATACCTGTGATATTTTAGTGCATCCATCTGATTTTTTGTCACATCTTCCTTTTAGCGCATTTGTTCACTATTATAGCGCATACATAAAATCCAAAAAAACTATAGAGTTAAAATCCTTGTCTGTTCAAAATTTTACCTCACAATTCAGGATCGTTTTCAATCCAGGACCTTTCCTCAGTCATACCAGAATCTCAAAATTGTTGAAACTAGCATTTTCAAGTGAAAATCCTTCAACTACACTTTGATCAAACATCCAAAAGGTCTTCATCATCACACCTATTTCTGATTTAGCAGTTGCATTTCACCATCAGGATTTATCATCCTTCATCCTGAAATAAATCTTGCTTAATCATATTTAACTTAGTCCTTTTGGCACTCCCAAACTTTGATCAAAAATTTGAGAACATTTTCGTCACTTTGTATGCCCATTTTAATGAGATTGCAAAAGCAAAAACTTGAGCAAAAATAAATCGAAGACCAAAACACCATGGCTAAAAGAGAAGAGAACCCCTTTTTTTGGAATTCAAATGAGATGAGGTGGAAGAAATAACAGACGAAACCATAGAACAAGCACAACAAGATCCCAATTTCATAAATTCATGGAGAGTATCTTTGAAAAGGAGAGTGAGAAATAACTTTTGATGCTAGCAAATAAAGGAGTACAACTACTCGAGAATTTTGATATCACAAAATTAAAAAGAAATTCTAAGAAGACGGAAACACAAACACAAATTGAAACAAAAAATGAAGCAAGAACCAATGACCCCATGGATACTTTAAAACAACAAATAAAAACTCACCAACAACAAATGCAAAAAATGCAAATTGGAAACACCAAGAGATACTCGATACAAGATATATGTCCCTACCCTTTTGATCCAAGTTTCAACATGATACCATTTCCCAAACATTGTGAATGCCCTAAATACGATAAGTAAAATGGAAAAATAGACCCAATAGATCACATAAGGGAATTTTGAACAATGAGTTTTGAATTTTCCCATGAGGAAACATACTTGATGAGATTATTCCCACGTAGTTTGGGAGGGAAATGTATGCAATGGTTCTCCCAATTACCTCCAGGGATCAAATATTTTGAGGAGTTAGTTAACAAATTTATCACCCGATATTCATATAACATCCAACATGAGATAACAATGAAGGACCTTTGCAATGTTAAACAAAAGAAGGGGGAATTATTTCTAGTATTTTTGCAAAGGTGGAGAAGATTATTTGCAAGGTATCCCCGTCCCATACCAGAAAAAGAGAAGATGGAGGTATTCATTGACAACTTAAATGATGATATGAGTTATAGGCTCGAAATACAATGTCCTCCAACTTTTGAAAAATTAATTGAAAATGGGATCGAAATTGAAGAAGCCTTGGTCAAGAAAGGAATCTTGAAAATTTACAACGAAAACAATTTAGCCAATTCCTCCAACAATGACAAACCAAATTTTTGGCAATGATACTTCAACTGAAATGCATAATGCCAAACTGGTCTTCAATCTATTAGGAATCACACCCAAGACCAACCAAACCCCAAATCAAAACAAAACCAACCAGAACACGAATCATAACAACAACCAAAATAATAGCCAAAATAATCCTCCACCTAGACTACCATACCAAACATCCAACAACTGCGGGAAGTTCACACCTTTGGGTCAATCACATGAATCTGCATTGAAAGAACTTCTTGTGGAAAATATTATCACTCTACCCAACACCCAAGGTTTTGAACCGAAAGTAAAATCATCATGGTGGAACAAGTACCACTATTGTGAATTTCATTGATGCAAAGGTCACCTAACCAATAGTTGCATGCAATTGAAACCCAAGATACAAGATTTGATTGACAATAATATCATACAAATATAAGAACCCCAAACAAACACTGATCATGGAGTATTCAAGAACCCCAACCCAATTATGGAAAAGGGCAATCTTCGACCACGAACGACAAAGAACTATGTTCATGACACTATCATCTATCATATTTCAGCCATTGAAAATCATACAAATGACATTGCAATCAATCACACGCAAGAAACTATTGCAGCCAATCATCCAATCAATGGCATCAACATCCTCTCTAATCAAGTCCATAATATCCAACAAGACATGGTTGCAACAGATAATCAAATTAATGTCATAAAATTCAAAGGAAAACAAGATAGCATTCCTATAAATGCGACCATGAGGGCACAAACCAAATATGTTTCAAAAGGGAGCACTTCCAAAACACCTGCTACCCCATATCATCAATATAATATTGTCGATCAGCTCCAATATATTCTTGCGTAAATATCAATTTTGGAGCTCCTTAAAATCTCACCTGCCCACAAGGAGATCTTGGAAAAATTCCTAGTTGATACAATAGTTCCAAATAATTTGGAAGTTTGCACTTTCCAAGCCATGGTGGGAAATCTGGTTGCACCTCATTGCTTATTCTTTTCAAAAAATGATGATGTATATCTCACCCATCCTCATAACGCAACACTCCACATCGAGGTCCTAATCCATAAAAGTTGTGTCAAGCGCATCCTAATAGATGGGGAAGCTGGTCTTAGTATATGTACTTTAAAGCTTGTCCGTGCACTGAGATTCTTTGAAAATGTAATAGGTGCAAGGGAAAAATCACCAGCAAAGCTTATGATGATGAGGAAAGAGCTTCAAAGGGCTTAATTGTACTACCCATTCAGGTAGGGCCAATTCAAAAAGATGTGATTTTCCAAGTTTTGGATAAATATTTGACATACAATATACTCTTGGGTCGTCCTTGGATCCATGAAATACAGGTTGTCCCTTCAACATACCATTGGTGTCTGAAATTTCCTTGCAATGGGCAAGAGATTACCATCCCTGCTAATTCTAATATTCCCCAATATTGCAATACCCTTAAGTCAGTCCAAGATGTATTTGTGCCTCATAACCAAGAAGCTCCTTATTCCACCTTTGACATCCCTAGTAATTTTAGTCAATCCAATCCATTGTCAAATATGCTAGCCACATCCTCCAATAAAGGAAGCCAATTAAGTTCCTCATCCAAACAACCAAAGAAAAAGGAAGAAGCCACTCCTTCTACATCCATCAACCCCGAAGCCTAGCTAAATACTTTGGACAAACAATTTGAGGAGAATTTCCAAGTTAAAGACAAAGGTGTGGGTGAATACTCCATTAAACAATCCCTCTGCCTCTCATAGTTAACTTCACCAAAATACCATGGTCAACCATCAACCTCATCACAACCATCCTCACAATTGATCACACTTTTTAATGGTTCATTCATAAAATATAGCACCTGGACAGAGGAATTTGATGAAAAAGATATTTTGAACTGGCTCTACAAAGATGAAACTGATTCTTAAGCAACAATGGCTATTGTCCAAACCACACAGTATGGTAAAGGATTCTCAATCTTGTAAAAGATGGGATGTGAGGGACAAGGACCTATTGGCAAAAGGAAAGAAGGTATTGTAGAACCCATCCAACCCGTCATAACAAATCCAAAATATAAGACAAGGTTGGGATATAAAGAGCATCAAAAGGATGAAGAAACAAAGGAGGACCTAAAATAGAAGTTTGTTGAATGGATCCTGCAACTGCAAGCTAGTAATCACTATGAAACTAATTCCAATGCATATGAGTGGGATTCACTATCAGAAGAGTCTTTTCATGATAAGGACATTGCTGTGGTACACAAATATACACCCACAATCAAGGAGGGACAAAGCTCAGGGTTAGACCACTTCAATTAGGATCACAAAATATTGATGGTTCAAATGAAGACGAGCAGACTTGTAGCGAGACAAATCACTCAAAAGAAAGTGATATCATAGACCTTGACCTTTCCATAGTATTGCTCGATGATGATGTCATTATTAGGACCCTTACAACCTCTGACCTGAACCCATCAAACGATTCCCTATCATTGGTGCATCCTAAACTCATAGATTGGGACCAAGCTAAGCCTATCGATATCCCCACCTTTTCAAATGATGAGGCCATCGGCAATTTCCTTTGTGCTATTAATACTAAAATAGATTCCACCATTGAATGCCATAACAAAGCTTCTAGACAGGAGAGTGCCAAATTTCCCAGCAACAAAATGAGTAGAACAAAAGAAAGATTTGATGGTGAAAACCATTCCATGGCAGTATCAGATCAAGAAAGAATAAAAATAAAGAGCGCATCTAATGGTGGAAACCTCTCTGAGGCACCGAAGGATAGGAAATTTGACACTCTCTTGGAGCACTTCTAGGAAAGATCCAAAGTATTGATCGAGCCAACACAGTCCATCAATGTCAGCAATATAGAAATAGTGAAAACTCTCCATCTAGCAGAATCCTTAATAGAACAAGAAAAGCCTAACTTTGTCAAATTCTTTGAGGAGCGGAAAATCAACTTTGCCTGGTCATATGTAGACATGCAAGGGATAGACCCGAACCTCATCATGGACCACTTATCCCTCCCTCCAAGAGTCAAAACAATCAAACAAAAGTTGAGAAAAATGCATTCCCACATTGCCTTATTAGTGAAGGTGGAACTAAAGAAATTATTGGATGTAGGATTCATTAGACCCATTGATTATGAAGAGTGGATATCCAACATTGTACCTATTTCAAAGCTTGGTGGCAACATACGGATTTTTACATACTTCAAAGACCTCAACAAAGCTTGTCTGAAAGATGATTTTCCCCTGCCAAACATTGATATCATTGTAGACTTAACAACAGGGCATGGCATGTTATCACCCATGGATAGATTTTCCGGCTACAATCAAAGACAAACATTGATATCATTGTAGACTTAACAGCAGGGCATGGCATGTTATCACTCATGGATGGCTTTTCCAGCTATAATCAAATCAAGATAGCACCTGAAGACCGAGATAAAACAACTTTCACTTGCCCTTGGGGCACTTTCTGCTAGAACATCATGCCCTTTGGATCGAAGAATGCAGGAGCCACATATCAAACAACCATGACAACCATCTTTAATGACATGATGCATACCTTTATGGAAGATTATGTGGATGACTTGTTGGCCAAATCTTACACTAGAGAAGGACACTTGGAGATAGTAGACAAAATCTTGACCCGACTAGAGAAGTTCAAAGTTTGCCTAAATCCAAAGAAATGTGTGTTCGGGGTAACATCAACAAAGCTATTAGGATACATAGTGTCAGAAAAAAGTATTGAGGTGGACCTTGCAAAAGTAAAAGCTATCATGGAAATTCCACCTTTGAAGAATATCGGTGAGTTAAGGTCCCTTCAAGGCAAATTTCAGTCAATCAAAAGATTCATATCACAATTGGCTGATAAGACCCATCCTTTTACCCACTTGTTGCACAAAAATGTTTCCTTTTGATGGGATGAGAAATGTGAATTATCTTTCAATCAACTAAAGCAATACCTAATGATTCCACCCATCCTGGCATCACCAACAGAAGGAAAACCTCTCCTATTGTACATAGCCACAATTGATCGATCATTGGGAGCCTTGTTAGCACAAGAAGATTCAATAGGAAAGGAGAGAGCGATCTATTATATCAGTAGAACTTTAAATGGTTATGAAATAAAATATACATCCATTGAGAAATATTGTCTAGCAGTACTATTCGCTACACAAAAATTGTGACGCTATATGCTGACTCATACAATCAAACTCATGGCCAAGATAGATCCGCTAAAATATCTCCTTAGCAAAGAAAATCTGACGTGAAGATTAGCCAAATGGGTAATGATACTCAGTGAATTTGACATCCAATATTTTGACTCAAAATTAATAAAAGGGAAAGCCATCATCGACTAATTATCTTAGGCAACGATTCATGATGATCATCCTCTACACATTGAATTTCTAGATACAGATGTCCTCACTATAACAACAAAGGAATGGGTATTGTATTTTGATGGCTCATATACTCAACATGGATCAAGAGTGGGTATTTCATTCATGGCTCCACAAGGGCATACTATTCTGAAATCATATCAACTGATGTTTCATTGCACCAACAACACGAAAGAATATGAAGCGTTCATCATCAACATCAAAATAGTCGTAGAATGGAAAATCACAAAACTACAAGTCTACGTGGATTCTCAACTAGTCATTAATCAAGTCAACAATGATTACCAAACAAAGGATGAAAAACTGATGCCCTATAAAAGGATGACTAATGAATTCAAGAAATATTTTGTTGACATTAAATTTTCTCAAATCCTAAGGATTGACAACAAAGTTGTTGACTCTATAGCTACCATTTCTTCTTTGCTACAAATTCCAAAAAAGAAGAAGTCATTATGAGTTCATGGTGGAACAACTGTTTACCCTTGCCTATGACGATCCCAAGTCCCAACTCATATGCCACCTAGTTGATTTCGATACCTTGTTCTACGGGAAGATATATACCTACCTAAAGGATAATACCCTTCCTCCCGATCTCTCTCAAAACCAAAAACTAAACTTCATTCGCCAAGCCACCCGCCATACCCTTATAGCAGATGTACTCTACCGATGAGGTCTTGATGGAACTCTCTTACGATGTCTAGAACACAACGAGTTTGAGACAACTTTACAAGAATTCCATGAAGGTATCTACGACACTCATTCAAGTGGTCTAACCCTCACTAAGAAACTCCTTCATTTGGGGTACCATTGGCCGACTATGGAGAGGGATTCCTTCCAATTTATTAAAAAATATCGGAAATGCCAAATCCACGATAATCTTATCCATGCACCGACACAAGAGTTGTAGCCCTTTGCATCAACATGGCCATTTTATCAATGGGGGTTGGATCTTGTAGGTAAAATCCACTCGCCTTCATCCAATGGACACAAGTTCATCATTACAACCATAAAATAATTTACAAAGTGGGTCGAAGTCATGCCTTTAACCACCATCACAAGAAAGCGGATTTCATCCTTCATCCTAAAATACATCATCTGTAGGTATGGTATACCTCAATCCATTGTCACCGACAATGGTAGACCTTTCAAGAACCAAGACGTAAAAGAAATTTTTGAAAGGTTCCATATCCAACATTGGTTTTCTACACTATATTACCCTCAAGGGAACGACCAAGCATAGGCCTCAAACAAAACTATCATGAAGATCCTAAATAAAATTGTAACGATGCTAGACGTGATTGGCATATCCAGCTGAACCTTGCTTTGTGGGCCTATCGCACAAGCATCTGCACTCCCATAGGGGCCACACCATATGCCCTTGTATATGTATTTGAAGCCATCTTGCCTATTGAGGTTGAGATACCATCATTTTGTGTGTCATTGAAATGTCTCATTTTAGATGAAGATTGTCGAGTGTCTAGACTACAAGAGCTAGAATTGTTGGATGAATGTCGTCAGCTTGTAGTGGATCACCTAAAATCATATCAAAAGAGAATGTCTAGGAGCGAAAATCACAAGGTTAAACCAAGGAAATTTCAGGTAGGTGATTTAGTATTGAAGGAAAATCCCTATAACCAGTAGGATCAAGAAAAGAAAGGAAAATTTGAACCAAATTGGTTAGGCCCTTTTATTATTGTATCAGTCTTTGGATCAGGGGAATATAAACTGTCTATACCAGAAGGGGATCTATTTGAAGAACCAATGAACAACCTTCATATGAAGAATTTCTACACATAATGCATCTAGTGCATGCTTAAAAGTCTTGAAAAAACATAAAAATCAGAAAAAGACCTGAAAAAAATAATAAAATCTGAAAAAGTGCAATAAAAACAAATGGTGAAAACTTGGAAAATAGGCGCTATTTGTGATAAGTCAACTTCTTTGTCTATTTTGAACGTGTGTTAATCATCCGCCTTTTTCTACCACTGCACATTCATGCCTATCATTAACTAAGCTTCATGTCCATATTCAATGGTTGCGGTCATGTCCCACCTTGGTTTGCTTATCATTGTACATATCCATAATAAATCTGGCTTGTTTTCCACTAGGGGAAAAATCCTGAACTCACTGAGGGAAAACGATGTGGAGATTAAATCAACTAGCAAACAAACAACAAAGCAAACTCGACAAAAACAACAATCAATCTAACCATCAAACTAAACATCGAACAACAATCAATCAAATAACCAACCATCCCAGTCCACATCAAGACAATCAAATCCAATCTCGTTGGATGACCATCTTCTAAATCATGGTTGGATCACTTTAGCACATATGTTCAATTGTTGAATTTTGATTGTTGTTATCATTTCTCTGGAGTACCTTGATGATGTCACGAACTAGAGGGGCTATGATCGAGAATGATATTTTTCTTGTTTGTTGTCTATGAGTCAATCATTACTATTGTGCAAATTGTCATTGGACATGCTCTGCAAAGTATCATTGATGACATTCTGAATTTGCATAGGAAAATGATTAACTCTTATTTGTTTACTCAAGTAATACTCAAGTTATCTCAGTTTCATTATACCTAGATGCTTGTGTTATCTTGCAATATCGAATCTCAACATAATTTGTATGGAAGTTGTACTCAGGGACCATTATGGTCTAATTATACCATCGATGTTTGTACCAAAGTTCAACATAATAAAACACTCAATGATGATATCGAGCACAATAAATCAGACGGTAACATTTCATAGTTAGGTTTGCATAGCTAAGATAGGATTGCATTCATGTTAATTTTGCATTTGCATTATAGATTTTTCCAAGGCTGGCTACTCTCATCATGGTGTTATCTCTCATTAAAAAATTGAGCGCACTTGACATAACAAAAGAAAGCAAATTCTTCCTTTTCTGGCCTAGTTGTCGGGACCCATGTTTGCCTTCTTGCATTGTAGTTACCTTTGCTTTCTTGCACTTGTTTGTAGCTGCACTGTTGCTCATCTTAAAGGGGGGTCTTAGAGTAAAGGTCTTAACTTAATTATGTTGATTAAGTTACCTTTATTCCCTTCTTAAGATTTCACGTTAGTTGCATAAAGTGACATTTAATAATTATATTAATTATTAAATGTTTTCCTATTAGGGCTTCTATTAGGGTTTTTCCTATTAGGGTTTTATTAGGGTTTGCATGATCTCCTTTTTATAAGGATTGATCCCATTGTATTTCATATCAATTCATTCTCATTCTCTCTGATATATACATTTTCAATTTTCAGAGAACCCTTGCTTGTTTGTCTCCATCTCTTCTTTTGTGACAGGTTATTTGCATGCAGGTGACCATAATGTTGAACTGGGAGAGCCTGACAAATCCACTGAAATGATGTGAAACACCCTGTAGTGCATGAAGGAGAAGAAACATCTGAAAGTGCGCAAGATAGCACCTGCAACTGAAAAAGTGGTGTACAAAACAAAGCACACATGCATGAGGCTGGAATCATATGGATCCATGGTCGTCGTGGAGGGACACTCACTGGACAAAGGTGTGATGGCAAACAAAGGCAAAATACACAACCCCCAATGGTATGGATTCATTGCCGTCATGGAGGGATACTCATAGGACAAAGATGTGATGGAAAAACAAAGACAAACTACACAATCTCTCATGGCACTTTATAATATCAGTGCGAGTACAAAATATGGCACAACCTTATGTGCAAAATTCTCAAAAGATGCATGTACAATAGTGTGGCGCTTTATCTTAGTGCGTTTACATAAAAGATAGCTTACAAATGATGCTCAAAATGTTCTCAAAAGACAAAATGCTGGAAATACATTAAGAATAGCCAAAAACAAAGCATCCCATGTGAACAAAAAGTCTCAAAGAGCAAATATGTCCAAGTAATCCACCAAAGTGTGAAAACACAAATAATTGAATAAAATAAACCTAGATTAAAATCTGGAAAAATGGCATGGATGAAACTGAAGAGCTCTAAAATACGGTTCCAACGTCGCTAAGATTGTGAAAAACGGAAAAACTAATCAAAAGTTATGAGCTTGAGATTGAAAATAGCCCCTTTGTTTTCAACTGGCTGTAGAATGCACCAACGGAAAAAAGAAGTGATGATACCCACACCACTGGAAAGATGAAAAAACCAGCTTTCCGACGATATCTCGGTTGCCAAAAAACAATTTCGTATGCCCAAGTTACGGCCTCTGGAATGAATCATATCCAAAGAAGAAAAAAACCAACGCTGGGTTAAATTTGACAGTCATACGGCCGTCGCAGCAAAAACATTGGGTTAAATTTGACGGCCAAATAGTTGTCACCGTAAATGCACAACTGGACTTATTTTTAAAAAAATTGTTTTTTATATATAAAAAAACATGTGGGGTGGCGCCCAAGGGGCCACCGCCTGCCGTAAGGACAGGCAGCGATACCCTTGGGTACCGTCCCTGCTTGCGTAGGGCGGACCCGCTAGCCGACAAGCCTTAAAACTGCCTAAAATTTTTGCTTTTATTTTTTTGATTTTTTTTTTGACAAAAAAACAAAACAAAAAACTTTGACAAATGATTTTTTATTTTTTTTAAATATTTCGACGAAAATTTACGAAATAAAAAAATTTACCAAGAAAGTTTTTTCCAATTTGCACGCAGACGATGGTCGTACCCTAAAAAAATTTTGCTTCAAATTTTGACTTTGTCCAAAATGGACGAATGAACAGTCGATTTAGGGGTTTTGGACTGCTACGGACGCAATGGCGATGTCCGTTTGAACTGAAAATGCTACAAAATTGCAGGTATGCCCTAGATCAAGAAAACAAACCCCAAACCCTTAAACTTCCAAAATTCTTCAAAACAAGAATAGGAAGCAGCAGGTGTGGAGCTCTGATACCATGTAGGTTTTCTCTATTTCTCCTTTTTACAGAGATTTGGTTGTATTTGGATACCTGATCTGGCCTAGTTGCCGAGACCCATGTTTGCCTTCTTGCATTGTAGTTACCTTTGCTTTCTTGCACTTGTTTGTAATTGCACTGTTGCTCATCTTAAGGGGGGGTATTAGAGTAAAGGTTTTAACTTAATTATGTTGATTAAGTTACCTTTATTCCCTTCTTAAGATTTCATGTTAGTTTGCATAAAGTGACATTTAATAATTATATTAATTATTAAATATTTTCCTATTAGGGCTTCTATTAGGGTTTTTCCTATTAGGGTTTTATTAGGGTTTGCATGATCTCCTTTTTATAAGGATTGATCTCATTGTATTTCATATCAATTCATTCTTTCATTCTCTCTGATATATACATTTTCAGTTTTCAGAGAACCCTTGTTTGTTTGTCTCCATCTTTTCTTTTGTGACAGGTTATTTGCATGCAGGTGATCTTTGGGGTTTGTGAAGTTATATTTTCTCAACTCCTACATGGTATCAGAGCTCCACACCTGGTGCTTCTTGTTTTTGTTTTGAAGATTTTTGGAGCTTCAAGGGTTTGGGGCTTGTTTTCTTGATCTAGGGCATACCTGCAATTTTGAAGCATTTTCAGCTCAAACAGACTTCGCCATTGCGTCCACAGCGGTCCAAAACCCCTAAATCGACTGTTCATTCATCCATTTTGGACAAAGTCAAAATTTGAAGCAATTTTTTTTTTGCAGTACGACTGTACGACTGTCTGCCTTCTTGGTAAATTTTTATTTTCGAAAAAAAAAAAATTCTGCCTGTTTTTCGGAAAAAATTTCGTCAATTGTTAATGAATTTTTTGTTTTGATTTTTTTTATTAAAAAAATCAGAAAAAAAAATAAAAAATTCATAAGCCTTTTAAAGGCTTGCTTAGGCCTGCGAGTCCCTGCGCAGGCAGGGACGATACCCAAGGGTACCGCCGCCTATCCTTATGGCAAGCGGTGGCCCCTTGGGTGCCGCCCCCACCCTGCAGCGGCCGGTACCGCATGGGTACCGCCCTGCCACATTGACAGGCGAAGGCCCCATGCGAGACCCGCCCATTTTTAAATTTTTTTTTTTTTAAAATTGTAGTTACATTTGCTTTCTTGCACTTGTTTATAGCTGCACTGTTGCTCATCTTAAGGGGGGGTGTTAGAGTAAAGGTCTTAACTTAATTATGTTGATTAAGTTACATTTATTCCCTTCTTAAGATTTCACGTTAATTTGCATAAAGTGACATTTAATAATTATATTAATTATTAAATGTTTTCCTATTAGGGTTTTATTAGGGTTTGCATGATCTCATTTTTTATAAGGATTGATTCCATTGCATTTCATATCAATTCATTCTCTCTGATATATACATTTTCAGTTTTCAGAGAACCCTTGTTTGTTTGTCTCCATCTCTTCTTTTGTGACAGGTTATTTGTATGTAGGTGATCTTCAAGGTTTGTGAAGTTGTATTTTCTCAACTCCTACATGGTATCAGAGCTCCACACCTGCTGCTTCCTGTTCTTGTTTTGAAGATTTTTGGAGCTACAAGGGTTTGTTGCAAGACGTTTTTATTGGAGTTGCCATCACTTTTGCTTCAAAAATTCAGTTTTCAATCATTTGCAGGAAAAACGATTTCTGGATTTTGTAGCCAGCGTCGAAATCTAAATTGGGTATCTTTTAGATTTTGCATATCTTGCACAGATCTAGAGAAAATCACTGTTGAAAAAACGGCGCGCGTCATTTTTCTCTTAGCTGAAAGTAAAAAAAATTCATTTTCTCATATTCTGCTTGTTGGATCAAGAAACGATTTATGGGTTTTGTTTCTAGCATCAGAGTATTTCTGGGTTTTTATTTTTGTCTACAAACAGTGAGTAGATTTTCCAGAAATCAAGTTAGAAATAAACGTTTTTTGCTAGAAAATTCGTTTCTTGCAAATTAAATTCAGTTTTAAAAAAATTCATAACTTTTGGCCACGGTGTCCGTTTTTGGAAAATGAGATATTGACGGAAAGCTAGTTTCGAGCACTTCACAGTGGTGTAGGCCATTTTTTCAGATTTGGTCATCTACGCAAATTTGAGGTTATTTTTCATCATGGAGGCAGATGTGAACATCGGTTTGTGCATACACTCTTTTTTGTTTTCATGCAGTAAGTTTGCATTTTGTCCTTAATTTATGCATGTTTTGCATGTTCTCAGAAAGCTGGTTTTGTCAACTTTCCAGTGGTGTGGTTCTCATCACTTCATTTTTCTGTTGGTGCATTCTACAACCAATTTTGTGGTTGTCCTTCATGTATTTCCAACATTTTGTCCTTTGAGGGCAATTTTGAGCATCATTTGTAAGCAATATCTTTTATGTAAACGCACTGAAATAAAGTGCCACACTATTGTACATGTATTTTTGGGGATTTTGCAAATAAGGTTGTGTCATATTTTGTACTCGCACTGATATTATAAAGTGCCATGAGAGGTTGTGTAGTTTGCCTTTGTTTTGCCATCACATATTTGTCCAGTGAATATCCCTCCACGACAACAATGAATCCATACCATTAGGGGTTGTGTAGTTTGCCTTTGTTTTCCATCACACCTTTGTCCGGTGAGTGTCCCTCCACGACGACAATGGATCCATATGATTCCAGCCTCATGCATGTGTGCTTTGTTTTGCTCACCACTTTTTCAGTTGCAGGTGCTATCTTGCGCACTTTCAGATGTTGTTTCTTCTTCCTCCTGCACTACAGGGTGTTTCACATCATTTCAGTGGATTTGTCAGGCTCTCCCAGTTCAACATTATGGGGGGGTTATTATATTGTTCGTGCTAATTATTCCTTGGTTTCGCCTTAGAAGGGATCTTCCATCTTCAGCGGAGGTTCTTCAACACCATAGCAGTCATCTTTCGACAGTTGTTTGCAGCTTCTTCTGCTTCAATGATGTTCTTCTTATTGGCTTTCTGCATCTCTTTTTGTAGTAGAGCTTTTTCCCATAGGTTTTCTCTATTTCTCCATTTTACAGAGATTTGGTTGTATTTGGGTACTTGATCTGGCCTAGTTGCCGAGACCCATGTTTTCCTTCTTGCATTGTAGTTACCTTTGCTTTTTTGCACTTGTTTGTAGCTGCATTGTTGCTCATCTTAAGGGGGGGTGTTAGAGTAAAGGTCTTAACTTAATTATGTTGATTAAGTTACTTTTATTCCCTTTTTAAGATTTCACGTTAGTTTGCAGAAAGTGAAATTTAATAATTATATTAATTATTAAATGTTTTCCTATTAGGGCTTCTATTAGGGTTTTTTGTATTAGGGTTTTATTAGGGTTTGCATGATCTCCTTTTTATAAGGATTGATCCCATTGTATTTCATATCAGTTCATTCTCTCATTCTCTTTGATATATACATTTTCTAGTTTCATTACAAAGCATCATTATATATACATCCATACATTCGCATCTCTCACACATTTGCATTACATTGCATAAATACACAAATAAAGTATTTTCATAATCCATTCACATATCATACATCCATACATTTACTCATATGATTACATAAAAATCCAAAATCACAAGCCATTCATGCATTCATTCATCATAATATTTGCACCATGAAAAATCCAAAAATAGGACATCATCATAATCCACACATCATCATAATTCATTTACATTCTTACATTTAGGTCATATATGTGCATTATAAACATACCAAAAATAAGGAAAAATGTATTACATTCCATTGACATAATAACATTCATCGCATATAAAAGCATAATCCATATGACATCGAGGTATAACATAAATTCATCCATACATTTGCATTCAACATACACCCATGCATTATCATATATCCATACTTTTGTATTTATCATATCCAAAAGAAAATCATTCATATTCCTACATTCAGATCATCTGTATCATGAAATCCAAAAGAAAGCATTTATCCTAAATCATTCATCATGCATCCATCATCATCCATTTATCATAAACCATCTAGCCACATATGCTATAATAAATTCACCCATTCATCCATATCATAAATTCATTCACGCATAATAACACCATAATCCATACATTATCATAATTTATACATTAACCCATAGCATACATTTGGTCATACATTTAGGTCATATATAGATGTGAAAAATACAAAAACATAGTGCATACCATATTGTTTGCATAATCAAATCCATCTCATATATCTTCATAAATGCATCATCCATAAGCACATAGAATCATACCTCATCATCTCATCGCATCCATACATAAAACATAGCATGACATAAACATTAGAATCTTTAATGTATTCACACATCATTAATCACATAGGCCTATAAAGCATCACATAACATATACCATAGAAGATAAAATGCATTCATCCATCATAAAACATCATGTAAACACATCATAAATCACTAATCCCTGTTGCATCTCATATATAGCCTCAAAATAATAATGTTGAAGTGTACAATGATGTCAAGAAATTAGAAATGATACAACATCAAAAATATGGCAATATTAAGCCTTTGAATCAGTATACAATGTCCCAATAATATATCAACTGTGACCTCGAGACCTTGTGGTACTTCCCCCAAATGTCACAAGCCTCCTTGACCCTCCAACACCTCTTGCCCCTGGTGGACCTACTCCTAGAGCTCCACCTGGTGGGCCCCCCAGAAGTGGTTGTATAACACCCCTATTGGTGGTCCTAGACTATGTCTACCCTGATTGTGACCGAGCATAGCTAACCCGTCACTCTACAGGCACTGCCTCATAATATTTGCCTCTATAATACTCTACCTTGGAAAACTCACAAAGCTCTCTGACTAGATCCCTTGTGCTACCTCCCTCAACCTCTCTTTGGAGCCTATCAGCTACAACCATTGCCTATTCCCCCTATTGTCTGGTTGCATCCCTCTTTGTAGTCAATGTGACAATATGGGCCTATGCCTATCCTGTGCCTGTAATTGTGCTTGGTCCTGAGCTAGCTAACCATGTAAAGTATGTATATGCCCCTGTAAAGTGGCAACTTCCCCCTGATCCTGAGCCAGTTGTGCTTGTAAGGCAGTAATTTGTGCATATTTTTGTTGTGATGACACCCCAATCTATACGCGTTGTTGTGCAATGGCCACCAAGGATCTTTGGCGTCGAGGTATCATCACATCTTGCACATCGAAACCTTTGCCTCCTCTATCGCCACCTCCTCCACCCCCATCTCCACCATCATCTCCTCCATAATTACCACCCTTATCCCTCTCCTCCTCCTCTCCACTGTCGCCCATGCTTCTCCTTTGTCTAGGGGCCCTCTCATCATCATCCAAGGTCGGCACTGGCTCGTCTGGACTAGATAGCCTAAAAAATGGATGTGTGAAAAAATACTGAGAATATTCATCTAACATGACTACATATGTGATCTTGGGATGATAATCCCATGCCACTGGATGTAAGGAAAAGTACTCCTGATAAGCTACATCATACGATAACAGGGTCCCCCAATCTGGTATATCCTAATGTCTATGGACATAGTGGGCTACTCCCTGCGCCATACCCTATACCCTACCATACTGTCTATGTAATCTGCCTACAAGAAATCTCTCGATAATGAATTATGTCCACCCAATCAAAAATCTGGCGGTGCACACATAGGGCATCTCTAGATGATCCTCGGCCCACTGCTCGTAATCTAGGTACGGTCGCCATGTAACTGTATCAAGGTCGTCAAGTACTCACCTCCAATACTCCAATTTTCCCAGCTTATGTTGGACAACTGGCCCACTGTATCCATAAACATAGGGTCTCCCATGTGGCCGATGTTTATCCGCAACTAGCCATGTCATTGGTATGTGCTCCCATGCCTAGATCTGAAGTAATGTGACTCTGGTTGAGAGGCTGGTAGCTCCAAGGTAAACTACCTAATGTAGATCATGATAGAGATGGGCAAGCATGCATGAAACCCAAGTATATTGGGTCCCCTGTAGTATCATTTGCTCTAGTGTCCTACCCCATCCCACTAAAATTACCTTCGACCTACGGTCCGAACATAGAAAACCACCCACAAATCCATCAAGTATAGAAGGTAATGGGGCATAGCTCTCGAATAACTGCTGCAACAACAACTCATACCCACTGATCTAGTCATCATGAAAAATCTTGGGTAGCGAATTTTTGCCTCCCTACTTGGTGGCATCATACACAACCACCTCTCCAAACACGGGAATTTGAAGAATCCGATATACGTCCTATGGCGTGACAGTCATCTCGCCAGTCACCAAGTGAAAAGTGTTGTGGTCGCTATGCCACCTCTCTACTAGTGTTGTCAGTAATGCTCGGTTAATCCTAACTCGAGGCATATGAATAAGGTAGTACAATCCACATCTTTCAATCACATCCATGTTAGCATGTACCAGCTATGGGATCATATCCCACATCTTCAGGAATCGCTCTTGAGACATCAAAACTCCTATATCACTCTCCTATCAATCATCAAAAATTGTAAAATCAGCAATCAATCAATCAATCTATCAACTACACCTCACTTATCATGAGGTCAATCTATCAACCTATCATGAGGTCAATCATCATCAATCAGCCATCGAATCTCACCTATCATGAGATCAATCATCATCTAATCTATTAACATCATCAATCAACATCAACTCAAAGGTTGATGCAATCGAAAATCATCGACAACGAGGAGAAAAATTAAAATTTCTTAATTCTGGCATGGATGTGCCATTACAACGCTTCTATGTGTTAAAACACAGATGCGTTAGAGAATTTGATCTATGCACCATAACAGTCCACCTATGTGCTAGTTCCATGAATGCACTAAAGTTTGGCACTGATGCACAATAATAGAGCATGGATGTGCTAATCCTATCGATGTGCTACTCCATCAAGTGGATGTGCCACTTTATCTGGCCTAAGATCTGAGAAACCTATGTGCTAAATCCCTAAATTGATGCACTACATCGGGTCATGGATGCACCAAATCCCTAAACCTATGCGCTAAAATAGTTCATCTATGCGCTATTCTATAATATGGATGCACTAAAACTTTTGAACATGAAAATTTCAAAATTTCAAAAAAGCAGGAAAAAGCATTTAAAATTTCACAAAAGAGAGAGATTTTTTGAAAGTCATACCAGAGGTGCGTATGCTGTCGGGCGGTTGTGCCACCATACATGCTTGAACTAGTGAGCCTAAATCAGGATCACCATTTTTCTCTAAATGCTCAAAGTTGCTCAATCTCTCTCTCAAATTTTCAAATGGTAAATGCACAAATGAGCCTCTTTTTTACTTTTTACCTATTAAAAGGGGCTATTAAGATGGGAAATTAAGTGGCAGTGATTTATTTTATTTTTCAAAGGGGCCAAATTCATCACCTGGGGTAGATTTCACAACCATTTTCGAGAGATAAATTGTTGAAACGCCCTGAAATCTTCAAAATCATCAAAATCATCAAAATTTTCTAAAAATTCTAAAATATCCTAAAATTCAAAAATTCACCAATTTATCTCCCAAGAGGGTATACATTCATCATCACCTAAAAAATCAGTGTTTGGGGCATGTCAAAAAATTTATCATCACGGTTTGACAAATTTTTCTTTGAAGCAATGTGTAAACACATCACTTCAAAGAGGGGCAAAATGTATACACAAAAATGGTCTGGAGCATAATTAATTTACTAGTTATTTAATTAATCCATCTTAATTCCTCTACTTATATAAATAAATTGATAAATTTATTTTTCTAGTTCACCTCTTTAATTCTTCTATTCAAAAATCATTTTCCTCTAGATTCAATTAAATAAATAAATTTAACTGATTTGTTTTATTTGATTAATTCCCCTGTCATTTAAAATTGAATTCTTGATTCAATTTTGTTACATTTCTACATATTCTTCTAACTTCCTTCCACCTCACCATGTGTCACATGAATTTAAATATTTGTAATTTGTAAAATGAGAATTTTCATCAACAACTTGCAACAAATTTGAAACCACCTTGGACACATGGCTTCTCCTTCCCTTTGATTCTCTTCAAAACTTGGAAAAGTGTTCTATTAAAGGGAACCACCTCCATGATTCTCTCCAACTTTTTCTTCCTCCACCGTCGATTTCTCTGGATCATAATCTCAACCATTGAATCGTGCCAAATCGCAATCTGTCTTGGAAATTCTATAAATACAACTGCTTGCTCCAGATTTGGGAGGAGATCTAAAAGCAAACTTACTCTACAGGAATCACTTGAGAGCATTAGAAAATTTTGAGAGCATTTAGAGTTTAGATCATTTTAGCATTTTTAATTGTGGTTGTCATATTAGTTTAGAATCATGTCCTAGTGTAGTAATTGCATCACCATTGTCATATTAGCTTCCTTACAATAATTATATCACAACATTTGCAGCATAGCATCTTCATTTTCACCACATTAGTATATTCATAATAGCATCATGGCATTTAATCATATTAGTTTATAATCATGTAGGAATTAATATTCTTGCATTTTATAGCATCAATTCTCTAGGTTGTCATTCTACAACATCATAGTGCTGGAAAAATTTGAGAGCCATTATGATACAAAGAATCCTTGGAGATAGGAAACAATGGAACGTTTTTAGGAATTGATTGTGCTTTCAATTTAGTTAATTTTGTAATTTTATTTCTAATGTAATACATCTCATTGCTTTGTGTTTTGATTATTCATTTTATTCACATATTTACAACACACAATATGCAATCATGAAGAAGTTATAGTTTCCTTCTTTTGATGAAAAGAGTTTTAAGTGTTGTATTTGGTGGTGTGAATGTTTTATTCTATGTCCCTTGATGTAAATCATTCCATAAGAAATAAAAGAAAGTATCTATGGTTTCAAACTACCACATATGCATGAAGTTGTACAAAAGTAGCTCGAGAGCATGCTCTGTATTCCTCATCATTTGAAGGTATGGCCTTGCAGTTTGGAAGATAGAATGAGATAGGTGTGAAAATGTATTTTTCTAATTTTAGAGAATATAAGTTACTAGACAATTTTCTAGAGCTAGTAGAGTGAAGACTATAATACAGTGTTGTTGCAGGTAGAAAAGGGTCAGAGGAATGCTCCACATTTCTTTGTATTTGAAGATGTGATCTTGTGGCATGGAGGATAAGTTTATATTTTTTTAATGATCTCTTAGTTCAAGTTTCAAGCATTTTGAAGTACCACATGTCTAGTTTTCAATGTCCTATCTCAAGTCTGTGTATTCAAAGTTTGTAAGTAATGATAAGTTTGGTATTTGTTTATTTATGCCAACATGATGTAACATGAAGTTATGGAAGAAGCATATGCAAATGTTTTGGCATGCTATATAATGTTTGTAAAGTGATCCACATGATGTTATTTGGTCTCTTCAAAATTGCTTTTGGTTTGGATTTGATGCATGGAAGGTTAAGTGTTTGTTGGGCCAACCTAGTATATTAAGTTGATTGTGTCAGGTGTTTATAAGTGTGCGCTAGTGTGGAGTTATGTGCTAAGGTAAAATAGGTCCATATTATATTTTAGTTTAAACTACATTTGTTTTCTCTTATTGTAAATGTCTTGGAGTTGACTTGTTGTGCCCGTTGCACATTTCATGTTACACATTTATCTTGGCCAACTAAGGAGAAATTTTTTGAAGTTTGTGAAGGATATAAATACAAGAATCAAGCTTGTTACAAAATTGGACATGAGTATGTATGGATGTGCAAAGATGTATGTAAAAGGTTTATGAGTGTATGGAAATTTCTTGAAGACAATAAATTTTTCTATGCAAAGGTCTTGAAGATATATGTCGTTGTGAAGGGTGTTGTTGCAGTGGTGATTGATTAGAAAATTGTGTCAAGTATTTTGTACCGAAATTGTAGCCTCTTTTTATAAGTGTTTTCATTTATAAGGAGTTGTAGCTTCCTTTGGTTGAAGCCATAAAAAAATTGTTTCATGGATTTGTTTCTTTCCTGAGTTGTAGCCCATAAAACTTGTTCTAAATGTTTATGATGCGGGATTTGGATAGTATTTCCAAGAAGCTTGCTCACTGTGGTTTTTCCCTTCTAGGTTTTTCCACATAAATATGGAGTTATGGTTATGTGTTGATGCTAATACGGAAATATAAAGATTTGGTTGATAAAGTTGAATTGAATTAATTTTTTAGTATATACTAATTCACCCCCCTCTTACTATATTAGTATGTTCTAACAATTGGTATAAGAGTTGATTTCCTTGGTGTATCCTAACAGTTAAAGGTAGATCTTAGAATAGAAAAAATAACTCAAGAAGATTCATCTTCTAAAGCATTTGAAACAAAGAAAAATAGGTTTTGGGGGTTGAAAACAAAAGAGGGTTCACAAAAATGATAGTAGATCAACCTATTCTTCACTATTTCATTCAGGAAATGAGATCCAAACAATGGAATGACTATCAACCAAAAGGTGAGTCGAATCAAGGTGTGAATCTACAAATTTCCCTTTTATGCAAGGATGAGGGTCCTGATTAAGCAAAACTTTGGGGAGAAAGATTAAAAATAGAAAAATAACTCCAAAATGCAATCACAAAGTGCATCTAATAGATTGACCTCAATTTTGATGGAACCAAAATTTAAATCGTAGATCTGAGAATGAGAAAGTGATGTGTAGTAGTCACCAAAAGTGCCTTTTCAAAGAAAATTGAGGACTCATTCACCCTATGGAAAATGGTTCCTGGCTAGGGCTCGTGGAAAATGGATTTTGGGTTCTCTTCTGATATGTATGCACTCCCAAATTCCTAAAGCTCACGGTCGGAAAGTCAGAAATAAATTTTGTAGGTCAGTTTTCATGAAATTGCAAGAATGGTGATAACTTTGCAATTTTTTTCTCTCCAAGAGATCCTCCACCTAAAATCTACAAAGACACATCAAGAGAGAAAGATGTTTTGTTAGGGAATGGGGGTTTTCCTTGGTCAAACCCTGTTTTGGTAATTAAACCTTGTAATGAAATGAAATAGCATGAAGGAATGACGAATGGATAAATGCAATGGCACAACTCACCAAACCCTTGTTTGAACCTTGGAATATGGATCCGAAACTATCATGAAATGAATTCAATAGATGTGGATCTTGATCATGAAACTTGGCTTGAAATAATTCCTTTGAATGCATGAATTGATCTTGAACACTACATCAACATATTAGCTCAAATAGCATGCATTATGCAATAAGACTTTGACATGAGAATGGGATCTTGATTGTTGCAATAATCTTCAATAATTTTTCCCATGAATGCCTTAGATTTATCTTGATAATTCTCACTTGAATGCTCTTATCTTGCTTGAAAGTCTTGGGATCATGAAATTTCTTAGATGAAACTTAGTGAAATGACCTCTTATTTATACTTATGTTAGCATTTATTCTCAAAATTCAAATAACACAAGTTGAAATGTGAATACACATTTGAAATCATTGAAATTTCACCAAAAACATATTTGAAATTTAGGTCCTAGACCTAAGTGAGGACCCATTCTCCCTTGGGTAAATTGGTCCTAGGTCACTCGACTAGGACACACATTCTCCAATGTTAAGTGTTATGTCATGGCATTTATGAATGGTAGGTTTTACCCTTCAAAATTTGAAATTAATTAGGCTTGGATTTGAACTAAGGGGGCCAATTAAGGCCAATTAACTTCAATTAATTAATAAGGCCCTAAATTAGTGTGGACGTGTAAAGGTACACCTTACAACACCATATATAATGAACAATTAAGTCCATTTATTTAATAAGGCCCTAAACTTAATGTGAATATGTAAAAAAATATTACAACACTAAATTAAAGCATCATTTAGTTTATTAATTATTATTTATTCCCAAATTAAGTGTGAAAAAGGGATACTTTTTCCTACACTACAACATTGATATTTGATGGAAGTAACTATGCCTTCTAGATTATAAGGATGGAAGCCTATCTCACATCGCTAGGGTATGATGTTTGGAGAGATGTAAAGGATGATTATACTAAACCTAATCATCTTATTATAGACATTAATACAAAGAAGGCCCATGAAAACAATGCCAAAAAAATGCAATTTTAAGTGGTTTGACAAATTCAGAGTTTGTCTAGGTAGTGCAGTACAAGACAACTAAGGAGATATGGGATAAAATCAAAAATATCTATGAAGGAAATGACAATGTAAAGAAAGAAAAATTACAATCTTATAGAATAATTGACAATATAAGGATGAAAGAAGATGAAAACTTTGATAGCTATTTTCTCTGGGTGGATGAAGCAGTCAATAGAATCAAAGGAATATGTGAAGAAATAACTCTCAGTTGTTGTAAAGAAAGTTCTGAGAACTCTCACTCACCAGTTTGATTCAAAGCATTTTTTTATTGAAGAAGTCAAATATTTTATGAAACTTTCCATGGAAGAGTTGTTTTAATATCTCACTATCTATGAGATGAGAAATGAAGTTCATGGCACACACAAAAGAGAAGTTGCTTTCAAAGTTATGAAGAAAAAATAAATTGATTTACACAGTGAATCTAATGAAGAAGAATCAAAACTTGTAAGAAAGATGAAGAAAGGATCATGAATTATAAAGGTAAATTACCTTTCAAATGTTTTAAATGTGGAAGAATTGGTCATTATGCTTCTAAATATCCTTTTGGAGAAACTGAAGAAATAGCAACAAGGGTTTCAAGAGGAACCTCCTTTCCAAAGAAGTCTACGTCTCCTCAGAAGAAGTAGATCACTACTCATAAAATGATAAAAGAGGAGAATCCCTATTCATGACCATGGTGATCTCTAACGGTTCAGACAAGATTATGGATGAAGAAGAAGGTGAAGTTGATTTTGAAGGTGAACTTGTTTATAATCTTGAAGACCTAGAATATGCAAGGAAAGAGAACAAAGAACACAAATCTCTAATTTAAGCAAAGATAAATGAATGTAAAAAAATTGAGAAAGAAATTTGGTTAATCAAAAAGGAATTGGAGAAAGCAAAACTTGGAAATATAGATAATCTTAAAGAAGTATATCTCATTCCAATCAAGCCTCAAGGAAGACCTTTCCAAGCAAGAAGAATCTTCAAAAATAGGTTCAATCATGCATTTTTTGGTTATTGTTTCATCTACAATAAGTATGGTCATAAGTCTATGGATTGCAAATCTAAAATGAATAAAATAAATTGTAAGTAGGAATTCTCTTGCTTCACTAGTGGATGCCAATATGATATGTCAAATCTGTAACAATGTTGGAACTATAGAAAAATATTGCATAAGTGGATTAGAAAAATTTAAAACTCATATGGAAATTGTTATTGAGCAAGTCAAGGGGATTGACACTTCCAAGAGAGAGGAAACAAACAATGAGGTTGAAAATTCAATGGTTGTCCAAATAAAATTTTATGCTCAAGGGAAAACAAATATCTGGGTAATAAATAGTGGATTCCCAAGACACATGATAGGTGACAAAAGAAAAATTCATCAATCTTGTTAAGTGGAATGGTAGATCAGTCAAGTTTGGAAACAGTTCAACTGCAAAGATTTGTGGAAAGGGCACCATAAGTATCAATGGAAAATACAAGACATAAGATATTCTCTATTTAGAAGGTCTTGAGCACAATCTTCTCAGTGTAAGTCAAATGTGAAGAAAAGGATACAATATCATATTTCATGATCAAGGGTGTGAACACAAAAGAGAAAATTTTGATAGATTGGTGATAGAAGGATCTAGGATAGAAAACAACTTATACAACCTAAAGGATGTTAATGGAAGAAGTTTTCTTCTAAGACAAATAAGTTAATGTTGGTTGTGGCATAAAAGGATGGGACACGTCAACTTTTATAATCTTGTGAAAATCAACTCCATGCAAGTAGTAAGAGATATGCCAAATATTATCAAGCATGCAAGCACCTTATGTAAAGAATGTCAGATTAAGAAGCAAATAAGAATAAGATTCAAGACCAAGGAGTATTCTTCTACAAGGAAATTGAAAATGATTCATGATTTATGGAGACCTACCAAGACAAAGAGTCTCGAAGGTGAAAGGTATTTCATATTACTCATTGATGTTTTCTCTAGGATGACATGGGTTACATTCTTACGAGAAAAATCATAAGCTTTTAGTAAGTTTAATATTTTCAAGTCAATGATTGAAAATGAAATGAATGCTAGAATCAAGTTCTTAAGGTCTAATAGAGGCGGTGAGTTCACATCAAATGATTTTGAGGAATTTTATGAAGAACATGGAATAAAGAGGCATTTATATACTGCTAGAACTCCTCAACAAAATGGAGTAGTGGAAAGAAAGAATAGAACTATTCAAGAGATGAAAAGAAAAATGTTGAGTGAGGCCAAGTTGTCTGATATATATTAGATAGAAGTAGTTCATACTCCTATCTATATTCTTAACATAGGTCAACTAAGAGTGAAAAAAACCAAAACTCCTTGTGAGTTATGGTATGGAAGACCAACAACTATCAAGTACTTAAGAATTTTTGGAAGTAAATGTTACATCAAAAGAGATGAAGAAGGTTTGACATTTTCTTTTATGAATAGGTGTCTATATCTATATTAATAAAAGATAAATACACACATATTCACAAAAAAAGGTGGGTGGTAAGAAGGAACACCCTGAGAGTCACATGGGCATATCCTAGAAAATCAAAGAGTCTTGGGCCACGCCTAGAAATCAAGAAACATTACAAAAACAACAAATAAAAAGGCCATTAAGCGGCCATATTAGTACCAATAGAGGGTGGTGGGTCCCTGTCATTTAGTTTTACCCATACAATAGTGAGGTCTAGAGTGATGTCAGGAGGAGCCCAACTATCATCATTTGTCTTAGTTTCTTTATCTTTATCTTCACGGCAAGGTGAAATTGCCAAGGCCAAACACGAGAGCCATTTAGAAGTATCGGTGGGCCATCCAAAACCGCCTCCAGGAACATCACTAGAACACCACCCAGAAGCTCCACTACTACCCCCTCCACTCCTCTAGAAGGCCACCCCAGGTCAACCCATGGAGGAGGAGAGTGCAACTGCCTACGAGGGTGAGAGCCACAATAAGGAGCCTAAGAATGGGGGGAAAAATCCCTAGAAGAGCCACTTTTCCACTGGCCTCGTGAAGGTTTCTGGCCCTAGGAGGAAGTGGGAGAGGGAGGCACATGATCCATAGTGCAAGGGGCATTTCCCTAGTGGTCCAAAAGCTCCTGAAGGTGAGAAACTTCAAGCACAACCTTGTTTGCTTGCACTTGAACCTGTAAAAGAACATTAGAGAAAATAATAGCGTTAGAATATAAATAAACAAATTTATCAATTTGGTTGTGAGAAAATATTCAAGAATTTCTATCTTTCTAAATACTTAAGAGGATTTCCACCTCAAAAGTGTGTCAAATTTGAGTATACTTTTTGGGGAGCTTGGGAGAGTCCCCCAGCAAAACCATATGCCAGGAGAAGGGCTCCGACTGAAATGGTCGAAAGAAGTCATGAATCTAATTCCATAGTTGTTGAGCTCTGGTATAGAACTAGAAGAGATGCTTGAATGACTCAGCATACCTAGAAAAATGGCAATGAGGGTCTTGGACCACCAAGTTAGAAAGTTGAGACCCCACTAGTAAGCCTTGGAAAATAATACACCAAGAAAATCGAGTGACCTTTGGCTCAACACTTGCAAATCACGTAGCAAAAAATATTTTGTGCCAAATAGACACCAAGGACTAGAGGTGCCATCTCTGGTTTAGGTTGTCGATTATGGGAAAATGAGGTGAAAGCCATTGATAACCAAGTCGAGGCTTGTAATTTCTGAAAGGGGTCTCTGGATACCATTTTCAGTCCTTCCACTAGGGCTTGGTGGAACAAATACCCGCCTTATGAAGTATATCAGTCGGAATGGAACTCACCAAGCCATCATAAGTTTCATAGTCATGGTTTTGAAAACCAAACTGGGCACAAAAGGCTTCCCACAACAAAATACTTATGGTGGGTCTATGAAATAAATCTTGAAGGGTCTGAATACCCTTCTTGTGGAATCTGAGGGCCTTAAGCCAAGGAAGCTTGGCCAATAGTTGACCTGCACTAGAAAAAAGAGGAGATCGCCAAATATTATGTAGATTGAATAAGATCCCATCATAAAATTCAGTCCTAGTCTAACAGAGCCAGGGCTTGACCACCTCCTAGGAATTCCAAATGCTTTTGGCAATAAAGGTACCCAAAATCTAAACTGACTCCCTCATAACAAGAAGGGTTTGAAAACTAATTCCCTTCCAAGATGGCCTGCGGGTGGGATAACCCACTTCAATACAATGCCTAAGGAAGATTTTTCAAGCCTCATTTCCAATAAGAGCTCAAATAATCCATTTGTAGAAAGGATTAAATTCTAATTTTTAAAATATAAATTCTTATCATCAATATCTAGGGCAAGGATATTTTTTCATAATCTTTGTTACATAAATTTTTAATTAATATTTGGTCACTATAACTATAATTTGGACATAGGTGTATGTCATCAAACATAACTTGTTGTGTATATATTGAAATCCTTTTTTTTTTGGTGAAACAAGGACATCAATACCTAGGGCAAAGGTATTTTTAATTTTTTTTTACAATGGTTTATTATTTTTCCACCTTTGTAGAATGAAGAGCTTGATGTTTGGTGAAAATCCTATGATCAATAAAAATTGAAAATTAAATACATAATAAAAGGAAAACATATCAAAACTATACTTTTTGGAAAGCTCGTTTCAAGGGCTATGATATTGCAAAATATCTTGTCAAGTTCAGTACATCTGAAGATCCAACCCAAAGTTTGAAATTAATTTTTTTGAGGAAATTTTGATGTAAAATCCAAAGTTGTCTAGCTAAGGCCCTTCATTTGAAGTTACCTTCGAACAAATATTTTACCTTTGGTTGAAGGTACCTTCAATCAAAGGTTCCTTCGAATGAAATCCTTGTAACATGGATAAAAAACTATTATTAAATTACCTTCAAACAAAGGTTATACAATAAAATAATTCTATGTTATTTTAGTGGCCAACCTTTTGACGAAGGCCAATTTAGCTGACATTTGAAAAGAACACGAGTATTTAAATTACATGTATATACAAGGTCGATTTTGGTGATTTTAATATAAAAAAATAAATAAAAATTTGCAAGGTGTGTTCAAAAGGTCTTTTTTTTGCAAGTGTTTTACAAATTTGGAACATGGAATTGGCAAGGAATTATTAAGATCATATTTTGTAAACAAGAAGATGCCAAATACAAAGAACGTGAAAGATAAGACTGCATGATATCATTCTGAAGAAAGGAACAACAATTGTGTGAAAGAAGGATGCAAAAATATTATGCTCAAAAAGAAGGTATGTATATTTTATATTATAAATTATGATTTTTTTCAATTAAATCATGTTCTAAATAAGATTAGGATCAATAAGATCAGAGTGTTTCATAACTTCTTTTACCATATTTTACACTCATTTTAGATGTCCACTTTGTATGGTCTTTTAGCCTTGTTTTTCGTTGTTTATCCCTATCTAGCCATGTTTATATTTGTGCATCGTATACTTGATTTGTATGCCCCATTATAAATCCCTCCCGATAATAAAAAAGATTCACATTCACCTTTAACATGTGTTAAATTTATCTCCTTAGACTTCCTTATAGAAAAAAATCTCCTAACATTAAATATTAAAGTCACACCCCTAGTGTACATGTCTGGGCCATATCTTCTCACATTCCTTGATTATAGGGGATAATTTTGATGAGTTTTAGCCACCAAAATTAATGTGTCTCATTTATGATCCAGCTATCATAAATACAATGTTTACTTGCCCTAAAACCCTTAGAAAACATATTATATAAATAGATCCCTCTTCATCCACTTCTCATCATCATGCATCCATAAGAATTTTGTGTTGAAACAATAATTTTTTTGTGAAATAACTCTTTAGTACATCCATATCTTGTCCATCCCAAACCCTTAGAACCTCCATTTTCATGCCCAATATACATACACCCTAGCTATTATCCCATTGTGTCCAAGTCCATGTAACCTATGGTAAATTACTAAGTTAGAGCTATTTTCATGTCATCACTAGCATCCATAAGACAACCTTAAAAATTTCCAAGGACCTCTAAATTTGGTATATCTAAATATTTTTATGTTGAATCACTTTCCAATTTTTAGGTGTTATAGACACTTAAAAATGTCTTAAATGATATCACACACTCGAATCTGATATACTAACATCATTTCATCCTAAAATCCATCCTTTTTTGCTTAATTGGTTGAATTAGCCTAACTACTTAATTAATTACATCATTTTCATCTATTAATCCGATTAATCTAATTAGGTTAGTTCCTACATGTTAGAATTGGCTATGGATGCCAAGATCTATGGACCAAATGGAAAGCACAAGAAGAGAGAAAATAATGTGACAAGAATAAACTGTATTCAATGTCAATGATATGATATGCTTCAATGTGTTTAAATGTAGTAGAGACCCCTTGGTTATATAGCCAAGGTGAGAACATAGGAGTGCATAAGATTATGACAAGTGTCGTAATATTATGA
Source organism: Sequoiadendron giganteum (assembly GCA_007115665.2). Classification (NCBI taxonomy): domain Eukaryota; kingdom Viridiplantae; phylum Streptophyta; class Pinopsida; order Cupressales; family Cupressaceae; genus Sequoiadendron; species Sequoiadendron giganteum. Next base: position 113,179,180 of record CM021108.1, read on the forward strand.
CATGAGACAACAATGAAAAGCTATCACTCCACCTAAAGTGGAAAGTTATAATGTGATAACCACCACAAATAGCAGATCACCCACAAATGGTGGAAACCTAATCATGTGATATGTCCATGAAAGGTGGAGGTGATAAAGTAATATGAAGATAAGTCCACCAAAGGTGGAAATTCTCTAACAACTCCTATGTGGTCCCTAAGTAAACTTAACTAAGGTGTAATTATGACTTAGAACAAGGTACAAAACATTTAGTTACACCAACACTACCCCTTTCATCCTAACCTTTCATCCTGTTAAATTGGATAAAACAAAATATTAAATTTACCACCTTAAATCCTCTCATTTACATTAAATAATCTTAATTATTTAATTAAATGTCATTTTGGCCCCTTTTCATTAAATAGGTTAATTATTTAATGGATATCTTGAATTCCCCCAATTTGCATAATTGAAACTTTGTCTTAATTACGAATTAATCCTAATTCTCCCACTTGCAAGGGAATATTCCTTGAGAATATTCCTCCTTTGCACATTCCTCCAAAAAGGGAATATTCTCGTAGAATATTCCTTCCCCTTTGCACCTTAAAATTTGGTTTTAATTAACTAAATGCTAATTTTCCTCCAAAAAGAGAATATTCTCATGGAATATTTTTTCCCTTTGCACTCATTTGAAAGAAGGAATATTCTTCCTTGTAACAAACTTTCAACAAAAGTGTGCTTCTTTGCATGATTGTGAGCCCCTGATTAAAAATCAACTTGCATCCTCAACCCTTGATGGGAATCCATGCCTCCATTTTCCTTCCATCTTGATCATTGATTGATTCTTTCGATCTTGACCATCGATTTCATTTGCCTTTTCTATAAATAGAACTTGCATCTATTGTATAGGGATACATATTTTAATAGTAAACTTATGTTGTTAAAATCACTCTCATTTTGCATCCATATTTAGCTTTTTTAGTTTAAAATATTGATCATAATTTAGCTTAAAGCATCCATTAATGGCTTCCATGGTAACTTAGTTGCATCCATTTAGCATATTTAGGAATTAAGACTTGCATCTTTTAATCTTGCATACATTTAGAATAGATTTACACGCATTTACATCAATCATCGTAGCATTTATCATGTTAAAATAGCTTTCGTCATGTTTTACAACACATCTTTCATCAGTTTTATTCAATAAAATTGATTAAAACAAGCGAGCATTATCCAAGGGATTGGGAAAGGGTCACAATTCCACATCAATGTGACACCACTCCCCCAATATGACAAGTTTCAATGTCTTAGAGTAGATGTTTATCAAGCTTTCATGTTTTAGAATGTTAGTTTTAATGGCTTCCTCATCTTTGTTTATATTGAATGATCTTATTGGGATTGATGCTTAGTGGCTTAAGTATGCTTTGAATCCATATGGATCAAGTGTAGTTAGCCAATACTATTTCATTGGTCATATTTTGACACTACAAGGAGGGCTCAACCAATCGAATCTGACAATTTTTTCTTTAGATTCTCATTTTTTTTTATCTTGCAAGTACAACGATGCTTTTTTAGGCTATAGTGATGCCTTTGTTAGGCATCACCATATAGCAATGCTTTTGTAGGTTGTATAGCGACACTTAATTAAAACAACAACGATTATTAAAAAATTGTGATGCTAATAATTTTTGAAGGTGTCGAAGATTTGAAAATAGTGATGCCTCTAAAATAGCAATGCTATCGTTGTCCCTATTTTGTTGTAGAGAGATGATTTTTTTCACCAAAGTGACACTTTTTTAGGCTACAACGACGCCTTTGTAAACAATGATACTTTTTTATTGGTAAGAAAAATAGTGACTAAATTTTAGCATGCATTTTAAATTTTAATTTTATCTACTCTTTAACATGTCACTAACTTTTGGTTTTTATTTTTGAGGCTAACTGGTTTTGTAGGTTTGGGCAACAAAATTTGAAGTGAAGGAGCATATTGTCATTTGATTATAAGTCTAACAAGTATTTTAACAGTTATGGGGAAATTATAACCCATCTTATGATGCTTTATTTCACATTGTAGGACCAACTAAATTTCATTTTGGGTTTAAAATAAACGTTCAAATTGGTTAAAACTGAACCCTCGTATCCTCATTTTGTAATGTTGGTTTAAAATTGAACAAAACAATCTACACACTTCATTTGGTGCTTAAAACAAATTCATTATGCTTGTCAGAGTTAAAATGAACATGTCTGATTTTCTTGTGTGTGCTTGTTGTGTGTATCTACCCTTGTTGTGCTTCGTACAATCTTGGGTGAAGAGAAACACACAAGTATACTTTTCTTCTTGCAAGTACCTATCCTCTCCCCTTGTGCCTTTTGGCAAATCTTTGGTGACAAAAATTATTTTACGCTTTAAAAACGGTGTTACCTTTAGAGGGCCTTGTTGGCATATGGTTGTCATTGATGTCAAAAGTGCAAATCATGCAAGGGAGATTGTTGGCATAATGATAATGAATGAGTATGAGAGGAGTGGATATGATGGAATACTAGATGGAAAATTTGAATTGGGTTTCTTGAGAGCTTTCCAATAAGATATTGTCTAGGTCTTGATGTCAACTGAGATGTCTACATTCATTTGTTCATGCTCTCGGTCTAGGGTATATTAGTTAAACCCTAAGTGTGCAGGAGTTTAAAGTCAGAACATTCAAATATTTTCTATTTCATTGGTGACTTGGTATTGCAGGTAGCAGGTCACTTAAGTAATAACTTAAGTCATTTGTTCCATGTTGGTGACCAGCCCCATCGCCTAGGTTGGTGGTGTCTTGAAGGTGTGATGAGATATCTTTCGATTGACTGTTGTGGTTGATGTTGCAGGATCTAACGGTGCCTGTCAATCTTGCTGAGATTGTAGTGGGGCCCACTCAAGAACCACGGGGTCAACAGGAAGTAGTGGAGATTAATCCATAATGGGTGAATATTGATCATCGATGCATGGTGAGACCTACGAAGGCACCAATTGCAGCTAGTGGAAAGTGATGTCATGGTGGACAAATGGAAAAAGCTCGCGCACCCCATAGAATTATGGTGGGAGCCCAATCAAGACCCATGAGGTCAGTAGGGAACAATATAGATTATCCCTTGTTGATCTGACAGTGCCTACAGTGAATTTGGTGGGACCCGATATGTTCAAAATTGTGACAGAGATGAAAAGGTGGCGAAGAATGATTACTCGATATGATAATTCGCATTGTTTTTGCAAATTAGGCACTGGCGATGACATGGACAACAAATGGCAGCAGCCTGCTAACCCCACTAGGTTTGTGTGGGCTCGTTTTCATGCCCGCGGGATGAGTGGATTTTGAACGTGTGTCTTGGTGGACCCCGCATATGGCAAGTAGTGTATAAAGAGATCTATGGTGTAGATTATTTGGCGATTGATCTAACGATGATCATCAGTTGGTGGAGATCGAAGGTGCATGTTTAAAGGTAATTGATTTGACTGCTATGTTTTAAAGATATGACGATGAATGAGAGCCAATGGATTGTGGCGTGAAGAAAGAGATCGATGACCCAAATTCAAAGATGAAGATCTCAAACAACTAAGTCTGTGTGAACATGGTTTTGATTGGAAAATGATATAGAGGAAATAATTAATTGGTCCATTTGCACCCAACGACCAATGTAAATGAGATTTGATGCACAAACGAAGACATAGATTACAGAGGTGATTGCAAATTCAAGAATCGTGATCAGATCGAATAATCAGAAGAACACATTGAATGCATAATCAAATTTTAGGGTTTGACAGAGAGAATGAAGTGAAATTATATGTAATCAAATTAAACATTGTATGGATCGATGCATAGGTATGGTGATATATGATAAACCTTATCAAATGTCTTGATGATGGCAAGTAGATCGATGAACAGGTAGCTTGCTAGTGAAGTATGCATGAGAATAAAAACCTAATAGAATATTTGAGATGATCTGATCATGTGTGAGTATCTTGAGGCATTGAATGTAGGCCGATAAGAAAATATAATTTGGGAAATTATCTGTGTAGAGTAGGTGAGTGTGAAGTGTTGAATATGGAAGTGAGGAGAAGTTTGAAGAGTCTACAAGTGCACAAAGTGATGTACAACTAAGAATGCAGTAGAGAAGAGAGTGCAAAGCAAGGGAGTGTTGTTGAGAGTGCAACTTTAGCAACAGTAGTGTAAGTTGCAGGGTGTGCAATAATTCATTGTATGCAATGGTGCATTTTTAGGTTGAGTATAACTTAATTGTATGCACATATGAACTCATTATTTTGTTAAGTTGTTAGCCTCATTGAATCGAGTTTTAGCTCAGACTAGGTGATTGTAATCTCCTTGGAGTTGTAGATCCTAAACAGGGTGTAGTAGCATCCTTGAAGTTGTAGCTTCTAAATTAGGGAGTTGAATCTTCCTTGGGTTGCAACCCTAAACTTTGTAACAGTGATTTCATTTGTGATGCTAGATTTGAAAAGTAGTCTCAAGTAGCTTTTGTCACCGTGGTTTTTCCCATCTTGGGTTTTTCATGTATATCTGGTGTTATTAGTTGTTGTTTCATGTGTATGTGATTTTTATATTGGTTTACACTTTTAATCTGCACATTTGGGTTGTAAGGTTGACTCTGCAAATAGATTTCAAGTATAAATTTTTTTATATCTACTAATTCACCCCCTGTTAGTAGATCATTGTGCTCTAACAATTGGTATCAGAGCCCTAGGCTCCATAGGAGAAGCTTAATCAACTCGGGTAGATCTTGGATAGGTGAACACAATGGCATTTCAGGAAGGTTCAAACAAGCCACCTAGGTTTGATGGAACAAACTATGCTAAGTGGAGCTCATTAATGGAAAGATACTTATTTTCTCTTGGAACTGAAGTCTAGGTGTCCGTTGAGACCCAATATACTATTCTTGCTACTATTCCTACTGATCGTGCAGGAAAGAAGAATTATGAGGACAATAAGAAAACTTGGTTTATCATTATCAAAAACTTATTTGATTTTTTGCATAGCAAAGTTATGCATTGTAAAATTGCCTATGATGTTTGGGAAAAATTGAAGAAGATCTATGAAGGCGACAACACCAAAGTGAAGTTGGCAAAGTTACAAGTGTTGAGAGAAAAATTTGAAGTCTTGAAGATGATTGAAGAAGAGAAGATTGTAGACTATCTTCAGAGAGTTGATGATGTGGTAAATGGAATTAAAGGATATGGTGTAGATTTGAAAGAAGAAGATGTTGTGTTGAAAGTTCTCAGGTCTATGACAACCAAATATGATTTCAAGATTTCTTCTATCGAAGAAGGAAGATAAATTGATAAACTCACTCTTGATGAGGTGCATGACATAGTTACTACATATGAAATGAGAATGCCTAATGCTAAATCATCCAGGAGAGAAGCTACATTTAAGGTTGTCAAGAAAGAAAAAGATGAGGTTGATAAGAAAGACAAAGCTACTATCGTTGCATTTGATTATAAAGAAACCGATGAGTAAGAAGAAGACTAAGGAGAGGATCTGACAAATATAAATGTAAGTTCCCTTTCAAGTGTTTTAATTGTGGCAGAATAGTTCATTTTGCTTCATAGTGTCCATATGATAAAGAGGACAGTTTCAAGCAATAAGAATATATCAAAAAGAAGAAAATGATTTATCCAAAAAGGAAAAATTTTGGAAAGAAGAAGAAGAGTATGTACATCAATGAAGAAAGTGAAGTGTCTATTGCTAGTAATTGTTCAGAAGAGGATCAAGGCCATGCCCTTGTAATGAGAGAAAATAGAAGATAATTTCTATTCATGGATAAAGAAACTAAGGATCAGGAAGATGCTCAAATTGAGGACTCATATGAAGGAGAAGAGGCAGTTGTTGATCTTGAAGGAGAATTAATCAGTTCTCTTGAAGATCTTGGAAGAACTAAGAGTTAAATTTGGTGATCTTCAGAGAGAAAATAATAAACTGTAAAAGAATGCTCAAAAGGAGAATGATAAGCTAACTCAAGAACTTGAGGAATCAAATAAGCTGGTGGTAAATCCGAAATTGCAGGTAGAAGAGCTCAAAAGAGTTGAAGATGTTATGAAGTATAAACTACAATCTAAGGTAGATAGGTGCACAAAGCTTGAGGTAGAAATAGTTGTCTTAAGAAAAGAATTGGAGAAGGCCAATGAGTAGATCAGAAATGGACTGAAGTTGAAAGGTGGTACATATATTTTGAATGAATTGATAAGTACACAAAATCTTGCAAACAAAGAGAAACCTGGTTTAGGTTTGAAAAAAGGAAAGAGTTTATTTGTGGATGCCTTTGCAAAAAATTATAAAAGATTTAGAGTAGGAGAAAAATCAACCTCAAGCGATGAAAAATCGGTCAAAGAGGAAGCCCCTAAAGATGAACAAAAAATTGATAAAGAAAATAAATCAGTTGAAGTCAAGGAGGACAACCAGACAATTCCTGATTAACAAAAGAAGATGTAGAACATAAAAAGAGCAGACATTGATGGATTCACAAGAGTACACTATCCAAGGAGGCCTATACAAAGAAGATCTCATATAGTTGAAGGAAACTCCATGACCAAGTACTTATCATATGTCAATGGGTATTGCTATACTTGTAACAATTTTGGTCATAGGGCTAGAGAATGTAGAGTCATTCCAAGGAAGAATACAAATTTTGTAAGCAAGAATCCATTTGCTCCCTTGGTTGATATGAATATAATTTGTTACAATTGCAACAACTTTGGTCACATATCTAGAAACTGTAGAGCTAGATTTATAGGACCAAATCTGAAATCTGAGAAGAAGAAATCCTCACCTACTAAAGAGGAAAAAGGAAATAAGACTTTTGAGACAGAAGAAAAGAAAGTTGAGAAGCCTAAGAAGGTATGGAAGGAGAAAGCATAGAATTCTTGTGCCACTTAGTCTATGATTGCCCAAACAAAATTACATGCAAAGGAACAAGATTTATGGGTCATTTATAGTGGTTGCTCAAGACATATGACTAGTGATAAAAGCAAATTCATTGAACTTGAAATGAGAAAGGGGGGATAAGTAAGCTTAGGTGATAATACTGCTATCAAGATTTGTGGTAAAGGAATTTTGAGCATAGATGGGAGGAGCAAAATTAAAGATGTGCTCTATGTTGAAGGTCTGAAACATAATTTGCTCAATGTTATCCAATTGTATGATTATGGATACAAAGTTGTATTAAATTCTGAAGGCTACAAGATAAGGAAGAATGGTAAAACAATTGATCAAGGAGAAAGGGCAGACAATAATCTCTATACTATGTGTGAGTTAAAAGGCCAAACATGTTTAATCAACCAAGCAGACGAGAGTTGGTTGTGGCATAAAAGACTGGGACACATCAACTTTGACAACTTGGTAAAAATAAGCTCAAAAGGTCTAGTCAGAAATATGCCTAAGATTGTAAAGCCTAAAAATATAATTTGCAAAGGATGCCAACAAGGAAAGAAAACACAGTTCAAGTTTCCTATATAGGATTATTCCACTACGAAACCCATGGAGATATTTTATACCGATCTATGTGGTCCAATGAGGACAAGGGTGTTTCAAGGAGAAAGATATTTCATGCTACTAATTGATGATTATACCAGAATGACATATGCCACATTTTTAAAGGAGAAGGCTAAGGAGTTTGAAGAATTTAAAGGTTATAAGAAGCTAGTAGAAAATGAGTCTAGGAAAAGAATCAAATGTCTCAAGTCAGACAGAGGTGGAAAATTTATGTCAAGTGAGTTCATGGAGTATTTTGAAGATCATGGAATCAAATGCCAGTATTCAACTCCAAGAACGCCACAATAAAATGCTATGGTATAGAGAAGAAACATGATTGTGAAGGAGATGGCTAGAGCCATGTTGAATGAGGAAAACTTGGAAAATACATTTTGGAAAGAAGTAGTACAAACTGTTGTAAACATTCATAACATAGCACTTATAAGATTTAACAATGGTAGAACTCCATATGAATTGTGGTTTGGTAGGCCTAGATTAGTCAAGCATTTCAAAGTCTTTAGTAGTAAATGCTATATTAAAAGAGAAGACAAAGATTTAGGAAGTTTTGAGTCAAGATGTGATGAAGGGATATTTTTGGGGTATTCTATCTAAAGCAAAGCTTATAAGTGTTTTAATTAGAGATTGCATAGAATCGTAGAGAGTGTACATGTCAAGGTTGATGAAAGTGCAAATCAAGCTAAGTCTAGTAGAAAAAACCTTGAAATTGAGTCAGAAGAGGATGACATAGGTGCAACAACAAAAGACGAAGAACAAGAAAAAGAGAATGAGCAAGAGATTGAACGTGCTCCTGCACAATATGTGCAAAAAGATCATCCTACATATCAAATAATTGGTGATAAGAATGAAGGTGTGCAGACTAGAAGAAGACTTCAAAGACCAAGGAACAAGTAAACTTTTTCCTCATATATCAGATTAAACGACAAAGCTTTGATGAAGCTAGTAAAGATGAAAGTTGGATAAAAGAAATGGAAGAGGAACTCAATCAGATTGAAAAGAACAAAATGTGGGAATTGGTTCCTAGACCATCAAGCAAGAATGTAATTGGCACTAAATGGGTGTTCAAAAATAAGCTAAATGAAGATGGAGTTGTGGTCTGAAATAAAGCAAGATTAGTGTGCAAAGGATATGCACAAGTAGAAGGGATTGATTTTGAAGAAAATTTTTCCCATGTTGCAAGGTTAGAAGCAATAAGAATGTTTCTTGCATTCTCAATCTACAAAGGATTTAAGGTATACCAAATGGATGTCAAATTTGTATTCTTGAATGGAAACCTAGAAGAGGAAGTATTTATTGAACAACCAGAAGGTTTTTAGTTGTTGGAAAATGATGATTATGTTTTTAGATTAAGAAAAGAACTGTATGGTTTAAAGCAATCCCCAAGAGCATGGTATTCAAGGTTGGACCAGTATCTATAACAACAAGGATTCAAAAAAGGTTGTGTTGACAACAATCTATACCTCAAATCTGAAGGTAAGTTTATGATCATTTTTGTAGTATATGTAAATGATATTATATTTGGGGGTAGTAGTAATAAAATGTGCAAAATATTTTCCACAAACATGCAAGATGAGTTTGAAATGTCCGTGCTAGGAGAACTCAAATTTTTTCTTGGTTTGTAAATTACACAATTTGATAAAGGTATATTTATATCACAAACCAAGTATGCTAAAGAAATGCTTAAAAGTTTGGCATGGAGGATTGTAGACCAGTTAGTACTCCCATGATTATTGGTTGCAAGTTAAGTAAGTCAAATGAGTCATCTAATGCAAATCAAACTTTGTATAAATCAATGACTAGAAGTTTTCTATATTTAACTGCACCTAGGCCAGATATAATTCAAGCAGTTTGTATGGTAGCTAGGCTTCAGATAGCACCAAAAGAATCACATGTCAATGCAGTTAAGAGAATCTTTAGATACATAAAAAGTATTATTGACTATGGTTTATGGTATCCCAAAGGCAAATATTTCACTTTAATAGCATACACAGATGTTGATTGGGCAAGAAGTGTGGATGATAGAAAGAGTACTAGTGGAGGAGCCTTCTTCTTGGGCAACAGATTAGTTTTTTGGATGAGTAAAAAGAAAGAGTCTATCACTTTTTCTATAGCAGAAGCAAAATACACTGCAACGGCTACATGTTTCACTTAAATCTTATGGATGAAGCAAACATTAAAGCAAATCAAGGTATAATATTGTGAGCCTATCTCTATTCTTTGTGATAATTCAAGTGTCATAAACATATCAAAGAATCCGGTGATGCATTATACAACCAAACATATATCAATTAAGTATCACTTCATGAGAGAGAAGGTTGCAGATAAGGAAGTCAACATGTAGTATGTTCCTACAAAGGAACAAGTGGCTGCCATATTTATAAAACCTCTTCCTACAGAGCAGTTTGAATACCTGAGGCAAAAGCTGGAAGTAGTATCTCCCATCTCATATCACTAGTCTCTAGTGTTGGAGCATGTGTCTAGGGGGAGTTTCAATAATATTTCATTCATCCCTGGAAACAAATTAAATAGATCAAGTCAAGTGTCAGTGGTTTTACAAATTTCTAATGACTTGATGGTTGTATTGTTCTAGATTCCCATCTCCTCTTTGAATTGATTTTCAAAGGTAGAGCAATGTATTAGGGGGAGGCCACCTTTTTCCATTGATGTCAAAGGGGGAGAAAGTATGCAATGCTCAAGTATCTGGGAAAGGGGGAGAAATTTGAGCAAAGGAGATGCAAACTCAAATGGTTATCCACCATTGGTCAGAGCAATGACAAGTGACAACAAGTTGAGAGTTCAGTTTTTTCATCAATGAAAAAGGGGAAGATTGTTGGCATATGGTTGTTGTTGATGTCAAAAGTACAAATCATGCAAGGAAGATTGTTGGCATAATGATAGTGAATGAGTATGTGAGAGTGGATTTGATGGCAAATTAGATGGAAAATTCAAACTGGGTTTCTTGAGAGCTTTCCAGTAAGGTATTGTGCAAGTCTTGATGTCAATTGAGATGTTTGCATTCATTTGTTCATGCTCTTAGTCTAGGGTTTATCAGTTAAACCCTAAGTGTGTAGGAGTGTAAAGTCACTGTGTTCAAATATTTTCTATTTCATTGGTGACTTAGTATTGCAGGTAACAAGTCACTTAAGTAATAGCTTAAGGCATTCATTCCATGTTGGTGATCAGCCCCATTGCCTAGGTTGGCAGTGTCTTGAAGGTGTGATGAGATATCTTTTGATCGACGTGTAATGTACCCCTTAATTTTTTCCTTGAAATTTCAAGCACCAAACCAGCACAACACTAAATATTAGCGTTAGCTTCCCAAAGATAATCAAAATGAATGTAAATTTTGCCAAGAATGTTCACCAAGATCCTTTGAAAGGCAAGGTGATCTAGCATATGGTGATGGGATCATTAGCAAAAATCTAAACTAAAATACAAATATGGTATTGAAATTTAGGCGGTAATCTGATCATGAGCAATCCACGCTACCACTTGTTTAGTGGGGGGAAAGATAATTACAATGAAATATAATTCATCTGCTTCAACAGGCATCCACATAACAATGGGGATTCTCCACTTCAAGAATGGGTGAAATATGAGAATTACAATGGTTTATTTCTCCACGCTGGCGGTAAACCATCCAGGGGTTATAGTGCTTTGCATTAAAATCACAAATTAATTACAACAATAATATTGACTGGATTAGTACTACTAATACACAGCCTTACAATGTAAAATATCTGCAAATTACCAAGTGTTACAATAGAAAAATCAAGCAAACACTAAAGGATGATTGCTCAAACTTCTAAACTTATCAACCACTGGATTTACAAGCCAAAATCAAAAGTAATATAAATCTAATAGAAAAAAACAATTTGAAAAAGCATTACCGTCAATTATGCTATCACCAAAATGTTCACCAATTCCTCAAATCTCCTCCAAATGATCTGAAAATGTTTGCAACAACTTCTAAGGAGCAAGGTGCCCAATATCCTTCTCTTAAATGGCAACAAAACCTTGAATATTAAGTGTGCATGCATTCCAAAGCAAGCCCAACAATGGTATTGCCTCCTTAGAGGGGCGAACTTCAAGATAAATTCAAAGACTTCAAATTAAAATATGAAATTGCATGGAAAGGGTTGTCCATGCTGTTAGAGTTAAGGTTTTAACTTAATTATGTTGATTAAGTTACCTTTATTCCCTTCTTAAGATTTCACGTTAGTTTGCATAAAGTGACATTTGATAATTATATTAATTATTAAATGTTATCCTATTAGGGCTTCTATTAGGGTTTTTCCTATTAGGGTTTTATTAGGGTTTGCATGATCTCCTTTTTATAAGGATTGATCCCATTGTATTTCATATCAATTCATTCTCTCATTCTCTCTGATATATACATTTTCAGTTTTCAGAGAACCCTTGCTTGTTTGTCTCCATCTCTTCTTTTGTGACAGGTTATTTGCATGCAGGTGATCTTCGGGGTTTGTGGTGTTGTATTTTCTCAACTCCTACATGGTATCAGAGCTCCACACCTGCAACTTCCTGTTCTTGTTTTGAAGATTTTTGGAGCTTCAAGGGTTTGGGGTTTGTTTTCTTGATCTAGGGCATACCTGCAATTTTGAAGCATTTTCAGCTCAAAATGACATCGCCATTGCGTCCACAGCGGTCAAAAACCCCTAAATCGACTGTTCATTCGTCTATTTTAGACAAAGTTGAAATTTGAAGCAAAATTTTTTTACAAATATGGCCGTACGGCCGTCCCCCTGGTAAATTTATTTTTTCGGAAAAAAATTTCACCTGTTTTTTGAAAAATTTTCGTCAAAAATATTTTATTTTGTAAAAAAAAAATTTGTTAATGCAATTTATGTTTTTGATTTTTTTTATCAAAGAAAAAATTTTAAAAAAAGAGCCAAAGCCTTTTTACGGCTTGCTTAGGCCGGGCAGGACACTGCGTAGACCCTGCACAGTGTACCCTGTGCCTGCACAAGGAGCTGCGGTGGGGGTGGGCCCACGTGCCTCCCCCACCCACTTGTTTTTAAAAAAAAAAAATTAAAAAAAAATTCCATCATATTTTTTATGATTTTTTAAAAAAAAACAAATGTTTTTTTATTTGTTTTTTTTATATATAAAACAATTTTTTTCCTTTATAGCCCAATCGCACTTTTACGGTGACGATCGTTTGGCCATCAAATTTAACATAGTGTTTTTGCTGCGACGGTCGTATGACCGTCAAATTTAATCCAGCACTGGTTTTTTCCCTTTTTGGAGTTGATTTATTCCGGAGGCCATAACTTGGGCATACGATATCGTTTTTTGGCAAACAAGATATCATCGAAAAGCTGGTTTTCTCATCTTTCTAGTGGTGTGGGTCTCATCACTTCTTTTTTCTGTTGGTGCATTTTACAACCAGCTGAAGACAAAGGGGCTATTTTCAGTCTCAAGCTCATAACTTTTGATCAATTTCTTCGTTTTTCGCAATCTCAGCGGCGTTGGAACCGTATTTCCGAGCTCTTCAGTTTCATCCATGCCATTTTTCCAGATTTCACTCCAGGTATATTTTATTCAATTATTTGTGTTTTCACACTCTAGTGGATTACTTGAGCATATTTGCTCTTGGAAACATTTTGTTTGCATGGGATGCTTCATTTTTTGCTGTTCTTCATGTATTTCCAGCATTTTATCCTTTGAGGACATTTTGAGCATCATTTGTAAGCTATCTTTTATGTAAACACACTGAGATAAAGTGCCACACTATTGTACATGCATCTTTTGGGGATTTTGCACATAAGGTTGTGCCATATTTTGTACTCGCACTGATATTATAAAGTACCATGAGGGGTTGTGTAGTTTGCCTTTGTTTTGCCATCACATATTTGTCCGGTGAGTATCCCTCCATGACGACAATGAATCCATACCATGGGGGGTTGTGTAGTTTGTCTTTGTTTGCCATCACACGTTTGTCCGGTGAGTGTCCCTCCACGACGACCATGGATCCATATGATTTTAGCCTCATGCATGTGTGCTTTGTTTTGCACACCACTTTTTCAGTTGCAGGTGTTTTCTTGTGCACTTTCAGATGTTGTATTTTTTTCTTCATGCACTACAGGGTGTTGCACACCATTTCAGTTGATCTGTCAGGCTCCCAGTTCACCATTATGGGGGGGTATTATTCTGTTCGTGCTAATGTTTCCTTGGTTTTGCCTTGGAAGGAATCTTCCATTCTCAGTTGATCAATGTTTCAGACTATTGGTTCTTGTGCCATCTTTATCTTCGTTCCAGGTGTTTTCCTTTGTTTGCCATCTGATTCGAGTAGTGTCGTATGGGCACTTATGCAGATTATTGTCTTCTTGTTCCTGATCATCCTATCTTCAGCAGAGGTTCTTCAACACCATAGCAGTCATCTTTCGATAGTTGTTTGCAGCTTTTTCTGCTTCAGTGATGTCTCTTCTTGGCTTTCTTCTTCTCTTTTCGGAGTAGAACTTTTTCCCATGAGATTTTCTCTATTTCTCCATTTTACAGAGATTTGGTTGTATTTGGGTACCTAATCTAGCCTAGTTGCCGGAACCCATGTTGCTTTCTTGCATTGTAGTTACCTTTGCTTTCTTGCATTCGTTTGTAGCTACACTGTTGCTCATCTTAAGGGGGGGTGTTAGAGTAAAGGTTTTAACTTAATTATGTTGATTAAGTTACCTTTATTCCCTTTTTAAGATTTCACGTTAGTTTGCATAAAATGACATTGAATAATTATATTAATTATTAAATGTTATCCTATTAGGGCTTCTATTAGGGTTTTTCCTATTAGGGTTTTATTAGGGTTTGCATGATCTTCTTTTTATAAGGATTGATCCCATTGTATTTCATATCAATTCATTCTCTCATTCTCTCTGATATATACATTTTCAGTTTTCAGAGAACCCTTGCTTGTTTGTCTCCATCTTTTTTTTTGTGACAGGTTATTTGCATACAGGTGATCTTTGGGGTTTGTGATATTGTATTTTCTCAAATCCTACACATGCCATATAAATCCATTGCTTCAATACCCAGAAGCAAATAAAAATCATACAAAAAGTTGTATATGAAAATCTCCTTCAGCCATGATAAGACCAACAAACACAAAACTGAAAAATAAAACCAAAATCTCCAATGTTGATGCTCAATGTGCACTTCTAAATGAAGCACACTCCCAATTGACCATTTAGGGAACCATAGTTTCAGGCTCAAAGAATGGTGAAGAAAGCTAAGCTTCCCCTTAGCCGGGTTCTAAATTCAATTGAGCAACATTTTGATATAATAAACCAAAGATCTGAAATGAGAGAGCAAAGGCCTTCTTTTATAGAATTGAAGGTGACTATTGGCTTTCCATCTATCCTCCAAAAGGGATGCCCAACTCCTTTTTGCAATTATTTAATTTTTAAATCACTTTTCCTTCCTCCATTTTGGCGTCCAAAACTCATGAGGAGATAATTAACATTAGAAATATTAAAAATACTTCTAAATGAAGCGTCCACCCTCATGGACCCCTTTTAAAAGCAACATTAAGTCATTGTGCTAGGCCAAGGGGTCAAAATCACATTATAATAATTAAATGATTTATCTAAATCATTTTACCAAATTGAGCCTCAAAAAGTTGAAAGCCAAAAATGCTCAAAACTGCGCTGACTGCTAATGCTACTGCCCAAGATGGCACTGCCAAAAATAAAGCTTACTAAAAATAGTAAACTTTGGAAAGTTGCTCAACTCACCTTGCATGTTATATCATTGCGAAGCTTTTTGAAAATCCAGAAAGAATCTGCAATCCAAATCTCGAAACTCCAATGTGCTGGCTAAAAATAGCAAGTTCCAAGAAAGGTTGCCAGATGGAGATGCACGTTACACCATTTCGAAGCTCTCCAAAAACCTAGAAAACTTCATCAAACATGCATCAAAAACTCTTACATTCAAATCTTCATAAATGCTTGAGAACCCCAATAAAATAGGAAACCCTGACGAGCCTACGGGCTTCCGAAAATAGGCCATCAATCATTGAAAAGCGAATGGATAAAACGAGGACATTACACATCTCCCTAAGGGTCTCAACCAATTTGAGCCCTTCATCTTTTCCTTTAATCCTAGCCATCCAATCTTCTAATAAAAAAATCTATAAATAAGATGTCATCCTAAGCTATTTTAACAAGATCTTCATATGTAATGTTGTGCTACTAGTGAATGCACTCACATACCACATCATCCATCAATCTTGAGCACAACCATCATAGACTTGATGCAAAAAGGGTTAGTTTGGTGAGTTTCTTTTATGTTTTCATCATGTTTACTAACCTTTATGCTTTATCTTTAGTGTTGCATTTGTTTTGGGTAGGATAGGCTATATTATTTAACTTCTTCTTTTATGCTCAAAATTTTATGTTCACACTTGTAAATAAAGAAAAATATGCAATGTATAGCATCCATATCACAAATGAAACAAGCATAAATTATAAACTTGCTTGGTCATCTAGAAAAATAAAATAAAAAAGAAAGAAAGGTTATTAGACTCTATGTGCAAAAACTAGTATGACATATTTAGGTGATGATGTGCTATGTGACAATTATTCATTTGTAAATGGAGAGTATTTGTATCAATAACTATATTGTCTACAAGCTCAAAAAAAGTGTTCGAGATAGGATGTGGCCCCTTTCAATTGGTTGCATCTAGCAAACGTTAGTCCATAATGACATATATACATATTACATGGTTGCTTGCTATCTTCAATGTTTGTTCACGAATCACTAGATTAGTCTACATAGGGGCTAGATGCAATTATAGAGATCTGAAGGAAAGGTAATGTATTTCTCAGATTGTAAGACTTGTCAGGTTGATTTTTGTATAGCACAAGTCAAGTTCATATTGGAAAGTGAGCCAAAATGGTTTTACCTCGTGATTTTCCCATTAGATTGGAACATAGCTCAATTTGTTGTCTATTAGAGCAATATAGAGCCAAATATGATATCAACGCATCATTTCAGATCACTATGTGACAATTTTAGTCCACTACCAAGTACCACCTAAAGCTATTTTAATAAGATCTCCGTACAATCTTCTCATCTTTTGAGAATGATGAGTTGTAGGAAATTGACTGATTGGATTCAAACATACTTTATTGACTGTTGAATTTTTACTTAAAGATTAATTTCAGAGATACTTGTTATGTCTTTTTAGTGGCCTACATGACAATGTTATTGCTTGAAGTTGGCCATGGAAATTTGAAAACGCAATAAGATATAAACAGAGTGTACCTGGTTATGAGGTTAACCTTTGAGGGGTAAAAATATTGGACTATATATAGAAGAAAAATGAAAAATGCCCTTTCTTTCCACGGACCATATCATGCACCCATAAAGCATGCTAGCTAGGATAGGACTTAGATCACTTTTTCTTTTTCTTTTTATCTCTTTAACTGAAAAATTCAAATTGTATTTGTACCACATTATTAAGTTTTCTATATCAACTTACCTTTCAATTTGTGTTAAATCTTGCTCATATCTAATTGGGATCTTCCTTTCCCTTCTAACATGCTCATACAAAATCAATCGTCTTGCGATTTTGAAAGAAGAAAATTGGCTACAAAAATAACTGTAGCACATCTATGACAAGGACATGACTGCCGCTGTCCAGTGAATTCATTCATTTTGTTCTAATATTCAGATTCATCAGTCTTTCATATCTGCAAACAAACTCTTCTTATAGCAGTCCACTGTTGGTTGCTCTGCAAGGTGAAGATCAAGTGCATAATTGGAAGTGAACACCATTATCTGATGTGCTATCATTTACATCTTGAAAACAATGTCCATCATGTTCCTCAATAGTTTGTTGAAAACCGTCAAAATATCCTCCACCAGGAATATCACCAACATTGCCAAAAAAGGATAAAGCAACCTGGCATCATCCTCTTCAAATACCAGTGCAACATTACAAATCCATCTCCACAAAACAGTGACGTTGTATGTCTCATTGTGGCCAACCATGACTGTACATCAAAAGCATCTAGCATCTTCATCTTGCACCTTTGCAAGGATACTACAAGCTATCCGAAGGATAAGATCACAAAAACCAATTTTCTTATGAACAAATTTAGTGTATCCAATATAATCAACAAACTCAGTAAGATACTTCAGTCTAAAATCCATGAGATTTAACTCCTCGAGAAAACACTCTAAATTTCTAGAAATCAAGTTAACCAAATTGTTATAATTCTCAAATTTTCGAAGGCATTTAATTACTGAATGCTATTTATTATTTTTGCCAATACATTTGTTTCAGAGGACTCAAATAAGAAAATACCTTCCAACGCCCCGCACAGGGGACAAACGAAGATCTCTTCTCCACAGTTCAATAAAATAGCACTTGAAAAAGGATCTTCTCGGTGGTAATTGAGAAGCCCTACACTCACCGTCTTTTTCCCTTCAGGCTTGACATAGTCTGGGACATCAAGTATTTTTTTAACAGTTCACTATTGAGGACACATCTTGGCCTTTTATTGTTTCTGTTTTCCTTTTGATGCTACAATGCTACATTATAATCATCCTGATATTTCATCTTTATCCTCTAAAGTGTGTTTTCGTTTTCATTTTCATTTTGTCTTCAACCTGATCAATCTTCCTCAACGTGTAGTCCTTATTTTGACAATCCACAGGTCTCCCTGCATAATAACTTACATTATATTCAAATAATTAAAAGGACATTTGTTCCGCCACATACCTAGACAGAAGATAAGCTCCCACTCACAACCCGTATAGGAAGCCACATTAAGAGGACATAATCAGGACTAATGATGTTAATTTTCTAGATAAATCCATGGTAGCACACATTATGGCATGTACAAAGACTTCCTGTATGCTCGAGTTCTTGGAGTAATAACTTGCAGAAAGGTTTTACGTCAGTTCCACATCATCTTTAATGAATTCTTGAGTAAGGAAACGTGACCTTAATTGGGAAGCACTGCTTGAAACCTTGTTTGAGGATTGAACCCTAATCTCCTTGGTTGGTGGTATGCTGGCAAATTTCAATATATGCTAATCTCCTTAGATGCCATTCCTCATCTCCTTCCGGCAAAGGGGGCTATGATCTTTCCCGCCAAGAACCAACAACTAACCCCAAGGTACACCAAAAACTTTCACTGATATTTTATAAATGTCACATGGCCACAAAACTAGGAAAAGACTAGCATTTGCTTTCCTCTTAACCCTTTTATTGCTTACCTCAGCTCTGAAAATGCATTTCTACTTGAAATTTCAATTTGCCTGCTGTCTTCTTCTGCGATTTCTGAGAAAAATGACGGTGTTGTTTGATAATATTGACAAAGTTATTTGATTAAGGTCATTTTCAATTACTTTTTTTATTCTTTGAAATTTTGACATAACTTGGTGACAGCAACTAAACAAAGAACTCAAATTTAGACAGACTCAACTTCAACTTCTCTCCACTTGGCATGTTCAACAGCAAGATTGGTTGGATTTGCTATGGAATAAATTAAACAGATGTGAATTTCGTTCATTATTCTCAGGGCATAAAGGTCGGTGCCCCACCTGCTGTAATAGGAATACACTGCATATTTTGTAACAACTTCCCATCAACTTTACACAATTTTACCAAATGGTGGTCTACACATTTTTTGATATCTAGGGCATTGGTGCCTTATTTATGTCAAAACACTACATATCTTCAAGACACAAATTTTCAAGTTAACACTGACAAACTTCTCATATGCTTAAAAATTGACCATTTGATATTATACCATTCAAGACTTGACAGAAATCTTAAATATGTTTTGGTTACTCCTGTCACTTAGCATCTTGACATGAATCTGAGTGGGTAAGTCAATATTCTCAATTATTTCAGATGGTTTGGAGAAGCACAACAACCTCTGTTTACCACCACTGTTGCTGTCCAGGTACAGTCGAGGAAGCAACCTGGTATGAAGAGCAAAGAGATGTGAGAGAGTGTCTCATCTGTCCCAAGGGAAGATCTCCCATGAGACTGATTCTATGGAGATATAAAGCAAGTTTGAAGATGTTTGTGAGATAAATGGGCTGTACAACAAACTCTCCCTAAATAACGCACTGTTTGACTGTCTTTTTGTAATGGATCATGCATGGAAGCATGAGAATCTGGGCCTTCTAAGTTAGTGCCGAGTCAAGAGGTCCTAAGCTTAGCCTTCAAATTTTGGACCCATAAGGCACCATGGGTTCCACAATAGCATCTAATTGCCACGGTTCATAGTTATATCTTGAAAATGCATTGGGGAACACTTGCAGTCTAAAAAAGAAACGGAGGTCCATTCCTAGAAAGCATAGGCCGCACTAAAATTAAGAAATTGACTTGTAAACTGGATTCTCAGATTCATATAGGGCTTAGGCTGTTGTCATTTCTGCAGGTTAGACTTGCAGGAGAGACGGTAATTTAAGAGTGCAATTTAGATGTATCAAGCTGTTAAAGCTCACATGACTGAACTCGTGCATCCAATTGCTTCTGTACACCTTTGATAGAATGCACAAAGAGGACATGATCAGAAAAAATCTTCAGTCAGAACAAGATGAAAGATACACCCCCCTTCTTGAATGCTACGTCAAACAAAGTCTTCAAGCTCACCTATGAAGATTTCAAAGACATTAAGTTCTCAAATTACACATCTGTCGGATGAGATGCAATATTCCTGAATGTACAGGGCTTGGTCAGTTCAGAAATTTAATCAATATTGCATACCTGAACATCAATGATTTTCCACAAGAATGAACAGTCAGTCAGAACATGATGAAAGAAACACTCCACTTGAATGCTTTGATGCTTTGTAAAACAAAGCTCGCCTATGAAGATTCCAAAGACATTGGGTTATCTAATTGCACATCTGCCTGACAAGATCGTAAATTCCTGAATGTACAGGACTTGGTCAGTTTTGAATCAATATTGCACACTTGATCATTGATCATTTTCCACGACGCAAAAACATTTTAATATTGCACATGTCCCTAGAGTTACTGAATAATATTTGAAAGAGAAGTAACGTAAAAGATTAGAATTTTTTTATTGACACTGTAAATTCTACATCATATCATCTATAGTTATGGCAAAACTTGTAAATTTTGAAGGCCATCTTGATTCTACTTTTGACACTACAACATTTCATTCCCATTTATTCGTGATAATCAACATACCATAAAATACATGACTCATTGACTCATTTACGACTTGAAAAACAACTTAGATATATGTGATGAGCAAGAGGGGCGTGTAAGCGCTCAGTCATGATGTTATAAAAAGGTAAACGAATAGAAACAATTTATCTCTGCCCTGAGATTAACGAATTATCAAGTTAACTGTTAAACCCAAGTGTCTAGTGGAGACTGACCTGGACTTACACCTGTTGTGAAAATACAACAAAGTCCATTTTAGATGTTTAAATTTATTATAATAATCTTATAGAACAAGTTGGATTTTTTTTACATATGTAAAATATAGTGAATGTTTGGTACCTAGTTTTGCAGGTGCTTACGGGTAGAGAATTAGAAGTTGTTACAGAGAAACTCTGGATGCATTAATCTGAAATGATTAAAAAGCTTGTCCATTTGTATGTAAACTTTGAAATAAAGTATAGAGGCTGAGTATGCTTCCTATACTAATCTATGAGAGGAGGTATATGCAAAAACTAAATTAATCATACAATCACAAAAAACTAAACACAAAACCAATATACCATATCACAATAATTTGTGAGAGAATAATCCTTTTAAGAGGAAAACTCCACACTCCAAAGAAATTGAATATAGTCTAAATCTTTACAATAGTATTACCAACAAGAGATCTTGTGTCATTTTGACAACATAGTAGTATCTACAAAACCCACCATGAAACTCCATCTCAAGTACCCAATAAATATGAGAAGTAATATGTGAAACAATCAAATTGTGATTAACAAACCATGACCTAAAACCATCCAAAAAGTGATGCAATCCCCAGTAAAAATTCAATGACCAAATCTGAATCCACTCACAAACTTGGACACTCCATTTTGGCTTCTACTATCTTCATTCAAAGATGCCATATGACATGTCAAACATGTATTCATCATAAGTTGGTCAACACATGATTCTTTCTTACAACTCTTATGTGTCATAGATGCTCTTACATTTCCGATGTAGGAGGTCCAACTTCTGAAACTCCTAACTTTTGATTTGGAAAACTGATTGAGCCCCTTTTTATAAAATTGTAGAGCTTAAAAGGTCCATCATGTTGTTACCAGCTCCCTTTGGTTTAGACCTGTTTTGACATATTTTGAGGCCCAAAATGACCCCTAAAACCTTGAAAATTACATTTTTGTGTTCTATAGCTCCAAAATTGCATTTTTTTTCTTAACATTATGATGCAAGTTTGAGACAACTTTCCTAACAAACTTTACGTACCAGCACAGATGGCATACAGTTACAATATCATTGCCTTGTTTGCTTAAGAATGAAGTCAATTTTTGCCAAAGCAATATGAAGGATCTTCAATTCAAACTGAGATTTTCTGGAAACACCTATATGTTTTATAAGATCTAACTGTTAACGATTATAGTTGTGCACATAAGCATGCATTGAACTGGAACGTGATATGCCATGTAGAAGGAAGCGGGGGTGTGCATTGTTTATGAAAAACATAAATTGGAAACAAAGAAGAACATTTTCCAATTAAAGCTGTTCAAGGTTGCATAAAGCTTATCTGGCTGTTCAGCTGTTTCATAAATTGACAAAACATCTATTATCCAACTATTCATGAAAAAAAAAAAAATTGTTATCATATAACTAAAATAATGCAACTGTTGTTTACTTCAGATGTAATATAAGATTACATCTATAGCGAAATGAAAAAAAATCTTTGTAAAAACCATTTATTGAGGTACATTTGACATGCATACTTCTATTGTATTTAGAAATATTTGCAAATATGCATTATGCTGTTTCTCTGGATCTGATAGAAGACTTAAATTAACAATCAGTAGAACTCAGGTATTTCACAATCCAAAGAATAGAACAGAAATATGCTCACTCATCATGCATATTAAAATATGATGATTATTTACAAATTGTCCCAATAATTTGAAAAACCAAGTTGTAAGTTGATTTTCTGTAGCTGGTGATGAATATGATTTTCTGTAGTTGTAAGGTGAGTCTGGCAACCAATTCCTTGAAAGATTAGAATGTGATGATTCTTTGTAAATTGTCCCAATGATTTCAAATTCAAGTATGAAGGTGATTTGGCTGAAACCAGTAGTTAATATAAAGAAATGAATAAGGGCTCAAAATGCAAAGACGCTAAGAATTACAATTGTACTCCAATGTATTATTGTACACTTAAGTATGAACAATCCAATGAAGTATGGAAGACTTGAACAGCCACCCAGATTGTAAATAGACATAAACAAGTGATTACAGTTGTCTACAAATCAGATTATGCTAGTCAAATGTATGACCGCAATGACCAATGTTTTCAGATTTTGGGGATTGGTACAAAACCTCGTGTTCTGTACAATTCAATGAACAAAACTCTCTCAAACGAGATATAAAATAGATCCAGAAAACAAAGCCATCGAAAGACCACCTACATATAAGGAATCCAAATTATTTGAAATTCTGCGAGACAGTCTTAAAAAAAATTGCAACTAAAACAAACAAACATGCAACCAGCCTTAAGATATCCTCAAGAGACCCCGATGCAGCTAAACAAATAACTGTGCAGCCTGTCTTGAGATACACTCAACAGGCCACAGTAACTGAACAATCCATAATTGGCCAACTCTTTTTCCCAGAGTGAATAGAACGGTCATTATCAATCAAATTTGTAAGATCAGAGATGAAATAGGATTACAATTGAATGGCCTACTTAATAGGAATGCTGCCACATCTCATTTGGTTTTGATATAGCAACTTGTCAGTAAAAAGAAATGTCCCTCAAGTTTTCATTAGTTCTTCAAAGGCTTTTTTAGTACAAATATCGAGCTCAACGAAGTTGCTGCAGCTGCTGACTCTCTCTTCTGAGATCCTGCAATTCTTTCATTAGGTCTGCTTGTTTTGACATCATTGACTGCAAAGTTGGACATTTCTGTCTGCAATGGAAGAAAACCAAATGTAATTCTTGTGTTATAAATAAAGAGCAATTGCTTTAGAACAAAACAAATAATATCTTACAGTGAAGACCTGCTGTATGTGATGTCGGAGTAGCATTTCTAGATGTGAGATCTGCATATCTTCACAAATAGCTTTCTACATATAATATGACTCCCAATTTAAATAATTCATAAATAAGAGGTTTGGCATTAAAATCTTTTGCAGAATTGCATCTAATACGCATTCTCTTGAGATCATTGGTTAAAAAATATTTTTGCCAGTATACATAATAGTTAAACTCTATGTTGAATGGCAGCAAATGACACAAAAAAAATCAAATCAAATAGAAAACAAGATTTTCGGCACAAATTTGGTGCAAATGGAAAATAATGCCGTAGGACAATAACCTGAATTTAAAAAATTGAAAGTAAACCATGTCCAATCAGATATCTGTATGGATGCAAATCAGAACAACTGAGTCAAACTTAACATAACAGCATTCTCATTTCAGAAAGAGGATACAAAGAAATACACCCTTTGTCATTTACTTTTCATCACGTGCACTATCATAGATGAACGATAAAGGGTCATCTTAACCAAATTTTCTGAACATGCAATACATCTATAAGCTTGCCAAGTAGGAAATCTAAAAGCATCTTTTCAAGATACCCTAGTATGCAAAGGGAAATCAAACGTTTCCAGCACAAACAAAAAAATCCTAGATTTGTTGGATGCAGCACCAAGATTTTACCTAAATTATTACAAAGATAAAATAAAATAAGCTTCCAAACAGAGTACAAAAAGGTGGAAGCATTCTGACATCTCTATCAGAAACATCTAGAGCTTTAAAGTCTGAATCGGATTGCTTTTCTCCTATGAGAGATTTTTGGTATTCAACATAAATTGCCTTTCCATCGAAATATATCCATTTTCACGATTAAGAGGAAGAATAACCCACATTCCAGATTCACTTTGATTACTCAAACACATCCGAATGAAAGCAAACAAACAGGAAGACGCGTATCAACTTACCGATACTCTAAAAAGACAAATGAAACTTTTAATTTATTCCCTCAAAAACGCGACGCCGTAAGAATGGTCAATGCCTATTTTACCAAGAAGCTGGGCCGCCGAATCAAGCGCATCCTTCTGCAGAACACTTTGCTTATCCATCGCCATGTACGGATACATGACACAGACTTTAATCTCAAGCAATGAAAGCAGTGGTCGTCACTGATCCATGGCCACCCATCCGCTTAAGGCGCCTATTATGTTTTTGCAGACCTAGGTAGGGTTCTTTTTCTTACCGCCCTGATACTAATTTGCGGATGAATCTGCCGTATTCATTTCCAGAAATCTATGGATAAGATTATTTTGTAAAAACTACAAATGAGATTAAGTTGATCACCTTCAAGGCCTTCAAATTTTCCAAATCAGAAGAAACATTAACATTCAATTGATTGTGTCCAACATGTAGATTGCTTAAAGAAGAGAGATTCGACAAAAAAGAGGAGATGATTTCTGTTAGTTGATTATTATGAGCATGTAACAAAGCGACAGAAGAAAACTACCCACACAGGATGGTAAGCTTCCATTCAGCTAGTTGGCAGAAAAACAAATCACACTCAGATTACTTAGCATAAGAATAGTACCTAAGATGATTTCACTTTGCAAATTATATCCGTGTAAATCAAGGACATCAAGAGAAGACATGCTTGCATATGACAATGGAATGTTCTGGCAAACATAGCGAATCGCAACCAATTAACAGTAACAGTTCTGTGAGAGAAGACAATTTTCCCAAGCAGGGAGAAAGACTACCTGTTAAAGTACTCTTCCTACCTGCTTGGGAAAACTGTATTTCCAAGAAAAGTGAGTCTGCGCCAGCTGTTAGATATGACGCCCGCTTCAACGAAGAGAAATCTGAATTGCTCTTCACTTCTGAGATATCAGGCTCCCTCCTTTCCCATTAGGGTTTTCAGATTTTATTTCATTCTGATTTCATTTTAGATTTCTGGGGTTTCGATCCAATTTTGCTTATTTGATTAGGGTTTGTACACGCGCACCATATTTTGATTAGGGTTTGTTCTTAAATGGATATATCTCTTTCGACATTACGTTATCTACTGAAAATAGTCTATTATTGTGGATCTTTCTGTTTTTTTTTGGTGATTTATATGTATTCCTATTACATTATTATACATTTACAATTTTTAATGTTACCAATGAAAATATTAATATTTTAAATAATTTATTAAAGGATGACATGAGATATAATTTTGAAGCATAGATATTTAACTTTATTTAAAAGAATATCAACTTTGAAATATTTATAAATATAATTTCTTATTTTAAGTTATTAATAATAATTTTTTAAAAGTAAAATTAAAAGTTAATATAAAATTCAAATAGTTTTTTAAATAAAAATAAAAATAAATAAAATACTTTTTAACTAAACAATTATATTATATGTTTATGTGTAGTAAATTAAAATAGTTACATTTATAAATATATTTAAGATATATATAGTTTTATTATGGAACTATTTTATTTATTATATATTTTAAAACTTTGATATTTTTATTTTACTATAAAGTTATTTTAGTTGTTGCACATTTATTTATTTTAAAATTAGCATATTAAATTAAAAAATAAATGTTTATGTATTTTGACATAATTATTTATGAAGATGTTATTGGTCCCTTTCTTAGCAAAGTAACTACAATGATCAATACAATTAATTAATTGTGTTAGGATTTAGTGTTATATTTATGGAGTTTCAAATATAATGTTGTTGTCTCTAAACATCTTGGAATGAACTACATATATGTCTATGAAGGTTTGGTGGGTATTATTTGATCATTATTATTCACTAGGGTACTTGGAATATTGTTTTAATGACATTGAATATGAAGGTTATAGAAAAATGTAAACATGGGAATTATAGTAATCATGCATCAATGCATGTGCCCACTCTCTTATAGAGTGCTTGGGAGTAACATTGGGATGAGTGGAGCATCTTGTAATAATTGGTGGGTTATTGTGAAGTGTTAGTCTTTTATCTACTAGGAATTACAGAGTCAAAGATGTATTATTTGTTGATATGTATTTAAATGCTTGATTTGTTGTATAATAGGCAAGGGTTTTTGCTTGTGGACTATGGTTTTGGTGGCCAGTAGTTTTGAAAACCACTTGTAGTTCCATGTTTCTCTTTGTGTTGTAAATTGAACGTATGAGATAGAGGTTTCATTATGCTACATAGATGAAATATTGTTATGGTGTCAAAATGAAGAAGATTAAGTGGATTGTATTGTACTCTTGTTCGGGAAGATTAATATAACTTCCATAGGATTTTGATGGAGATTTTCTCAAAAGATTTTATTCATGTATATAGTGTTATTTGATATTGCTAATTTTAATTTGTTTCAATATATGTTTTGGTAATATAAGTTGCATTTACAAGGTGCAATACCTTTAACACAAGGAGCCCATAGGGCCAAAGTCGATCAAAAAACAAAAAACCAGTTATAGTTTAAAGTCCAGACATAGAGACAATGAAGAAACAACAAATAACAACCCACCCAAAAAATAGAAAAAACCCCCCATCACCTAGCAATACCCTCCCACTCCTCCATGAGGAGTTTCAACACATCATCCCCAATCCAACTAATGTTGGGTTCAGCCTCAGCAGTCTTTTTGTTAACCTCTTCTTTCATCATCGTTGACAAAGTTCTCTCATGTTGAAACCTTATGTTATTGTTCATTATTATGATGTTGGACATTTGATTTTAGTAAACTATGGTGATGATGATTTACATGCATAATTTTTTTATTATGATTATGATGTTATTGTTATGATTGATGGTTAATTAGGTACAATGTTTCCTATGTGATTAAGATAATTTATTTAATTAATGATTTGATTCCTAAGATGAATTATGTTATGTGATGATTATTAATTGTCAAATGTTGAATTGATGAATGTCTCTATATACATGTCATGATAATTGTGTTTAAATGGAATCAAAATATTATCAAATGTTTGTATGATGTTTTATTGAGCTTTGTGGTGAATTTGAATATTGGTCAAATGTTTGAGAGTGAATGCATTTTATTTTATGTCGCTTTGACTATTATTATTATTATTCTATATTAACGTGTGCAATTGAGTGCAAGTAATTTCCATGGTCTATGGAAATTTGGGGGTCTTATGGAAACCCTAATGTGATTTATCCAATGATACTTCACATTCTCTATTTGTTTAAAATGTTGGGCAATGTTTATTATGTTTAAAGTGTATTAAGGTTTATTGGGTTGGGGTTGTTGGAAGACTTGTCATCCTAATTGTTAAATTTTGGATGTATTATTTGTTGGGTTCTAAAAGGGTTATAACCTGTCATTTTTTACTTCTTTTTTTATGTTTTAATTGTCCTAAGATATGTAGCTATGGGTTATTAGCATTTTGGACTATTTATTTTAAGTTTTAGCTAAGTTATAATACCTTCCAAATGCCTTTAAAAAGATGTGACAAAATTTGGATATGGGAAGTCGAATAGGCAATGTGTCACCATCTTATTTCATCCTCTAAGTTCTTTCTTGGGTCATTTGGATTTAGTTAGCTCCCCATGATTCACCCATAAGTGAGGAAACTTGGAAGCTTCTCATGATGAAGAATCTCTAAGCACCATAACTCGCACATATGGAAGCTCCTCATGAGTAAGAGTGTTCAAGGAGTTGGCTCACACATATGTGAACAAGGGGATAGGGATACTCTTCAAGATTGAATGAGAAGGTTTTTCCCCTATTGACTCATCGAGGTTTTCCCGTTAACACATCAAAATAAAAATGACCTTCTAAAACCCTAATTCTAGAAGGTTCCAAAAAGCTTGTTATAAGTGGATAGGATGTATGTTGCGGAGTGTGTTCACAAGATTGTAAT
This sequence comes from Sequoiadendron giganteum, assembly GCA_007115665.2. Classification (NCBI taxonomy): domain Eukaryota; kingdom Viridiplantae; phylum Streptophyta; class Pinopsida; order Cupressales; family Cupressaceae; genus Sequoiadendron; species Sequoiadendron giganteum. Next base: position 113,207,755 of record CM021108.1, read on the forward strand.
CTATTTTACACTGGATAATAAAATCATAGGGTGGTTGTGGATGTATCCCATATTGGGTGAACCACGTTAAATTTTGTGTTGATCTATCTTGTGTTATTCTTCATTGTTATATCTAGGTTATTTAATTTGCATATAATTGTTAATGTTTATTGCTCCAATCTGCCCGAACCCTAACAATTGGTATCAAATTCATGTGTATTTTGATTGATTGGCAGAAAACCTCTAGATTTGAGTGGGAGCAATGGAAGAAATAAAATCCAAGGTTGAGAAGTTCAACGAGTAGAATTATCAATTATGGAAGATGCAAATGGAAGATTATTTGTATCGAAAGGATATATGGTGACCATCGCAAAAAAAAGCAAAGAAAGAGGCTATAATGTCTAATTAAGAATGGGAGATTCTAGATAGAAAGGCATTGGGAACCATTCGGTTGTGCTTGACACCATATGTGGCATTCAATATAATAGAAGCAAAGATAACAGAGGATTTGATGGAAGCTTTAGTTAAATTGTATGGAAAAACCTCAAGCTCAAATAAGGTATTTCTCATGAAGCATTTGTGTTAGAATCAAACATGCTCTGATACCATGTTAGAATTGGCTATGGATGCCAAGATCTATGGACCAAATGGAAAGCATGAGAAGAGAGAAAATAATGTGACAAGGATAAATTGTATTCTCATCAATATGATTCAATGATATGAGAGATTTTGCAATGAGATACCCCTTGGTTATATAGCCAAGGCGAGAATATAGGAGGGCATAAGATTATGACAAGTGTCGTAATATTATGACACGAGACAACAATGAAAATTTATTACTCCACCTAAAGTGGAAAGTGATAATGTGATAACCACCACAAATAGTGGATCACCCACAAAAGGTGGAGAGGTAATCACATGATATGTCCATGAAAGGTGGAAGTGATAAAGTAATAACATGATAAGTCCATCAAAGGTGGAAAAGCTCCAAAAACTCCTATGTGGTCCCTAAGTAAACTTAACTAAGGTGTAATTATGACCTAGGACAAAGTACAACACATTTAAATACACCAACACCCCCCTTAAGTGCAACTTAGGGTGAATGTACATAAAAGAAAACAATGCAAGATGGGTCCCGACAACTAGGCCATGTTAGGTACCCATGTACAAATGCAATGCAATCTCTCACAAATGGAGAAAAGGAGAAAACCCAGTGGGACAAAACTCCTCCCCAAAAGAGAGATGAAATACAAAATAGAAATGCTCTCAATTATGCATGAGAAGGAAAAAACCCCATGTGAGGAAAAAGACCCCCTATTAAGAGAGAAGTAGAAGAGAGACAAGGTAACCCCCCCTCAATGTTGAGTCTCTTGCAATGATGGTAGAAGCTCGACATTGAATGATGAAGATGGTCCAATCTCGTCGAACAACATTCCTCCCCTTAGGAAGAAACAAAATCAAGAATGTATGCAGGATGTCAAGATGATGGATGATATATGATATCTTTGAAGCATGCTCAAGTGTCTCCATGTCGATGCCAAAAGTTGACACACTCCAAATAGGCATTCTAGGCCACACTACTGAAGAGTAAAATCCAACATCTAGTAGAGATGAATGTAGAATATGATCCAAAGACAAGGATATCCCCTCTGAAGACAAACAAGTCTCCTCCAAATGTTGTCCAAAAGTATCCACACTCACACCAAACTATAAAGATTGATCATGTAGAGAATGAACAAGAAGGTCAGAGTGTTCCCTCACAACAACTGAAGAAGGATCATCTTCATCAGAGAAGATGAATGTCATTAATGATGTCCCCCAAATCTACAAGATGAGACTCCAAAAATAAGTCTGAAATACCTGTCAAGAAGTCATCCAAAGTAGCCATATCTAGAAGACAATGTATGTCCTGTTGCACTGAATCACGAGGAACCCAAACTGTGGAATCACAAGCATCCTCAGGTACAATAGTAGATGATTCTGCCAATGCTAGATCACAAGAGTCCTCAACTGCAAGATTTTGACTCATAGATGAAGAAGATGAACCCTCTAAATCTGGATTAGGATCCATAGAAATTGAAGTCTCAACAAATGTCTATGTAGGAGAAGGAGAAGGTTATGTGTCATCAAAACTACCATACCCTTCCCAATGAGAAAGTGTTTCAGCTATTTTATCATCAATAGGTCGAAACTCTGCAAGTGAAACAAGAAAATCCGCAGCAGGATCCTCTAGGAATGGAGGTTCATTTGAGTCTCCATACATCTCCCAAAGTTTGGTCATAAGGTCACGAGGGGTCTCAATACCATCAGTGGCCATTAGTGTATCAATATCACAACTACAACCAGTTAATCCCAATATATGTTTTGTTTTAATGTCCCACACAACTCTCTTCCATTTTGATGAAGGTTTAGGAACCAGTCCATAGAGATATGGTAAAAGATTAAGCCACCTACAATGTGTTAGGATTCCATCTCGCCAAGACTTAAAGTTCCATCGATTTAACCTTATTATAGCAGGATGTATTTTGATACCCATATTAAAATCCTCAACTTATTCACACAATAGACCAATCAAGAGACATAAACCAACAAAGGAAAAAGATTACCCCATTGCAAAAACACAAACCAAGCAAAAGAATGCAATCAACCACTACAAGATTACCCCCCCAAATCACTCAACCAAGAAACCCCCTAAGTAATATTTGATTTGGCACTTTATGCTTAGTGCATTTACAATTTCCATCTACCAAAACAACGAAGTGGACTTTGATTTTGGTACATGCAAATTGCCAAAATAGGCCTCAATCTCAAAGTCAAAAAAATTATAGTAGATCAGATAAATCTGATCACACCACTAGAAATTAAACAAAAATTCATGTACTTTCAAAATTTTGCACCCAAAAATGTTACCGTAGGAGCAAGCTATGAGCTCCTGAAGTTTCCAAAATGAGGATGAAGCAGCAACACCTGTGAGAATCTGAAATTTCTGGAAAAACTAGAAGGCAAAACCAAAAACTAATTCCACCACTGCGACGAGCATGAAAAATTAGCCCAAATAAAAAAAAATTACTCGAAAAAAGGAGCCAAAATGACCGAGTTATGAGCCTCTGAAGTTCGCCTTCAAAAATCAAAATGCAAATGGAGGGGGGTAAAGAAATTTTGAATTGGACACTGACGTCAATGCTGACATATTGTTGACATAGGAAAAATACTATCTTAAATTTGATGGTTTCCCGCCCGTCAAAAGAAAATGTGCTTCTTGGCCTGAATTTGATGTCGATGAAATATTCGGGGGCAGACAAAATTTGCTTTAGTCACCCGTTTTTTTTCGCTAGATTTTTTTTTGGGAGCGGCCACCGGTGATATTGCCAGAAAATTTCACGGTTGTCAAAATATTCTAAACACCAACGGTATAGTCCCTAGTATCCTGGATGGAATATTCTTCTGACTTGCTGGAATATTGGAATCTTCAAACGGTTTATATTGTCGTCAGTTGTTGACGGGCATGCGCGGGCTGAGAAGGCCCGTGCTCCAAAATGGACTAATGGACAGTCGATCTTAGGGTTTTTGGCCCTTCTGGGTCCACGATGGAAGGGTTGGATTTGACCCAAAATGCTCCAAAAATGCAGATGTTAGAGTAATTGGGTATTTACTTTATTAATTAAACAATATTTGTTTAATTACAGTCTTTTTTGCCAATCAAAGTCAGAACTTGGCTTTTTCACTCCAAGGGGCATATCTTTTGCGTCTGAATTCCGTTTTGCGCAAAAAAATAGGCGTTGGAAAGGTGTTACAGTGCTCTTTCCAGATCTATAGTCTATTTTACCAGAATATTTACCAAGTATTTTTTATTCAGCTTTGTGTGCTTTTACACTTTGCTCAATTACTTGGTCATCTTGGCTCCTACATGGGGTTTGTTTGTGTTGGATGGGTTATGTTGATATGCTTTATCATTGCTAAGATCATTAGTCTCTGAATTTTTTTCTTTGAAGAGTTATCATAGGTTTCTCTACTCACCCTTCAGTTGTTCTTCTGGAACGGGGTAATTATGAGTCATGGGCAAAGGGTATACTTACACATTGTAGGTGGCTTAATATTTTGCCTTATTTGTATGATCTCATACCTGAACCAACAACTTTAGAGGGCAAATTAGCATGGGATATTATTAGAAATCACATTGCAGGAGTTATATTGTCTAGTGTTGATCATGACACTGTGTTGATTATATCAGACATTGATTGTCCTCACCCACTTTGGACACATCTTTGGGAGATCTATGGAGACCCTATTCTATCTCCATTCCTAGAGGATCCTGCTTCAGATTGTCTCTTACCCATTGCTTGGAGAGAGAATACACCCTTTGATCATGATACTTTAGAGGAGCTTGAGTATTTAGACACCCTTACTTGTTCCGATGGATCAAAGGTTTGTCTCACAGTTCCTACTCTTCAGATTGAGACTTCATCAACATCTCTTGTTGTTCTTGATTCAGTGCAGCAGGGAATCATACATCTTCTAGACATAGCTACTTTGGACTCTTATGTTGCAGACATATCTTTTTTATTTGTTGAGTCCTCTATTGCAAATTTGGAGGATTATTTTGAGGACATTCATCTCCTCTACCTTGACAGTCAGGTTATCACTGTTCACCCACCACTATCCGTGCATTCAGAGGTTGCATTTCAGTATTCTCCACATCAGTTTGGATTTGGCATTATTTGTTTCAGTTCAGACAGTGAGACTCTTCATCATCTTATCATGGCACACATCTTGAGATAGATTGGTTCATCATTCTTCACAGGGTTTCTTCAATACAGGTCCATGGATTCGTTTCTTCCCAAGGGGAGGAATATCATTTGCCGATTCAAGATCTCCTTTTGGATTCTACATCAGGCATCTACCATTGTGACAGGAGTTTCTTCATTGTGGGGGGGCCTTCTTCTCTCTTTCTATCTCTCCTATGGAGATCATTGTACATATACTTATATGATAAAAGTTGTCTATGGGGGGTATCATGTTATCCACCTCCTATCCTTCTTTCATTAGTGCATTGCATTCCTTCCTTGCATTCTATTTTGGGGAGGAGTTTTGTTCCCATTGAGTTTTCTCCTTTACCCCATTTCATTTAGTTTGCATTGATTTTGTACATGGGTACTTGATCTGGCCTTGTTGTCGGGACCCATTGCTTTTGCTTTTAGTAGCTTCTTCTAGGTTTTAGCTTCTCCCTATGTCTATCTTAAGGGGGGTGTTAGAGTAATTGGGTATTTACTTTATTAATGAAACAATATTTGTTTAATTACGTAAAGTTCCTTTTTACCTCTTTTCACTTAAGCTAACATTAGGTGCATAATAATTAATTACTTTATTAATTATTATTGTGCAAGCCTAGGGTTTTCCTTTTTAGGGTTTTCATCTATATGTAGTTGAAAACTATCTTTTGTATCATTATTCATTTTTACATTTTCAGGTGAATACATTGCTCCACATTCTTGAGCATTTCTTTTGTTGCTTCTCTTTGCTTCTCCTTGTAATAGGTTATTTGCTTGCAAAAATCTTTTGGGCTTCTGTGGTGTTGTATCTTCTCAACTCCAACAACAACTACCTTCTGGATCTAGCAACCACAAATCAGCTTCAAACCCTCATAGATTTGGCCTCGTATGTCCGATTTGGATGAAACAAAAGGAAAATTTTACTTTTTCAAACCTTTCGAACGCATTGGTGAGCTCAAATTTGCACCAACAAGCTTTGATATAAACCTGCAATAAAGAGCCAAAAATGGACCCTCCCTAAATCTGGTATCTCTCGTCAAAAAAAGACACTCCAATGGCACCCAACCTGACACCATGTTAGAATAAAAAATGCTCTGATACCATGTTAGAATTGGATATGGATACCAAGATCTATGGACCAAATGGAAAGCAGAAGAAGAGAGAAAATAATGTGACAAGAATAAACTGTATTCTCATTAATATGATTTAATGATATGAGAGATTGTTGGTCTTGAAAAGGCAAACATGAAGATGGACAACATGATGACAGTAAGGAAGTTGATGTTGCAAGTAATAAATTACAGGATGCTTTAATTTTGTGTTCAGATAATGTTAATGATTCCTGGGTAATAGATTCAAGGGCTTCATTTCATGCCACACCACACAGGAAATATTTTGTAGATTATGTTCACGGTGATTTTGGATAGGTATATTTGGGTGATGATGAACCTCGTCAGATTGTTGGAAAATGAAAGATAAAAATCAAGTTGTAGAATGGAAATGAATGGTTGTTATAGGAGGTAAGGCATGTTCCAAATTTGAGAAGGAATTTAATTTTTGCAAAACAACTGGGTAGTGAAGGCTACATAGTTACCTTTTCAAACAAATTTTGGAAGGTCACTAAAGGTGCATTAGTAGTAGCTAAAGGTGAAAAAGTAGGTACATTGTATTTGTGTATTGGTAGTACTTATTCTACCTTAGTTGCTATAGAAACAATTGCTACTAAGATAGTTATAGCACTTGCTAAAGGGACATAAATAGAATTGTGACACCATAGACTTTGGCATATGAGTGAGAAAGGGATGAAGATCCTTCACTCTAGAAAGTTGCTACCAAGTCTAAAATAGATTGACTTGGAGTTCTATGAAAATTGTGTTTATGGTAAACAGAAAAGAGTGATTTCTCAAAGTTGGGAAATAAAAGAAGAGTGAGAAATTAGAGCTTGTGCATTTAGAAGTATGGAGACCATCTCAGGTATCTTCTCTTAGTGGCTCTTTTTATTATGTTACTTTTATTGATGATACAATTAGGAAAACATGGGTGTATTTATTAAAACAAAAATCAAAAGTATTTGAAACTTTTAAAAAGTGGAAAGCTTTGGTTGAGAATGAGATAGGAAAAAAGTTGAAGGGTCTCAGATCTAATAATGGAGGCGAGTACTACAGTAGAGAATTTGAAAATTAATATTCATATAATGGAATCCATAGGTAGAAAATGGTTCCTGGAACCCCACAAAACAATGGTGTGTCTGGAAGGATGAATAGGACCATTATGGAGTGTGCAAGGAGCATGAGATTGCATGTTGGACTACCCTTACACTTTTGGGCAGATGTACATATCGTTGTTTATTTAATAAACAGGGGACCTTCAAATCCTTTAGTTGGTAGCATTCCAGAGGAGACATGGATGGGTAAAATTATTTACTTCTGAAAACCTTTGGTTGTGAAGCTTTTGTCCATTTTGATATTGAAAATAGAACCAAGCTTAAGGCTAAATCTAAAAAATGTACCTTCATTGGATATGGAGTAGATGAATTTTTTTATCGGTTATGGGATTATGAAAATCATAAAATCATTAGGAGCAGAGATGTTATATTCAATGAGAAGGTCATGTATAAGGATCAGTTGTAGGGAAAAAAGCATGAACATGCCAAAAAGGAATATGTGGTGTTGGATGAGATTCCAAAAAATAAAATGCTAGTGGTACCTGATGCTCAGCAACAATAAGTTATCCCACAAACTCCTGTAAATGTTAGACGTTTTACAAGGATAACAAGACCTCCAGAAATATTTTCTCCATCATTATATTATATATTATTAACTAATTTTGGTGAACTTGAAGATTATGAAGAAGCAATGTAGGTAAATACCAAAAAGCAATGGGAGTTAGGCATGAAAGAGGAGATGGATTCCTTGTTACAGAATCAGACTTGGGACTTAGTCCAATTTCCTACAAGTAAAATAGCATTGCCAAATAAATGGGTTAACAAGTTGAAGGAAGAAGATGGAGGCAAGAAAAGATATTTGGCCAGACTCGTGGTAAAAGGTTTTGCACAAAAAAAGGTGAAGATTTTGATGAAATATTTTCTCTAGTTGTAAAGATGACTTCTATTAGAACTATTCTAAGTCTTGTCGTTGCGAAAGACTTGCATCTTGAACAACTAGATGTGAAAACAACATTTCTCCATGGGGATTTGGAAGAGGAAATATACATGCAGCAACCACATGGATATGAGTTCAAGGTTAAGGAGGAATTTGTGTGCAGGTTAAAGAAGAGTTTGTATGGCCTGAAGCAAGCACCTTAGTAATGGTATTTTAAATTTGATAGTTTTATGGTTGAATAAGGTTACAAAAGATGTCTTTTTGATTATTGTGTTTATTTTAAGAAATTGGGTAATGGCAGCTATATTATCTTGTTGCTTTATGTTGATGACATGCTTGTTTTTGAGTCTAACATGTAGCATATTAATGAACTTAAGCAAAAATTATAAAATTCATTTGTTATGAAGGATTTGTGTGCAACAAAACAAATATTTGGTATGAGGATCACATGGGACCAGACAAACAAAACAAAAATTGTCTCAAAGTGAGTATGTAGAGAAGGTGTTGAAAAGGTTTAACATGCAGAATGCAAAAGTAGTTAGTACACCTTTGCCTAGTCATTTTAAGTTGACTAAGGAGATGTGTCCAAAGAGACAAGAGGAGGAAGACAAAATGTCTAAGATACCATATGCATCATAGTTGGTAGCTCAATGTATGCAATGGTATGCACAAGGCCAGATATTGCACATGTAGTGGGAGTTGTGAGCAGCTATATGAGAAATTCGGAAATGGAACATTGGAATGCGATAAAATGGGTTCTCTGATATTTAAGAGGTACTACTTCAAAGAAACTATATTTTAGAGGAACAAATTCTACTTTAAAAGGATATGTTGGCTTTGATATAGCGAGTGATATTGATAGCAAGAGGAGTAATATGGGGTATGTTTTTACTGTAGGAGGTACTACAATCAATTGGATTTCAAGACTACAAAAGGTTGTTGTGATTTCAACCACTGAAGCTGAGTATGTTGCTGCTACAAAAGCTAGCAAGGAGATGATCTGGTTACAACATTTTATGGAGGAATTGGGCCAACAACAAGAAGATAGCCCTTTGTACACTGATACCTAGAGTGCCATTCATCTTGCTAAGAATTCAGCTCTGCGTTCAAAAACTAAGCACATGTAGCTCAGATACCACTTCACCCAATTAGTTTTGGAGGATGGACAATTAAAGCTGGAGAAAATTCACACAAGTGAGAATCCTACAGATATGTGGACAAAGGCAGTTATACGGGAGAAATTGATTTCCTCATCAATTTTCGTTGGCCTTCACGAATGATAATGGTGAACATAAGAAACCAACTAGACTTGTAATCTAGTGGGATCTGCAAGTGCAGCAGTGTCGTCTAGGATCAATCTCCAAGTGGGAGATTGTTGGTATATGGTGACTAATCATGCAAATACTGTACACTCGCAACAAGAAATGGGGTTTGGGACATCGCCTGGAAAAAAAAATTCCCGCTGAAACGTCAATGTTTTTCCCCCGTTGACACGTCAAGGTTTTCCTATTAACACATCAAAAGAAAAATGACCTTGTAAAACCCTAATTCTAGAAGGTTCCAAAAAACTTGTTATAAGTGGTTGGGATGTATGTTGCAGAGTGTGTTCGCAAGATTGTAATCTATTTTGCATTGGATAATAAAATCATAGAGTGGCTGTTTTTTTGTGGATGTAGCCCATATTGGGTGAACCACGTTAAATTCTATATTGAGCTCTTTTGTATTATTCTTCATTGTTATTTTTGGGTTATTTAATCTGCATATAATTGTTAATGTTTATTGCTCCAATCTGCTTGAACCCTAGCAAAGGTCACAAGTGCCACCTCCACATTTAAGGATTCTTATTTTTTTATTCATATTTATCCACCCCATGAGGATGAGGAAAGGGATTTTAGTTCATTTTGGTTTTGGCTTGTGCATTTGAGAGAGATAGAGAGGGTTTTGGATAGCTTGGCTTGAGGGAATGAGTCTTGAAGTGGAGTCTTCTTAGGGATCTTCAAACCTTTATCAATATCTTTGGAATTTTTGAGAGGTAGGTTTCTACACTTTTTTATGTAGCTTCGTTTGAATGCTTAAGTAGATGAATGTTAATATGAGTTGTATGCAAATTTATGTGAATGTAGTTTTCCATTTTATTTGTTTTAAGTTTGTTATAATGGGTTGTGATGGGATAGGCTCTCCCTCTTGATGAGAGCATCCCAAGTGAGGGGTAGAGATAAGATGGACCCTCCATGGGTAAAGCTTGGCTATGAGTTCCTTTATTATTTTAATGTTTTTAGATGAGCAAAGGGTGTAGTTGTATATTGTTATAAAATTGAGTAGGGAGAAATAGTGGCATATCTTAGAGAATTAATATATAGGAGTTGGAAAATATTGTATATCCTTATATTTTTCCCCATTGTTGGAGTGTTGCCCCCTAATATCCCCTAATTTGAATCTTGAGAAAGATTCCTATGTTGTGTATTTCCTTGGTATTGTGGGAGTCATTTTGTGAGTCTTAAATTTGAATGAGTTTGGTTTCCTATATTTGCTTCCCTTGTGTGTGTACCCATGTTTTTCTTAGAAGGTCTCCTAACTAGAGGGTGGATTGTGAGCAACCCTATGATTGGGTGGTGACCTTCCCATTGATATATAGAATATTTGTGTAATTTTCTATAAGTTGGAGGATTCACTTGGAGTACACATTGTCATTGAGATGACATTCTTCATCTTATAATTATGTTTATGTGCAAAGAGTGATTATGGAAAATATCGTTAAAGGGTTTCTTGTACAATAAAAATTTCAAATTTGTACATGTAATTGTTGTAATGTATGAAACTTTGTATATTCTATCAAATGTATATTGGTTTAGGTTGTAGTAATTGTTGTTAAAATGAATAAGTAATGTGATTTTTCTTATAGTTTTTATGAAATTTTCCTCACAAATGAATGTAGTTGAAAAATGAAGGAAAGAAATGTATATACATTCTTCTTATTTTTAGGAAATCGTAAGCTAAAAAAATGAAAGTCATATTGTAAGAAAATGTCTATGACCTTAGAGTAATTTTCATTCACTTTTTATGTTACGCTGCATTTTATATATTAATATTCTTTCAAATTAGTATATAATTATCTTAGTGCCATTCTATTCCCTACCTTATGTTGTTGAAAGAATTAATGATATAATTTTTACATTCTAGAAATTATGACTCATGCTAAATAATTCTTCCTTTATTATATATCCACTCATATTTATGTTAAATAAAAATAAAATACATATTTAAAATGTTTTCCTCATTATTCTATTTTTTTTTAAATATATATAAGAAAACCTTACTTCAGTCTAGGGCCAAGTTGCAACTATAAGGCTCTTGACAGGGGATGCTCTAACCCCATAGTGGGCCACAAGTGGTTGGCCCCTGTGGGAAGGGGGTTGTGACCCTCTCCCCTCCCCCTATACTCCTTTTCCAATGTTAAATCAGTGAAACAAAAAATCATATGACATGTTCTATGTAGTGGTGCATCCTTGTAGTAACTTTAGGCTTCAAATTTTGGATTTGACTACAACATTTATTAACTAGGGCTATAAAATAACTCTTCACCTGGCACACAATCTTAACAATAAATAAACACTTTGTCATTAATTTATGTTTGTATTATTTTTTAAGTTCGGCCTTGGTCTCAATTCAACCTATGTGTCAATGGTATAAATAGTGTCAAAATGAAATGCATAAGTTTTTACATACGTATGTGTTTCTTTATTGCTTCTTCAATTCTCTGACCTCTAAATCCTACACAACTACCCTCTTAGTCAAATTTAATCAAATAATGAGAATAAGAAAAGAAAACTCAATAAACTAAATAGCTAACTTTAACTTGAGAGGGATGGGCTTTCCTCTCTTTTGCTCAACCTTCTCTTCCAAACTTATTGAAAGAGGAATGAGAGCTTAGTTGAGCAGTTGAAATAATTTAATTAGTGAATTAATTTAATTATTTATTTGATGATTATTTTAATCAAGAATTTTTTATTAGATAGATTTTGAAAATCTTTCTTTTTAGAAAAAAATTAACCAGGTTTAGTTAAGACTTATAAATATTTCTCATTTGATGTATTGTGTTGAATTATAAAAATGTGTGAGTGCAAAAGCAATTAATATAACACAATCAATGAAACATTACATTAGAGAATTTAGATAATGATTTAAACTGAATTGAAACAAAATAAACTCTCTAAAATTATCTCATTGTTCTCTATCCTCAAGGATTCATTAAATCATAATGGCTCTCAGATTGTGTATGCACTATGACTGTTAGAATGAAAACCTAAAGAACGAGATGTTGGAAAATGCAAGAAACCTATTTCTACATGATGATTGATGAACTATATGATTTGATACTATGATAATGGTGTTGCTGTATGAAGATGCTATGCTAGTGATGAAATGAAACAATAGAAATCAAGATGCGGCTAATGCTAAAGCCATGATTCTAAACTGATTTGCTTCTAATTTCTATTTGCTAAATGCTAAAATGCTCACAAATGCTCAAATGCTCTAATGAAATTTTTCCAGGGTAACTTTTCTCAAAGTTGGGATCCATTTGCTGTAGAATGAGGTTGTATTTATAGATTTTCCAAGGCATATTGTGATGTGGCAACAACCAATGGTCTAGATTTAATTTGGATAGATGAAGGGTGGAGAATTAAGAAGTTAGAGAGAAATAAGAAGAGTGTTCCTTGCATGAAAAAAATGTGTCAAGTGTAGAGGGGAATGGAAGAGCCAAGCATCTCAAGTTTGTTTCAGCATTTGTTGAAGATAAATATCCAAATTAAATATTTGGAATATTCAATTTGTTGAGACACATGATGAGGTGGAAGGGGAAAGTGTTGAAGACATGTGACTAAAATTAGATTTAGGATTTGATTTTAGTGAGAGGAAAGATAATTAAATAAAACAAACTATTCAAATTTGTTTATTTAATTAAAATTAGAAGAATGTGATTTAAGATAAAAGAATTAAAAAAATGTGAACTATATAAATAAGTAGACGAATTAAAAGGCTTATTAATTAAATAACTTGTATTTAATTAATTAGATTAGAAGAATTAGAAAATGTGAACTATATAAATAACTTTAGAATTTATTTATAAGTAGAGGAATTATAAAAGAGTTTATTAATTAAATAACTTGCATTTAATTAATTAGATTATCCTGACCGATTTTAGGTGTATACATTTTGCCCCTCTTTGAAGTGATGTGTTTACACATTGCTTCAAAGAAATATTTCTTGATGGTGCTGACAAAAAATTTGATGCCCCAAACGCTGATTTTTCAAGTGATGATGGATATATGCCCCCTCGGGAGATAAATCAATGAATTTTGATTTTTAGAATTTTTTTGAATTTTTTCGAAATTTGATGATTTGATGATTTTGAAATTCTTAGGATGATTTCAGCAATTTATCTCTCGAAAATAATACCGCTCCTATCCCTATTGATTAATTGATGCCTTGTGTTGCCTCCTTGTGTTTGATGTTTGATGATCGTGCCAATCATTGATTTGATGATGTTATGATATGATAGATGATGATTGACTTCGTGATAGGTGAGGATCAATGATAGGATGATGATTAACCTCATGATAGGTGAGGATCAATGATAAGTGGTGATAATTAACCTCATGATAAGTGAGGATCAATGATAGGATGATGATGATTGACCTCATGATAGGCGAGGATCAATGATAGATGATGATGATTAGATTGAATGGTCGTTGATTGATATGATTGTTGATTCACAATATGTTATGATTATAGGAGGATTTGGATTTGATTGGGCAACGTGATTTGACTCCTCTGATTGATATGCCCCAGTATATGGTCAACAAGGGAGTTTTGACTACTTTAGCTGATAGTTTGATTGATGCACTGAGTCTTGATGATGTATACATTTATTCAGTTGGGGACATGATGAAATTCTGTCAGCCTTGGAAAATCTAAAATGCAGATGCAAAACTAATATGGATGCAAGCTATCTTAACCATGCAAATCTAAAATGCAACATTGTCATCTTAACAGTCGATTTGTTGTGCTTTTATCATCATTTTACTTTTGAATTGTTGAAAGTGAGTACAAACATCGATGGTATAATTAAACCATGATGACAGGAGTACTACTTCCATGATTTTTGATATTGCAAGTTAACACAAGCATCAAGGCATAATTGAACCGAGATGACCTAAGCATTTCTTGCATAAACAGACAAGAGTTAATCATTTTCTTATGCAAATTCAAAATGTCATCAATGATGCTTTGTAGAGCATGTCCTGTGACAATTTGCATAGTAGTAATGATTAACTCACAAACAACAGACAAAGAAAATATCATACTCCATCCTTATTTTTCTAGTTCAAGACATCCTCGAGGTGCTTCAGAGATATGATAATAAAAATCAAAGTACAATAGTTGAACATTCATGCTAAAGTGATAAAACCATTATTCCAAAGAATATCATCCATTTAGATTTGTTCTGATTGATTGATTTTAGTTGTTTGATGTGGATGGTTGACTCAGATAGTTTTTTTTCGAACAGTTTGATTGGTGTTCAATATTGAGTTGTACTATAATCGTTGTGTTTGTCATATTGTTGTTTTACTTGTTGGTTTAAGCTCAAAGTTTATTGCCCCTAGTGAGTTCAAGATTTTGCCCCCAAACCAAGGTGAGACACGACCGTGATGTCGAGATATGTACATGAGGTTCTTTCGATGATAGGCATAATGATAGCGAGAATGAATGACCAACATAATGCTCAAAGAGATGAAACAACTGATCTATCACAAATAGCGCCTGTTGCCAGGTTTTCACTATTTGCTTTTATTGCACTTTTTCATATTTTATGATTGTTTTGTTATTTTTGATCTTTTCACTTTTTTCTGATTTTCTCTTTTTCTGATTTTTTTGTATTCTTGACTTTTTTCTTTTTTTTTAATCTTTTCTATTTTTTTGCTATTTTTAATCTTTTCTGATTTTTTTGCTATTTTTGATCTTTTCTGATTTTTTTTTGTATTTTTTCAGGACTTTTTATCGTGCTCTCTGAAGTTAGATGTAAAATCAATAAACACCAAATCCATAAACTGCCTTGATGATGCCCCGCTCCTATGTGGATGACCATGCTGGATGAAAGGACCCAATCGGAATGAGGAGACGAGTTGCAAGTATGAAGGATGATAGATGTGACAGATGAAAGAGGCTATGGTAGGATCCCTAATGTGCACACTATGTGGGCCATTAGGCTTCAGTCAAAAAAGAGCTTGGGAAACCAATGGGTCAAAGTACGTGAAGGGGTCGTCATCAAAGACACATTGAAAGACATCACCAATGGATGTGCAATGATATGATAGGTAAGTGAAAATGGATGGGTGGAATGACATATATGGTATGAGTGAGAGTGACCTGGATGGAGACCTTAGATGAACAAGTTGTTTTTTGGGTTTTCTTCCTTGATAAATGCCCTCGTTAATTTTTGAGGGAGAGGCATGTTTGGAGATCAACTTTTGCGTGCTTTTATTTTTTACTTTTATTTTTTGTTTGTCCGATAGCTTTTTATTTTGGCTAAGGGACTTTTCTTAATCTCCTTTTATTTTTGATTTGTCCAATAGCTTTTTATTTTGGCTAAAGGACTTTGCTTGATCCTCTTTTGTTTTTGATTTATCCAATAACTTTTTATTTTGGCTAAGGGACTTTTCTTGATCTTTCTTTCTTTGCAAGCTTTCTTTTGATTTTGGATCTCCATTTGAAAAAGGTACTTTTACCTTTGACTCTTGAATTACCTCCTTTATATTTTCTTTGGGTGATACTTGTTGATCCATGTCCACAAGATGGATGGATGTGGGTGAGATGGATGAAATAGGCGAAGTGAATGGAATGTTTGGTGGATGGATGGGAGTGGTGATGCCGTCAATAGAATCTTTGAGACTATCCTTTTCAATACTGTTAACATTAAAGGAAGCTTGCACATCCTTAATGACTTGGAAAGATGGTTTAGTAGAGGCAACAATGGGAGATTCATACCCTAGCCCAAGGCAGGTGGGATGGAAGGATGATGGTTGGATATTCTCAGCATGATCATGATCAAAGAGTGGGTTATCATAGATGTCCTGGTCAAATAAGGGGTTATCATGGGTATGAAAAGCTTCAGTGGAAGCAAATATGGAAAAGGAAGGTGTATCATCAGGATCCCAAAAGGTTTCAATACAAGCACGATCATCTTTCTGCATTCCTTCTATAGTTGTTTTGACATCATTGTTGGAAGTCTGGCCCTTCTCAATGACATGAGCAGTGTCTTGTACTAGAAAATTATCCAAATAATATTCTCCACATCCCAGATCATGGATTTGGACCTTGGGGTTTGATAGTGCAATGAATGAAGTGGATGCTTTTAAGGATTTGGGATCAACACATGTTTGAGAAGGAGGTACATCACAATTTCTAGGGATGGTGATTTCAGCTTTAGGGCTTAGATTATGGCAATACATGAAAGGATTAAGATCTCCTTTTATTATGATTTCAACTCCATCATGAGGGAATTTCAAGCATTGATGGTATGTCGAGGATACTGTTTGCAATGTATGGATCCAAGGTCTTCCAAGGAGGATATTATAGGTCAAGGGGAGATCAAGGACTTGGCAAACCACATCCTTCACCACATGGCCAACTCTAATTGGTAGAGTAACTAATCCTTTAGATGAGCATTCCTCTGCATCATATTCCTTCATGGTAATATATTTATTGGAATCTATTGCATGTTGTTTGAATATCCCAATGCATGGATAAGCTTTAAAGTGCAAATATTCAAACCAACTCCTTTGTTTATTAGAACACGTTTGACCAGACATTTATGGATTAAAACTTGAATGTGAAGTGGAGCATTGTGTGGATGGGTAAGTGATGTATCATCATTTTCAGAAAAAGATAGGCAATGAGGTGGAGTCAAACATCCCACCATGGCTTGGGATTGACAAACTTCAAAATATGTTGGTACTAGTAGGTTGTCTTCTTTAACATTGGTTTTGATGACATTACTTTGATTATCAACAACATAAATGCTAAGGTTCGTGGTGTTATAGACATAGTTCACATTCTTTTCTTTTTTGTTCGTAGAAGAAGATTCCCCTTTTTCATAGTTTCATAGAGGATTCTTGAATGCTCCATGATCATTATTCGTTTGAGGTCCTTCTACCAATATTGTCTTCTTATCAATCAAGTCTTGTACCAAATGTTTCAATTGCATTAAGTCATTTGTTTTATGCCCTTTGTTTCGATAATAATCACAGTAATGTGCATTGTTCCACCATGATGGTTATGGGTTATAATCTCGTGCCTCTAGTAATTTGATAAGGTTGGCTACAAAAAGTTCTTTC
>CM021108.1:113225098-113302149 GCA_007115665.2 Sequoiadendron giganteum
GAATTTATTTATAAGTAGAGGAATTAGAAGGGAACTTATTAATTAAATAACTTGCATTTAATTAATTGGATTATCTAGACCGATTTTAGGTGTATACATTCATTATTTAAACCAAGAGATAGACTACTCTAATTAATACGATTAATTTTTGAAGTGGATGATTGATTTTAAAGAGCAATTCGATATGTTTTAAAGTTTGATGCCTAGTTTGATGTTTTAACTTATTGTAAGATTAATGATAGTCAATTAGCATAGATGTTTATTTAAATATAATTAGCCTATTTGTTTTAATTAAGTTTAGGAGCTAGGTCTCATCTTGAAGACTTAACCATTCCACTTCCATAGTAATCCTAAAAGGAATGACCCTTGTGTAGTCCTCCCTTGAGGTGTCTCGCATAGAGACACCAATTCCTAATTAGGTTAATCACCATTGCAAGATATACAAAATGGGTTATGCATCACCCACTCGTGTTATTTTGCTTCCCTGACTTTCAAGTGACTTGCCAATGATGACATTGCATGTGCAATGTCAACAAATGCATACATTATATCATGTTAAACATAATAAGAATTAAAACTTTAGTGTTTTTGTGAAAAAAATGTGGGTTTGTGTTCATGCCCACATGTAAAACATGGGCATGACAATTTAACCATTTAATTCTAAATCAATTATCAATTACCATAGTGAACTTCAAACAAATTTAAATACAAGTTAAAATATCATTGTCCCTTCGTCAAATCACTCTACTCAAGGGCCAATCCAAGTCTCAAGGTTACTTTTCCACCTAGTTTCCCTCACAATGGGGCTCTTTACTTCATGGAAGTTTCAATAAAGTGCACAACTCTTAGAAAATTTGTAACCAATCTACTGGTGTAAATTCTTTGTTTGCACAATTTACACTAAAGGCATCCATTACTCAATTAGACCAAGACTTAGATGTGTTGGCCATTGTCCACAGATACTAAATTACACATTGAAACATAACACAATCATGGGCTACAACCTCTCTCTTGGGCTTAAGCTCACATGAGCATAGGAAGATTCTTGGTGCACCACAAGATAACCATCCTAGTACAATATGACATCTTGTTTCAATGATCATTACCATTGACACTTCCACAAAAATGACCACCATCTGGCTACAACCAAGATGAGCTTCGGCCATCTACAACTTGGACAATCATGAAGCTCTACTCTCCATTAGTGGTTATCCAAATCCACTAAGGCCTCGTGATTAATCAAGACATTTCACATATAGGGTCTTCTTGGTTACAAGCTCAATATCATAACACAAACAAATAGAAGACACAAGATTTAATCATAAATTTTCCACCTTGGCTTCAACCTAGATGCATGCTAGTTAAATTTGTAAATTCCATGTCTTATTATACCTTAACAAATCCTTTCTCCAATCCTCTTTGCCTCCACAATCATTTCATGTCAGAGTAGTTTTGAATGCAACCTTAATCACTTGCTTTCTAGAGGCATTTATAAAGTCTCCTAAGCCTTCTTGTTATCAAATTTTATCGGTTCAATGAGTAGTTATTAATTTATCTAAAATTATTTTCCTCTTTTACGGAATCATTTTGTTCCTCGACACTTCCTATATGCAAGTTCTCTGCTCCATTTCACACACTAACTTATAAAATTCCCACCTTGAAATTTTTGAACAAACTTACTTTTTTATTTTACCTTGCAGAAATTTCATCAAACACTTTGCAAAAAACTTAAAAAGTGTTGCTACTATTATTCTCAATCATAAATTTACCATAGAATCATGCCATTGATCATAGGTTTCATATGGACATTAAGTCAACTAATTTGCATTCAAGGTTAAATGGACATGATTTTATCACTCATTATTGCCTAATTTTCCAAATACCACAACAAAATAAATGTTTCTTTCACAATTAAAACTCAAAAATATGTTTATCAAAAGTTTATTGATGATCTTATTATGCTACTACAACCAACTATGGATTACAAAAAGTTAACATAGAGCAACTAAAGTCTCAAACATATTTTAATATTCATTGTTGACCTCTTAATCCCATTGGTAGCTCTCAAAACAATTGTACGACACCCAAATTCAAAGTTTGCAAATCCAATAGACAATATGGTAATTTGCATAGGTTGCACCTCTCTCTTGGCAATGGTATGACAATCTTACACCTACTTTAGGTGTTGCAATATATAAAAAGAGGCCAATGTTCCTTTTAAACTTTGCAACCCTCCTTAATATGGTATGACTCCTTAGAAATTCAAGGAAAAGGTACGACTAGGGAATACTTGGCTAGTACATTAAATAATAATATATTCTCTTTATTCCTTAATTCCAACAAAACACACAAGCACAAATAAATAGTGAATTTCCCACTTGCACATACAACACTAGAATTTTTGTTATTTCACCTTGTTTATAATTATCTGAAATAATTTGTCTTTTCCGCAAGACTTCACAAATTGATCTTCAATCGTACGTGCAATTCTTTTTTTCACACAACCTGTAATTTTGAATGAGCCACATTGAATTAACTAGGAAGAATCTTTCACCACCAAAATTATTCTTCATCGAGATGGTTTTAGTTCTTAAGAAGACGGAGATGAACTAGGTTCAATCCCCAAACCAATAGGGTTTCACTAGAGAAAATGTAATAACATGTATAATACAAATATAAAATCACTTTATAAATTAAATAAACTTTATTACTCCAAAAAGTGATTAACGTCCAACATTTTTAAACTTCCAATTCTCATTCCAATGAGCTATTATACTAAGCCCATTAAATTATTTTAATAAAATAAACAACCATAGTAAAAATAATTAAGACCACAAATATACCGGAGTTGTGGAAACTGAAGTAATATCGATGATTAATGAAAATTAGGTTTGATCAGGTGACTTACTGGAAATATTCTCTCAAAACCTTGGAGAACACGCCAAAAGTCGAAATTCACCTCGAAAAGTGGCATAAATGTCGTTAAAACTAATTGAGCTCACTAGCAACATCAAATAATCCCTTTGACAAAGTTAACACTCATCGAAAAGGTCAAAACCAACTCCAATGCTAGAGAAACCAAAAATGGAAACATTACATAACATAACTTCATGATAATGCATTTAGGTTGAAATCTCGCTCTTTCCTAAATATCCAGGATTCCTAAGCTATCCAAGCTTGTTTACTCCCACCAATTATTCTCATTTATCATTTGACTATTATCGTCATGCAATCAAGAATCTCTAGCCATAAATTTCATTACAAATCTGGCTTCCCATATGTATCTTTCACAACACCTAGCTTTCTTGTCTACTTATTGGAAGTTTTCCCATGTATTCGCCACGAGATACATTTCCATGAAATAGGAGCATCAAGCTCACAACCACAAAGGATCTCTACTTTGTTGCAAGGTCTTCCCAAGTTGATTTCCAACTCTATACCTATTGTAGCCATAATATTCCAAATCAACAATTTTGTGGCTCTTGCTCCAATGAGAAGTAATCATGCATGTGACTACACCCAATTAAATGCTACTAGAAATAGATCCAACTTTTTCTTTTATGTTATTAGTGGTAAGCTACTATCAATTTTATCCACAGGAATAAATGTGATCTTATACACATTAATTCCTTTGGTAAGTCACTCTAAGCTACTCCTGACGCATTGTTTTCCTTAGGTCAATGAGGTTTAATGAACCTTTATCGTTGAGTACTTGACCATTGGGAAGGGCTCTTCCTTTAGTTTGGGCTTAAAGCGAAGCATCAAATTTGGGTTTAAACCTAGCATTGCATCGCACTCCTTGTAATATATGTTCGGTCCTCAAATTATTTCAGACATGGCACATGGCTTCCCTTGTGTAATGTGAATGACACCTACTTAGTGTGCTTGCACCTTTGATTGTGAGGTCATTGTGATCCTATAAGTACTAGGTTCATAAAAGTCAAGGCTTGGGGTTTGATTCATTAGCAGATGCAAGATGGCATTACTTATGCATTCTTGTTCAAAATGCTGCTCAACTGTTGTGTGTTCGTCTACTCGTACTTGTGGAGCCATGAAAGGTGATATTTGGACCTTCTTCCACTTCCTCTTCATTAATCTCAATCACATCTCTAACATCATCAACCTCATGGCTCAAATGGGCTTCTTCCAACTGTGAATTATATGACCTCATTTTAAAATTACTTTTTGTATCTGCTGTACTATTGATCTCTTGAAACCAGCCTTTCCATTTACAGTATGCTTTAATGCTATTTGCAGTACTTTTAAAAGACTAGTGCTTCTGTTGCGTGTCATATCTAATGTTGATAGTTGTTTGGCTCTTTGGAGTAGCCTGAAGTGATAAAAGCTCAGAGACGGTTCAAAAGACTGAAAATCTTTCTTTACTGTGTAACTTTTACTTCGTCTACCACTAATTGTCATTATAAAGCTGGTTGCATGACCTCATTTGTCAGGGACTCACGCTGCTGAGTAGATCCTTTTACTCAATGGTGTTAAGCTCTTAAATCTAACTTGACGAACAAAGATAAAATCCCCAATTGTACAATGAAGGACCTCGTCCCCTGCAACGTGGCATATTAATTTCTTCATGTAGGCATTTGGTTATATTAACAATCCAAAAAAGATCTGCAATCTCCTCACATATAAACTGAAACCAAACAAAAGATAGGCTATACTTTCAGAATGCGGTTTAAGCAAATAATATCAACAATGTGAATCCCGAATGTCGTATTGCATCGTTGACAAGATAATTCAAGTAGAATTTCCTGCCATCAATTTGAGAATGAAGTCATTTCAAGACTCAAATGCTTGATTACAATGAATATTGTAACTATCATAAGACACCCAGATTAATCCACAAATATTATGTCAGTTCTACATTACAATAGGAAACTAAATAAATGTCCATTTGAAGTCTTAATGTTCACATGCAAAATCAATCTCTACAGCCATTCAACTTTGCAAAAACAGATTTCAACTATTGGAATAAACTCCTCTCTCAATTCACATGCGTCCAATCTTCAAAAGAATTAATGGGCTTCAATTATTTCTATTCTAATTTATCCTCTGGAAGTTGTCGTTCAAGTACATTCTAGTATTAACATCATGTTGCAGATGGCAAACCTATCCTGTGCTTTGATGGAATCTCTTCAGAACAATGTGGTTCTGAGGAAACAAGTCACTGCTCTTCAGGAACAGCTCAAGATCTTTGAAAGGAATCAAGATCTGTCAAAGAAACTGGAGAGGCAATCTCTCATGACTCAATTCATTGGATCCACACTACACATTGGCAGAACCAATTTCAGATAAAATGAATTTCCACCCTGTTTTTGAGGAATTCAAATGGTAGTGTATCATGCTATGTAATTGATTTACTGTTTCTGATCAGCAGCCTTTGAATGTGTAATGCCTAGATACTCTCTACCCATTTTCAGTCTATTCAATTAAAAAGAGAATGATCTGAATTCTTTATTAAAGTTCATTCCGAAGCCCTTAAGATGCTAAGGATTTTTGAACTTGAGAACTTATCTCAGAACTTCTCTCTTCATTTCAAAGGAACTACACTTGTAATTATACTAGCACTTGCAACTAAAGGAGGTTCTAGCACTTGCATCTAACAGAGGTTCAAGGATTACACCGATAGAAAACTCTATCTATGTTATAATAAACTTAGACAAATCTAAATTTTTTTCTTAAAGAAATTCTATAATATCTGATTATGAAATATTTGTATACAGATTTAAAACATAAAGCAATGGAAATAAAAAAAAAAAGTTGCTATCAAATGACAAAAAAACTCTGCAAATGGAAATAGATTGCTCCCATCCAATTATCAAATCAATATTTATCTGGCTTTTATGTAATAAGTGAGATTTTGAAAGCTTTTATCTGATATTTTAGAGGCTTTAACCATTAAACAGCAGCTGAAACTTGTTTTTTGATGACAACTGTGATTTACAGACATTAAACTTGTTTCAGGCTCAAATCTCTCACTATATGTAGCCTGTCAGCTAATTAACATACATCTAATTTACATCTAGTCTAAACTTAGGGTAACTCTTAATAAGACTTATTATTATTACAATAACTGTTTTGTATGACCTATATAATCAGGTGCAACATTTTAAACTCTCAATCTCCGTTATCAAATAGGCTAAATCTTTAAAAAATGATTAAAGTCATCAGTAGAAAGAAATGAACTCATAGGACCTTAAGGAATGATTGTTTCACTTTAATCACACGCCTTTTGAATTTTACACAACCAAATTTGTGACGGCTTCTGCCTTTTAAGAAAAAACTAAAATTAAGGGATAGCACTTTAAGTGTGGGATAACTCTTACATATAAGAGTCAAATAGAAATTTATACAGATAATCATGTCATATTAGCTATGGCATATTCAATATAATTGTTTCTTATTTTTAGATGGATTTTATTTACTACAATTAGCTGTTGCTGCAATTTGTATGCTATAAATATAACACTCTTTTTTTAAATATCAGAGAAACGCAACTCAAGTTTCTTATTAAATTTATAGCTCAGAATTACTCTAAACTCGGTTACAATAAAGGAAGAAATAATTTAATATGTGAATTTAAAAAACAATTAACTTTGAATTTTGAAATAAAGTTTAACCCAGAATTTGCAAATCAAATATCCCTGTATTCTGCCCTCATGAATGAACGTACCATGGTCAGCACTGGCTAGATCAAGGAACAGATAGTTATCTATAAAGGCACTAAAATAGGTCTTGCAGTTCCATTTTATTTTCCTAATTAACAACAAAATTTTACATCTTATTTATCACTTTTACATGAATAAGGTAACCACACACTTTACATCTTATTTATATCATTTTAAAATGAATAAGGTGAAGACTCACAGATAAAGATGTAAACTCTTCACCTATTACAAATTTCATAAAGGTTATGGTGTAGTATGAAATCCTGTAAGAGGAACAGAGAAACTCATGCGCTTTTTCAAACTTAGCTTGAAGCAATAAATAATCAGGTCGCAAATGTGTGTCACTTCAACCTTGGTGTAGTTGTAATCTTTGAGATTTAATTTGGCAAGTACCATTGTGGCCACCTTGAACTCTCATGTAGTTGTAATCTTTGAGATTGAGTTTGGCAAGTACTGTTGTGGCGAGTGTTGTTTTTCCTAGGCTCCTATATATCCCAACTATAGCTAGTGTTGTTTTTCCTAAGTGCATAGAAACACCACCAATTGCTAGTGTTGTTTTTCCTAAGTCTCTAGAAATACCAACTATTGCTAAAGTTGTCTTTCCTAAACCCTTAGAAACACTTGCTATAGCGAGTGTTGTCTTGCCAAAGCCATTAGAAATAGCAACAAAAGCTAGTGTACTTTTTCCAACGCCTCTAGAAACACCAACAGTCGCTAGAGTCGTTTTGCCGAAACTTTTGGAAACAGCAACACTAGCCAGTGTTGTTTTGCCCAGCCATCTAAAATTTTAAGCAACCTCAGCTTATAATGTTGTTGCCATATTCATCAACTCCATTATTTCATTCAGTTGCTCCTTTGTCCCAGCTGTTAACAAGTAAAAAACAAAATTATATCAAGATGCTGAAATAATATATGATAAAAATAGAAGTTTCACATTATTTTCGCACAAAAAAATGCCGACACCAAAAACACAAGATTGAATTGTATCCACACTTATCAACATGGATTAAAAGGAATGCATGTATAAGCATAAAAAGATGTCAAACACCAAGAACACAAGTTTGAATTGTATCGATCACTTATCAACATGGATTAAAAGGAATGCATGTATAATAATTAGGTAAGACACAACCTCATCAACTATAGTTACACGTACAAATGCACAGTTTGTGAAATACATTAGTACTTGAGAAAGGTTAGAAGAAACCAAGCTTCCCGTTCACCAAATATATTGAAAGTTGCAATTGAAAAATTAAAGATGTGGACAAAATCTACATAGCTCACCCTTCATATGATTAAAACTTAAGGACACTGATCAAATGAAATCAAAAAACATCTATTCAAACTTCAGATTCCACAAAAAAAATGCATATTGTCAATTGGAGGCAAATATGGTGGGGAATGACTACAATTTAATTATGGCATGGATCTTAAGGAGGGTAATATTTAAAAAGGTTTTCCCTCGAAATGTGGTTAATAAAAATAGTTTTTTTTTTAATTTAAGTAGATTGGGAAAGAACAAAAGCTGATTGTTATGAGTTTTGATTCAATATATGTTACCAAATTGGCTAAAAATCTAAAGATACTTGGGTATGATTCATTTTGCAATCAGATTCACTTATTAAACATCTATGGCATTGTCTAGGGCATGTTTATTTTAGGAGAAAACATTTGGAATCATCCATTAACAAACAAGTGATTCCATCTTGGTCTAGATTTTCCTAGGGTACTTCTACAAGCTTGCAACAATTTCCACGTGTTTTGTTTTCACATAAACCCTAAACAGTCATTTTTAATTGTATTTTGAAAAAACCTTGCATTTATTTCATTGGTTGTGGCTATTCTTCCCTAGATTTGGCACCCCTTGTGTTGTCTAGAGCAATTTCTCACAATTTCCTACTGTGACATCTAGTCTTCAACTGAAATTTTTTCTTGGGCTCTAAGTTGAAGCTTCTAAAAAACAATGTATAGGTATGGCAACGATACATGATTTCTCTTTTTCTAATTTGGTGAATCGTTTCTCAAATGAATCACAGGCATGCCATAGAAATATCATTTTATGCAACAGTCAACAAGGACGTAGACTTTGAGTTTTGGATGACATATGGCAAGGGCAAGGAAAATAAGATACCATATTCATACAGTCAAGAAGAACGTAGACTTTGAGTTTTGGAGATATATGGCAAGGGCAAGGAAAATAAGATACCATATTCATACTCTCTACTTCATCACGTTGACTATGTATGATGGGTGAAAACGAAGTTGTAATCTTTAAACTCTTCATTTCCCATGTCAATGCTTCAAATCACCCCCACTTTGACCGTGTCAACAAACCCAGGACAAATATATGAGAATTAAAATGGTTTTGTAGGATAGGAAATCATGAATCGGACCCATCACATTTCCAATAGTTAGAACCTTCATTTTTCTCAAAAAATAAAACCATTACTATGTTAACGTTTAACACGCCACCTACTAAAAAGAGGACCCTTCATTTTAAATACAACTTTATAATATTTAAAATATGATTTATCTGATCTACCTATAAAATATTTAATGTTAATACATAATTATGATTTTGTTGGTTTTGATGAAGACCTATATGACCCGCTTAACATTAATTATAAATTATTCTTTTAATATTAGTTAATGAATATCTATCATGATAGTAGAGTTTAATAAGTACATGTCAAGTTAGTAAACTAAATTACTAGGCTGCAAATGTATACATATGATTTTTATGTCTTTTATAAAAGACATATCCAACCCCCAAAAAAATTGCCTTGAAAATCTACAGAACGCACGTACCCATACCCATACCTGACTCAAAAACAGAGATATACTTAAAACAAACTGATATCTAATAGCCCCACTTACTTCCATCCTAAAACATTTCAATCAAGCATAGATACAAGATTTGGTTGAGAATGATAGCGTTTTAAGTTTGAGCCTTCAACACAAATGGACTAAAATGTAAAGGCAAACAGAGATATACTTAAAACAAACTGATATCTAATAGCCCCACTACTTCCATCCTAAAACATTTTAATCAAGCATAGATACAAGATTTGGTTGAGAATGATAGCGTTGAAGTTTGAGCCTTCAACACAAATGGACTAAAATGCAAAGGCAAAAAACATATATGCAGAATCTCCCGATGGTAGGTAAAACTGAATGAAAAAAGGAATACCATTTAAGGAGGTGAAAGCAGCAAGCAAGAAGGAAACAAGAGAGCGCAAAGAAGATGAGAAAGGGTTCTGCTCTCTCTAAACCCTAACCATACTGTGGAATAACATCAACGCCTCCCTATAATACTAATCTCTTTTTTCCTTTCAAATATCTGCTAACCACTTCAGTCCCAAGCACCTCACTTAGAAGTAGCCACTCCTTGAATTTGGATACCAATATTGCCACAAATGATGCTGAAAACCTCTATAATTTCCCCTGTAATATCATAAATGAAACAAGAAGAGAACTAGGGCATAAAACTAATATTTTATTTAGCTCATGTTATTTTTTTGTGCCATATTTTAAATACTGAGAATTAATTGTAAGAAGAGAAATCAAATGAAATAAAAAAAGAGGCGTTCATATTATATTGTTGTCTAAAAAAATCAAATCAGTATAATGTAATTATACTTCATATTCTTTTAGTATATGATTTACAGTTTTAAACTGCAGAATTTAAATGTAGTTATGACTGATAACAATAAGAAAGAAAATCGAAATACAAAATGTATGTTGAAATTTTAATCACGGCTGAAGTGAGTGTAATACTCTAAATAAAATTTATATTTCTTTATTCTAAGTTTCAACTTTAAAAAAAAAATTGATAATAAATGTTGTTGCAAAAACTTAATGACAATTAATATTTCAATCTAAAATCAGGCATTACAATCTCTACATATATAAGCTAGAGTGGTGAACTTCAAAAGTGCAAAATAAATAATGCATGGTACTATTAATACATTGCTGTTTCCTTTTTGTTAAGTTACCGGTTTGGTTTTGGGTTCGGGTCAATAATCCGGTTCATCGGTTCGAGCAAAAAAAAGTTTTGGGGTTGGGTTCGTTTTGGGTTCGGTAATACAAAAACATATAAAAATCAGAAATATATACATATTTGCAGCAGTAATTAAGTTCAGAATACATCACCTTATTAATAGTCAAATAACATAGCAAAAATACACCACCACTTTCATAGTCAAATATTAAAATATTAGTGATACTCGAATGTCATGATATAAAATTATAAATTAAAGTTCAAACATAAAAATGTCAAGTGTTTACAATCAGCCATTATTGATCATTGATCAATCTGAATCATATTGGTCATCAAGAAAAGCATCATCATCAGCATCATTAGATGCTACATTTTGTGTAGAACCACAAATAGCATTAGTGGCACTCACACAATTACTGCCATTAGCACTGACACTACCACTCTCATGCTCAGTAGCTGCTTCAGGCACATACTCATCATCAATATCAAATGCAGCTAAGTGACTTGTGAAAGCATCCAAGTCAAGTTGCTCTGGCTCAATATCCCACCTCCTGGTGTCTCCTTCTTTGTAGGAACTTTACTTGTGTGTAAGGAGGAGCAAGTTTGAATGCACATACACCAATTCCTTTGCCTTTTTTGAATGTAGCCTATTGCATTTTATTGAGTGGATGAAGGAGTATGTGCTCCAATTCCTCTCAAAAGAAGATGAACTAGCAACCTATTAAGACCAAATTAAATAGTTAAAAGTTACAAAATTTAACTAAACAAAATTAATAATTAATATAAATTAAAATTAAATTACAAAATATAAAACTTAGTTACAAAATTTAACTAAACAAAATTATTAGTTAATAATTAATATAAATTAAAATTACAAAATATAAAACTTACTTGGGATAAAAAAAATTATTGCAATAGGTTGGAGTTGCTTGTATTTTGCCCATGGAAGTACCGCCAACTATGAGCATCCACCATGTGCCTATCTCGAAGAGCTCCGATAAACACTACTGGAGCATGCAAAAGCCATGAACTCAACCCTCACTCGATCACGTTGGTCACAATCAATGAAGAGTCTACGAAGTGTTGCCTTGTACCCTTAAGCCACTTCAGCATCCCTTATATGGAGCAACTCTTGATGAAGCAAAAAGTATCTCAGGGCTATAATATTTGGGACTCAATGCAAAAGTGAGAAGATGCAATGGAGTGGTCATTTTGTTCCATCTATCAACAATGATTTCATGTAGCTCTTTGAAGAACTTTTCTTCGAGATCTTCCTTTTCTGCATTGATGATGGGTTCCATCTTCTCGATCATTGGGTCGATGCCATCATGTACTTCGCCACAACAAGGTCCAGCCATGTCAGTGTAACGAATCATACTCAATATGGGCTCAGTGAAACTGACGAGATACTCAACACGATCCCACCAATTATCATCTACGATCCTTTGCTTGACCCTATTTGCCCTTTCACTACTAGATTGCCTCCATATTGTCCAATTAGGGCTGATTACCATGGCACAGAGTGTCTCACGAATCTTTATAAGTCGTCTTAAGACAATTGTGTTGAGGCAAAACAGGTCTCCGCACCCTGCTTGAAAATCAAAATTAAAATTAAAATATAATTTAAAATTAAAGAAAATTCAAAAATTTAAAAATATAGAGAATTAACTTACCTTCAACAAATCCAATTTTGAGAATTGTCTAAATGCTCCTTGTGTCATATGGTGGTTGGTGACAAACATTTGGATGTCTTCGCCCTCATCATACACTTGTTTGATCCACTCAATATTGGATTCAATTTTTTGTAGCATTGGATTGAGAGAGTGGACAACACAAGGTGTCCAAAAAATGTGTGGATACTTCTCCTCAACCAATAACCTAGCAGCCCTACAATTTTTGGCATTGTTAGTTACAACATTTTGATGGCCCACTTCTTCAATAGCATGGCAAAGGATGTTAGCAATAAATGGACCATCCTTCACCTGTCCTTCACAATCCACTGCTCTCAAAAACATTGCCCCTTTAGGGAACACAACAATAACATTGATCAATGGGCGACTTTTTGCATCTTTCCATCCATCAAAAACGATTTTGACCCCTGTTTCGATCCATGAATCCCTTATGGGTTTCAAAGAGTCTGCTACATGTTTCACCTCTTTCTCCAATAAGGTGCAATGCACCTACTCAAAATTTGGGCCCTTATACCCCTTTGGAGCCTCATTCACCATTTTTTGCCAATATGGTGAACAAACAATGTTGAAAGCCAATCCATTGGCATAGATACATCTTGCTATGTCTTGATTAGCAATCTCTCTTGCCTCATTTTGAAATGAAGCTTCCAACGATCCCTTAAATCTTTTAATTGAAAAGAACATGGTTTACTCGAGGGATGTCGATAAATGGATGGCTTTTTGTAGGTGGAAAATCAAAAGGCGATGTAGGGGGTTTCATGGATCGAGATCCTTTCTTCAAAGGATGGCTTGTTTTAACACTGGTTTCTTTTTGGTTTGCTTTTTCTTGCTCAACAATATATTTCAACACTACATCTTTTGGAATGCCTTCATTGTTTTCACTTGGATAATTTTTTATGCCTATTTCAAGGACCCCGCACAAATGCCCTTTCACTCAACTGTATGGGCTCGAATATTGGACATGGCAATGACTACAAATCCAAATATATCCTCCACCACTTGGAAGTTGCTGAACAATTTCTACATATTTCCAAAGGTGAAAGTTTGGGTTTGTTTTCAAATGAGATTGGATTGACCTTGAGGAGGTACTGGATGCCATTGTAATACATAATACCTAAGGCACATCATATTGAAATTTTGGTATTGATTCATTGAATTTGAAACTAAGACTTAATTAATTGCAAAAAACTGAAAAAAATTAAACATGTGTTATAAACATTTAGAGGAATGAAAAGTAAAACAAAGTAAAAAACTAAAAAACAAAACAAAAGAGTTGAAGTTCATTTGTTGAAAAAAAAAGTAAAAAAACAATCAAAAGCCTTCAAAATACCTACCCCTTTTGAAGAAATCTTGCTCTACGATCTTCTTGCCAACAAACGGGCACTTGCAAGTGCTTAGGAATAGCACAACAACCAACTTCAAACAATCTACGATCAACCTTCAAGTTTATTCAAGCTTATGAAGCAAGAGAGAAAGTTCAGCAAAGGAGACAAAAAACCTTTTTTTTCATTCACAAATTGGTAAATGAGTATCACTTTACCTATTTCATGTGTAGAGGCAAATATTAGGGTTGGAGGGAATAAACTAGTCTTTAAAAGTCAACAAAAAGTCAAAGAATTAATTAAAAATTGCAAAAACACATTGACAAAGTCCACTTAGGCTCAAATTCTACCCGAGTTCCAACCGAGTTCGAAAAAAATGGACCCTAGCCGGACCCACAATGAGAAATCCAAACCCAAGGGGTATTTGCATTGAACCGAACCCGTTTTCCAAACCAAGGCGTATTAGCATCGAACCAAACCCATTTAACAAATCCAAAATGACTGAACCAAACCCATTTTCATACTAGGCAAACTAGTAACATAGTCTTTTTGTATTGTTGTATTAATCAAAGCAAATGGGGTGTTGCTAGTTTGTTGTTCAAGCAATATTGTATTTGGTGAAAAAGAAATAGATGAGAGCTATGAAAGCTCCATATTCCCTTACATCTTAATTGCCTTTCTTTTATTTGTTGTTCAAAAGAAAGAGTGGAGAAATCTTATTAGTTGCTTTTTATTTGTATTTGGTTTAATTCCTATCTACTACCAATCACAGGTGTTGATTGGTTTTTTTGAAAGATAATAACATTTTTTTGAAAGATAATAACAAAATAATAGACAGATATATTGGTGTTGCTTTGTAACTTCTGCTATCGACCTATAATAGAAAGACAAATTTGTATTTGATTGTGCATGCACCCCATCAATTTGGCAGATTTGCATTTGAATTTTAATAAACATTCATCATCATAGAACTCATTGATGTAACAACAAAATAGGAAAGTGAGCTTTGAAATTGCGCTCAACTATCTCTATACACCTTTCAATGGGATGCCTAGCCTCTTGACGTGGCTGCTCCAATCTAGGTGGCTTCAGCTCAACTCTAGACCTGAGAGAGCTCCTAAAAAACTCACTCAACATAATGGGTAGCCTGCTTCTCCGGTAAGGGCTAAGAACCGACACTATGGACATCATCCTATCTAAGAAACCTATCCAGCTAAACTGGTCTCACAAGATATTATTTGGTTTGAAACTCTTGAGACCTTTCCTACCAAGGTCATCATAACCAAACTGGCAAGTTTATAAATGCAGCATTCTCTTTCACAAACAAGGAGCAAGTATTAGCACGCAGATTAGTTCAACGTATCATATCAGGTATTGCAACTTGAGGCTCTAATACTCTTACTCTTTTTTATAACTAAATGTATTTTTATTTACAGGTTTTGAAAATTTATTTTCTTACCAATCCAAATCCATTTAGAGAAACTCTTTTTAATAATTATATGTTTTTATACTTTCAGATTTAATAATTTCTCTTCTTTAGTTGACTTACCAATCTTTACAAATCCATCACCAATCACTCAGATCTCTGCCATTTTTTTATAACTACCGAAAAATTTTACATTATAGATTTTAACAATTCAAGAACAATTACTACTTTCCAATCTCCACCCACTTATTCTTTAAAATTAGCTGTATTTTTACATTAGAGTTGCCAAATTTTCCAATTCTACCTCCACTCATTTTAATTAATTACAAATATTTTTACTTTACAGATCTTCACAATTCAAAAACGCTTTCCAGCATTCTATAATCTTGTTATATTATTATTCTTAAAAAATTAACATTCAAAAACAATATTCCTTAATTTCGCTTGCAGATCTTTCCAACTCCATTATCATATTGATTTAGTTGCCGATCTTACTATTTCAACCCCTTCCACTAAAACTTTAACAATTCAAGAACAATATTTCCTAACTTCGCTTGCAGATGTTTCCAATCCGCTCTCATGTGATTTTACTTGCTGATCTAAGTATTTCCACTCATTCCACTAAATATTTTAACAATTCATAAACAATATTCTATAATTTCGCTTGCAGATCATTCCGACTCCGTTCTTCTATGATTTTACTTGCCGATCTTATTAATTCAACACATTCCACTCACACAATTCAAAAACATTTTTTCTTTCTTACTCTACCTATTTTTCCTTAAGCATCTTCACAATTCCGTCCTATAGTTTTCATCAACAATTTTTCAAACTTGACTTTCTTTTTTTAAACCCGTCAATGGTTACGGCCATCAGATTCATTGGAAAAGCATACAACTTTCCCTATCAATCTAACCCCGTACTATTTTTCTAATGTATTTAATAGATCTTTTCAATTAATGTCCTCTAATTTTACTTAAAAAGATATTTTCCAAATCAATCTATTCGCGCAAGCTAATTTCAAAATACTTTTTCAGCACTTTAATTTTACTAACCGATCTTTCCAATTCCGTCCATTCTAGTTGCAAAATTCAAAGAAAAGCTTCCACCGGACTTTGTGAAACACGTTTGCGGCATCTGTCAATTCAACCACAGACAATACGCTGCTTAATATAGATAGCAAAACTGTACTATTCCATGTATTCTAAGAATAAAATCCACTAAATCATATTCTATAGCAATACTTGATGTTAGTTACCTGATGATTTCACCATTATTGAACGCTGCCGGAAAAAATACTGCTGAAATATTGTCCTCAGCAAAAGAGGAGCGCCAAGTAAGTTTTATAGATTAGAACCCTAATTCTAGCCGCCTTAGGGTTACTCTCTGGAAGGCGAACAGGGAAGCCTCTTAAAAACCCTAAACGTTAATAATGAACTTAATAGGGAAAGTAATAAAACCCTAATATTCTCGAGAATAATTATGGGAAAATAATCACCCTAATATTCTCGGGAATAATTGCTAGTCCGTCCTCACAGAGGAATAGTAATATTTTAACTTGTACTATGTTAGTGTGGAAAAGTGGATAGGTTAATATTTTAGTTTTTATTTTAGTCTATAGAATAAAGTTGTCGATATTTATTAGTCGATATTTATTAGTTCCTGTGGGGCAGAAAATTTATGTATCTATTGCATACAATTTTTTGGTTGATAAAAGACAGCTACATCAATGAGAAGCTAGAATTAAAATGTTCACCATCAATTCTATGTAGTCTATATTAATGTCTCTATTTTGAGAATAATTCAAATATGTTTTATCTTTTTCACTATTGGTTGGTTTTATGAATAATCATTGCAAAATTTCAGAATTCTATTTTTTAATAATAAATTTAATTTGTGTGAGTACAAATTTGAAAGCTATTTATTAGGCGAATGACACCTATACAATTCATTGACATCATAATTTCATGCCAAATTTGTGAAGAAAGGTTATTAAATAAAGGAATTTTTGTTTAGTAGGTTATAACAAAGTTTATGGTTAAATGTACTACTATAACATTAAATATCATCAATACGTGCCAAATTTGTCAAAGCTAAATAAATAAAAGAGTTGTTATTTTCACTGTTAACAATAAATTTCAACAAGAAAAGTTATCTATTGACATTAAATATTATGGTGTTACATCTTCCAAATTGACTGTGAAGAATAAATATTGCAGTAGAATTGATCTACTTGTATTAAATGTAACAATGGCATTTTGAAGACTTTTTTCATACGTCCCAATTTTGTCAATGGCAAATAAATAAAAGAATGTACAAGCATTTATTTTAGCATTGAGTGGCAGACAAACAGAGAGTAAGTGTAGTAAAAACTTGCATCATAAAAGACATGGAGGGTAGAAAATCTTTGACTATGTAGAAAAATCTACCAAATCTACCAAAATCTTATCTCGTATTGATGGAATGATGAAATGAAATAAATACTCCAATTTGTGTTAGACAATAATTGAAGAGTACAATGTGGACAGCTCGTAAGTTGCAAAAATACGTTGAAGAAGTATTGAAATGTTGGAGAACATTCTAAAAGCATTACACGCCCCATTCTGAGAGCACTAAAGAGCATTCTGACAACACTTAAGAAGGTCTAAAAATACACTGAAGAAGTATTAAAAGGCTGGACAATATTCTGAAAGCACTACACGCCCCATTCTGACAGCACTAAACAACATTCTGACTGTAGAAGGTGTAATCTTCTATCTTCATTCTAAAGCACTGAAAAGCATCGATCTAATCTTATGTGTTTTGCATATGATTTGTTGTCTACAATTTTCTAGTGTGTTTTTTCTTTACATCGAAGTTGTTTTACTTGAAAAAAAAAAGTTTAGATTCTGAAATGAATAAGAAAGCAAGGCGACATATTTTTCTACATTTTGCAATTGAAACATATGTTCTATTTTTTGCAGAAAATCACAAAGCAAATTACTGGTTACGGTGAAAGAGAAAATACATAACAAGTTCAACAAATTGGACAACATATGAGATAAGGTGTATCAAATATTATTTTATTTCTTTTTTTATGTAACTTGTTGTAATTATCTTGCTAAATCATAAATTTATTTTCATTATTTATAGCTTGAGCAGTTTAGACGAGTAGTTACACTTGAAAATGTTCAAACATAGGACAAACGTATTATAAATCCTTACTTAGTTGATAAATAGGTATCTCTCACTTAGACTAACACTATGCCCATCTTGTTATACATATGGAGTTTTTCAATATCAATAGGTATCTGTCACTTAGACTACCACTATGTCCATCTTGTTATA
The DNA here is from genome assembly GCA_007115665.2 of Sequoiadendron giganteum. Taxonomy (NCBI): domain Eukaryota; kingdom Viridiplantae; phylum Streptophyta; class Pinopsida; order Cupressales; family Cupressaceae; genus Sequoiadendron; species Sequoiadendron giganteum. The sequence continues at coordinate 113,243,545 of CM021108.1, forward strand.
CATGTGGAGTTTTTCAAATATTGAAAATTAACTTTGTTAAATGACTGCTCATGCTAGGACCTTCTGGATTGTAGACAATATCTTGTAGATTGTACACAAAAATTGGGCAATCAACTGTTGCTAATAGCTTCTTTGGTAAAGGTTCATTCTTTTGTACTCTACTAATAGTTTAGGCTTGTATTGTGTCTTATGTTGTTTGATTTCTTATGTTAGATGTTTGCTAATGCGAGAATTTTCAAGCTACTTTATAAATTTACAAGTTTGGAGGAGCAGTTAATACTCAAGGACTTGGATACCTACAATATACAGATTATAATTTTGAGCTCTTTTGATAAATAGGTAAGTATCGAAGACTTTGCAATTTTATTTAAAGAATATTTTGTATCATATGTGCTCTTTTGATAAGTATCTTTAAAGAAGAGTTTGTATCCTTGCGTTTTTCCTTCTACATCGAATGTTTGAATCACTATAAAAAAAATATTTTCAAATAATATAGTAAATTCAAGCTTTTAACATGGATATATTTCATTGACATGTATCTTGAATCACTATAAAAAAATTCTTTTCAAATAATATAGTAAATTCAAGCTTTTAACATGGATATATTTCATTCACATGTACCTTTGATACCTAGGACATTTATTTTCAACCTTTTAGGAAGGGTTTTTGAGTTTCCATAACGTTTATATATAATTTTCAAACATATGCAGTGATATCAAAATTTAGGATTGGCAATTTTTATTTTGTATAGTCTAAGAAAATTCTATAGAAGAAGATTGGCAACTTTTATTTTGTTTAGTCTAAGAAAAATATATAGAAGGTTCAACTATTTGAAATGATACAAAATATATAATAATATTATAGGATTTTGCTAACAAACGAACCCAAACAAAGCAATAATCAAGAGAGTGATGATAATGTGAACACAACTTACACAATTCTTCAATCTACCCATCCATCATAAGAGTCCTGGAGAGCCTAGGGCAAATCAAAATGGTAAATTGTCACCATGGGTTCAATCCCTGCATTCTAAGGAGTGATGACTGCTAAAATTTTATAAAATTATAAACACTGATTGATACATCATGCTCGAAACAAATCAGTACTTACAATGATTAAGGAGTACATCTATCAGTTTTTTGTAGTCATCCACTTCCTCTCTATTAACTTCACCACTTCCATCTGGCATCAAATATCAATACCATAATCAGTTTTCATAATTGCACAAAAAAAGATGTAATCTGGTTTTCACAATACCCAAATTATTTAAACTGCTTTTCTTGATAGCCAGATGATGTAAACTATTTTTCTTAATAGCCAGATGATGTAATCTTTAAATGGAATAGTGATCTCCATACAATAATCATTTTTCATAATTCCACCAAAACATGATGTAATCTGATTTTCATAATACCCAAATATGAGGCTAGCTACGTTCCATGTAGTTTTACTCATTAGGTTTTTCCTTTTTTAGTTGCTTTTTCTCCAACCTCTTGGAAACTTCTAAAATTTTTACATGGTTTGAATCAAAAGAGTAAGAGGTAACAAGAGAGAAAAGTTGCAAACATAGCATGATTTGATTTATTGAACTAGGAAGTAATAAACCCACCAAACACTTTAGTTAGTGACTTTGAAGGTAGATAATAACAAATGAAGCCTAACAGACAGTTAGAGGAAGTGCAGTCCTAAACAGTGAGATAAAGTGTAGTTCTAAATGATAAGATATGAAGCCACAGGTTAAACCTTAAAAGACAGTCTCTTTTGGAATAAAATAATTATGATTATGAAGTCAAAAATAGTTAGATCTTAACAGACAGTTTCTTAAGGAATTGAACAATAAAGTAAACTTGTAAAAATAGACCCACCATAGGAACACCTGCATACACATCTTCACCTTCAACATTGTTGATGATAATCCTTGGTCAAGGATTAATAAAATTATTTGCTATGTCATCATACATGAACACAACAATATTCTCTTCTTTCAATCTGCATGGCAAACATCACCCTGCAAAAGCAATCATTCAATCATCAACATAATACTTATGTTGTGTCTGTACTATGATGTTTTGACACACTTAAAAGCTAATATAGCCATTATTATTAAGTATATTAGATATATACCCAACTGCTATTCTGTAGTTTGATATAAATTATAATTCTTTGGCACCTAAGAATGGATTTATTGAATCAGATCTCATGGATTGAATTAAAGTCTAAGGACAAATGAATTTAATTATCTACCTTCAAAGTCACTAACTAAAGTGTATTAGTTAACAAATATATTATTATAGACAGTGAAATAGAGAATCTAGATCTATGTGTATGATTCTCGAATACCCATATTGCTACATCTCTTCAACTTTTTGCTATTTAACTATGTACCTTCAAAATGAAATTATAAGGTTTAGCCGACTTCAGACCACTTTCCTGACACTATAGGTGTAAGCTAAATGTTAGCAGTTTGAAAATCTCAATACTAAACTTTACATTCAAGAATATGAATTTTATTTAAGAATAAATCAACTTCTCCGGTCAGAAAGACAGAATTAGGACCATTTCTATGAAACTATATAGTTATGGTAAATTTCAATAATTAGGAAAACTTATTACAAACATTCAAGATAAACATTCCTTGAAAAATGATAACATTGCATAATTTTTGAATGCAAGCAAGTGATCACAACACTGAGAATGAAAAGACACTTTCTTTCACACATGTGTAGAGCTTGAATGTAAGACAAGTAAAATTGCATTCATGCTTAAGGTTTTATGAAGAGTACAATATACACTTCCTTAACCAATAAGCACTTGGAAATCAATTATTTGATGTAGATTGAAGTCAATGGTGATTATGCAACACCCATCTACAATTTCTTGAAAGCAAGTTTGTCACTTATTCAACACAATCTTGTAAAATTTTAGTCAAGTGATCTGGCCTTGTACAGATTTCCAAAAAAAATCACTGAAATCATGGCAAGTGACTTACCTAAATATTTTACATAAATTGTGTCGTGCCTAATTGAGCTTTCAAGTAGTGGGAAAAGGAATTGGGAAGATTCACTATATTGCAGCCTTCGTCTAGCCAAGAGATTCAATATAAAGAATCGTTTGTATTCACAATTAAATGAAGAGTATGATTTTAGCTGCATAAGTGAATTGCTCCATGTGCCCGAGGACTGTGAATTTTCAGATGCAAATCCACTCCTTCCTATCTGTGATATTTCCCCTAGCCATTGACTTAAAGGTAGATGTATCTTAGACTTTGATTTGTTTTAAATGTTAGTGAGCCAAGGTTGTCCAAGTATGAGGAATTAATAAAATATTTTGAACAAATAAGTATGGCAGTCCCATCTTCAGTCATTGCCCTCAACATTCCCTCAATATTTTGAACAAACAGGGATGGTTGGTAGATGTATCTAAGTCCTGTTGTTGGCGACTTTCCTAGCATTGCTTCACATGTGTATATTTACATATATGTATATGTATATGTATAGGTACCTATTGTGTATGTGTACATATGTGCATATCATAGTGCATACACATACATATTTACATACAATTGTTATGGTCAAATTTATGTATCCATACGAATTCCCATTAAATTTATGGGCAGAGTTTGCAGGAAAAGTATTTTGAAACCCTACCAAAGAAGAATTTAAGAAAAAATGTGACAAACCAAAATCAGTCTCCATACAATAGTTGCTTTGATCTATAATTGTTAACTCTAATGGGTGTATCCATAGCTGCAAGATGTTAAATTTTCTCCGTTTCGACACAAAAGGTGGATTTAAAACAAGGATATGAGCAAGCCACAATGTACTCATCAATGATGTAAGGGCAAGTGCAAAGGGTTTCTATCATGATTTTACACAACCAAGTCTTCGACCCTAACACATGCCAAAACTCATTTCAACATATTTTCATTTGAGAAATTCATCACATCGAAAACCCCAAATCTTGAAGTCCTTGTTCAAAAAGAGGAGAAAAAAGGGTAAAGTCTAAATGAATTCAAACTACATGTGTTATAATGAACGGTGTGATAGCGCTTAGTGATAGTAACATGAGCGACCCATAGTTCATATGACGAAATGACTAATTTTCCAAAGCAATATCATATCAAACCTGGTAGAGGACATCACTTTGCAGAAGATGTTTCCCTTGATTGCTCACCGCCATAGATACCTACTCAAGATCTTTGGAAAATCTGAAAAGAAAGACAAAGTTCTCTAGGGCTATGTATTCAACTCTTCCCATTTTCGATTGCATCAACTTTGGATGTCTGATTGTTGTCTTAATATGAGCGTGTAGATTAATGATGCTAATGGCTTTGTATCATAAATCGAGGAGCATAACTCAATCTTGTGACACCTCATCTTGCTTGTGCTTGCGTGGAGTGAAGTACACTTTGTCTCAAGACACGTGCAAACAACCATGGTTGAATCCTTAGTTCTCACAGCCAGGTGTAATAGTTGAGATATAATCTTTAATGCTTACTCTATACAAATAACATACCTGAATACAAAGTTTATGTTTAAACATGAAGTATATCTACCCACCCAAATGCAAAATTCGCTCTACATTTTTTCTTGTGCCCTAATAATAAGGTGCATTATTATACTTTAATCCAAATATTAAGAAAGAATTCAAACTATTATGTCAAAGTGATAGACGCTTGATCACAATATTTCTTTTAAAGTGAGAATATCTCAAATATTACAATTAGGAAAATACATTTATGACATTATTAACTAATAATCAAATACAAATATTTATTAATTATCAAAATACATTACATTCTCTCAAAGTCTCATTGAAAATCAAAGTTCCTTGCTTATAAAAAAATTGGACTCAACAAATGAAATCATGTTTGAGTTGAATTACTACAACACAATACGAAATGATAAATTCTAATTGTCTCAGCCAAGTAACTATATTATCAACTTATAATTTCCAACTATAATATAAATTTGTAGAATAGATATTTATTATAGTATTAATATGAGGTATATTAGAGATAACATCAATACATATATATAGTATTAATACTATTGTTTTGAAATAAAGAACATATACAATGTAATTATTATTAGACCAATACATCACTAACTAAGCAACATGCACCTTATAAGAAAATAAATTTATTTTTCCTTCATGAGTTGCCATTTTGAAGACGTAGTTTTCCATTGTTCAAAAGTTTAGATATTATACTTGTACAAGCTTTCAATACATGTTTTGTTCCTAAATCTATATGTCTCTTTTCAGATAGTCACAGTCGATTGAAGAAATGATTTTTTTTAATTTGTTAATTGCTAACTAGGATGTATCTTCTACTAAAATAACCCTAACATTTAGTATTTATCCTAAATTGAATATTTTATGTTCAAATAGTACATTACCTAATATGGTACAATATATCTTCTACGGGAGATCAAAGTCATAGTTCCACTGATTGTGGATCACGTGGATCAAATACAAACTACTTGTAGATGCTTTCTCCATTCAAAAATTATCATAAATTGCATACTAGTCTACTATAGCAACCAATGACTGCTCCTATAGTGTATCTATTCCCATCTATTGTCGTATTTGTCGAAATGTGCCTACTGATATTGCTACTCATCCTATTCAAAGATACACCTCAATTTCTTATATTGTTGCTATGCAATGTAGTAGTCTTCTTCTACTTCTTTGCATAGATTATTGTCAGAACCTTTCCGTCTAGAATATAAGTAGTCAGCCTCCAATTCTAAACTCAAGAAACTATTGACACAAAAAAGTTAAGCTTAATGTGTGTTGATGAGATTGTTGAATAGAAGTAGATAATGCAAAGAACAAATGGAAACAGTGCCAAGGCAATCAACTTCTAAAGAACCTGCAAAAGAAATTCAAGTAACTAAACAAGTAATATTGAATCGGAAGGGATTCAAGTATCGTAGAAAACAAAACAAATATAAAGGTGTGAGGAGACGCCCATGGGGTCATTTTGCTGCAAAAATTAGGCAACCTGGATCTAAGAAACGATGATGGCTTGGAACATTTGATACGATTGAAGAGGCTGCAAAAGCCTATGAAACAACTGCTAGCTGCATGGAAGGAACTAAGGAAACTACAAATTCCAGCTATACCATTTCAAACCCATGCAATTTCTTTGAAGATGCTTTCTTGTCATCTTACAAAGTGGACTCTACAACCAAATAAAATCAACTTCTTGTTCAGTCTTCCAAATTAATGGAGCATCCACCATCAGATTATATGTGTGGTGATTCAAGAAATATGATACAAAATTTGAAAGCCAAAGAAGCAACAACAAATCATGTTTACTCAAATACAGGTTTATTGGATGAAGTAATATCTAAATACTTTCCAAATCCACATTACACTAGTGCTATTGAAGACAACCAGGATAATGGTGGTACATCTCAAGTGCCTAATGCAAAAGTTGACAACTTCATAGACACAAATTATGAGTGTCTTTACATGAACCATATGAAGGGTATGATTCTTAATACCAAGTTTTGATATCATATCCCTATTCATAGCAGTTCTATAGAATAATAGTACAAAATAATAGATTATGTAAATGAATATTGAGATTTTATGTTATTGTTATTGAAATTAATTCTTACTAATTAAGTTCCTTTGTTACAATTTCTTTAGATGATGCAACAACTGTTGATAGTTTTTTCAAGCAATCTCCATTGTTGTTTGAATCTGCTAGCATTTTGAACCAGATGAACAAAGATGAATTCAAATCAAGTATGAACCATGTCCTTTAGCATCCCCATGTGGATATTAAGAACATGAAGAAGAACATTGACAATGGATATTGTTGTGTCACCAAGGAGCCTATTGATTCCAATGCCATAGAACAACTGAGCCACTGTCAAGTTTGTTCACAAACTGCAATGGAAGTGCAAAAAATACAGAGTAGACTACAATGTATGGAGGAAAGCATAAGTTTATGGATGGAATTTGATGCCAGAACTATGCAAAAATTTGCAACAATGCTCTCCTTTTCTTAGAGTTTCAATCTGTAGAGACATGCAAAAATGCATATAATTTTGAAAACTTTGGAAATATGTATAATTCCCCTGAGATCACTTTCTATTTCAAATTAGAATTCAAAAGCCAAAATTCAGTTTAACAAAATGAATTGCTACAAATAGTTTTCTAATTTGGTCTTTGTAATTTTCTATTTTCTTATGCTTAAAGTTTCTTGTATATGCATGTCTACAAATATTAAGCTCGCAAATCAACGAAAAATTTTGTTGCTCATTTTTTAGTTTTCAAATGCAATGTTTTCCTTGCTACAAATAAAAAATCAAATCATTTCAGTCAAAAATTTGTATTGTTATAAAAAGTCAACTTGCTTGATACTTTTTACTAAAATTTATGCACTTATGTTTAACTCTCTTCCAACTTAGATTTATGCAAATAGTATTAAGTACTACAAGTATCTATACATCTTCACAGTATTAGAAATTAAGATAAGAATAGTAATTTAGAATAAGTAAAAATTCAAATATGTTGTAATGATGTTTGGGAATTATCTGTTGCAGGAGGCAAAGAGCTAAATAACTAACAAAACAACACATAAAACCATAAAAACTGAAACAAGTAAAAAATATCAAAGGGTATTATTGGACATGGAAAAAAAACAAGTTATAGATGTAGATAATTACCATTTCAAAATTCAAACTCAGCCTTGCAATATTGATATTGCATTAAAAGGCGAAGGACTATATAGAGTAAAAACATTCAAGTACAATGTAGGAGATTACTTATTTGACTCACTAGAATTTCTACTCAACTATCGTTACACATCAATCCAACTACGAAATGGGACTATTGATTATTTCCTCAGTTGTCTTGCAAAAGATGAAAAAGAAGCAACAAAGTCATACAACTACGAATTAAATCCACACAATCTAGCCCAATTGCATGCAGTACATGATCGTACAACATATTTTCGTAGAATGCGATTATCTGTAAAACCAACTTCACCTAACAAATAAATTGGACTATGAGGAGATGTATTTTGTATTCAATGGCTCTCCAAATGGCTAGATATATAAATATGTATGTGGTCGATGACAACAGGGAAGAAGTATTTGCAATTCAACAAATTAGCCCTTAGATAGGCATACTCCATTCTCTTTCATGATGCAAATGCTTGCAATGGACACTTTGAGCCACTTCTAAGTACTCCAAGGAAATCTCTAAACTATGAAACATCAACCAAATTTCATGAAATCAAACAACAAATTAGAAATAATAATGACAATCAAAGTACTAAACATGTTCAACAAAAAAAAATCAAAACAACTATCACACATGGCAAAAATACAAATGATCAATGTAGATAATTATCAATTCAAAGGCCAAACTCAAGTTTCCAACATTGATATTGCACTTAAAAATGAAGGACTATTTAGAATGAACAATTTTAAGTATAATGTTGGTGATTGCTTGTTTGATTCATTAGAACTCTTACTCAACTTTCAATACACATCAATCCAACTATGAAATGGAACCATTGATTACTTCTTAACCTCCCTTAAAAAAGGTGACATTGAGGCAATTATATCATACCACCGTGACTTGAATCCTCAAGCTCTACATGATTTACACAACATACATGATCCTGAAACATATCTACGCAAAATGTGATTATCAGCAAAACCAACTACAATTGACAAACAAATTGGACTATGGGGAGATATATTTTGTATTCTTTGGCTATCCAAATGGCTAAAGATACAAATATGTATTTGGTCAATGACAACAGGTAAAAAGTACTTACTCTTCAATGAATCAATAAATGTAGACTCATATTCCATTCTTTTTCATGCAACTCCTTGTAGTGGACATTTTGAGCCACTTCTACCATATAAAACACACACTCTAAACTACCAAGCACCAACAACATTCCCACAAATTAAACAATTCATAAAAAATACAAATGAAAATCAAATATTAAAACCTACAAAAAGGAAAAATCTAGAACACTTGAACAATACATCACTCCGCCAAATCAAGAAGCATATATGCAACAACCAATCAATGATATCTAGAACATCAAAAGAAAGGAATCCACTCTCACCAATAGCAATATTTGAAAAAACAATCCAAGATACACCAAAAAATGCATGTGCATCTTGTCAAATGTTGTATTTCAAGAAAGACATTAGGACTTTTAAAGACAAAGACAAACAAACCTAATACAAATTAACACAATCAAATGATCAAATATTGGCGAATTCTATTTGTCGAAAATATCTTATAGCATTGAAACAATCCATGCTTCTTAAATATGTAACACCACATAATATTCGAATAAACAAATCACTGAAATATGTACAAACTCTATCGCAATTAGAAGAATGACTTGTCTCGCTTAGAATTGCATTTTCACAAATCTGGGAACTAGGATACAAAAGATCTCAAATAGGACTAACCGGTTCCATTATCAATGTTCTAGTCAACATGAACATTATACAAAAAGCCCTACCACAATCTATTGATGAAACATCAACAATTGTTGTTTCTCTTAAGAGACGATTGGAATACAAAAATGCATTCCAAAAAGGTATCACACGACCAACTACTATCATGCATGCCTTGACCCAATTAAGTGAAACAATGCTTTACAAAATGGAAAGAGTTGAAATAAAAAAAGATTGGAAAAAAATTTCAAATCAATAATCAAAATGAAAATAGCAATGAACAAAGTACGACATAAAGTGACTCAGAAAGTGACACAGAACATCAATACCCCTTTGATTCTTTAATCCATGGATTCACTGAATCTAGATCTATACATAAAATGCAAGACAAAATTATAGAAATAGCACCTGCACAAGAGAATTCTCCAATTGAAATCTTTAAAGATAAGTATTCTGAAGAGATGAATTTTCCTACTCTCTTTTTTGGCAATCCATGTGATGATGACATTGTCAAAAAATTCACATACCAAAAAATTGCACAATGGGAGCTACTACATTCAAATAGACAATTTGCATACCACATAACAAACTTATTTTTCAAGACCATTAAAATACTCATACAACAAGTTATATCTACAATGTGGATAAGAATTCGTAAAGGTCAACTAAAAGGAAGAAAGCTACTAGCTAAAGATGTCAAAGACAAACCTAACCTAGAGAGGATACTCAAATCAGATATTGGCTATATTGATTTCAAAAGGATAAGAACATCTCCTAATTATTTACAATAACTTAAAAATAATGTATTTGCAATGATACGACAACTAGGACCGCCTAATTTTTTTGGTTACATTTTCTAGTGCTGAACAAAATTGGGATCCTCTATCTAATACACTTGAACAATTACATAATTCACATCAATCAAGATCAGAACAAGAAGAAACTTATAGCCAAAATCAAAATCATAAATTCAATCTCATCAAAAAAGATCCAGTAACTTGTGCACATTACTATAGACATAGAATAAATGCAATCAAAAAATTAATATTTACAGATGATTCTTTCTTTGGAAAAGTCTTAGACTATTTCTCCGTAACTGAATTCTAAAATCATGGAAATGAACATGAAAACTTTCTTCTATGGATAAAAAATGCACCTATCTATGGCAAAGATAGCAATGCAAATATTATAGACTTCATATACAAGTACATAACATGTAGCACAAAGCATCTAAAACCTCATTTAGCTATATTACACAAGCATCATCATACAAAGCAATGTAGGAAAACCAAAAAATCTGCATGCAAATACAATTTCCCATTGCCACCAATGGACAAAACTATAATACTCGAACCACTAGTAGACAAGAATGAAGATATAATTTCAACTGCAAACAATATTTTTTCAAACTTGGAAAAAGGAACATATGAAACATCCTTCTCTTTTCAAATGTTCCTACATCAAATGGATATCAATGAGGACAACTATATCATAGCTATAAGATCAAAACTCCATAGGCCTACACTATTATTACAAAGAAAACCATCACAAATATGGAACAATAGTTTTGCAAAGAAAATTCCATAACTATGGAAAGCAAATACAAATGCACAATTTATTCTTAATGCATATGCAACAACAATGTATTTTAGCTCTTAAATGACAAAGGTTGAAAAATCAATGACTTGTGCATTTAAAAGATACGTAAAGACCGCCAACATAACAATATTGATGCCATAAAGATGATAACCAAACTTGGAAATGCTTTACTTAATTTACAACAAATGTCTTCACAACAAGCTGCTCACATTGCCTTATCCCTCCCACTTAATTATAGCTCAAGGAAATGTGTTTTCATTGATACAAGGCCTGATAATGATCGCACATTTTTTCTAAGACCGGTAAAACATATAGTCAATGAACCAGATGAATCAAAAAATGTAATTTCTAAATCTTTAATAGACTACTATGTCAAACACCCTCCAAATATTTTGGGCATATGCCTTGCAGAATTTGTTGCACAATACAACAAGAATGGAAATAAAATCGAACCAAAGAAAAAACCAAATGTTATACGATTCATCAATTTCAATAAACATGTTGACCTAGACAATTATTGTAGGGAGCAATTACTACTCTATGTCCCTTTTACAATACATGAAAATATATTGAAACATAATTTCAATTCATGGCAAGGAGCTTACATACATCATGAAAAAACAATTCAACTTAACCATGCAAAGTTCAATTACAATGTTCACTCTGCATGGGGTGACATCAACAAAGCTATACATGATCTAAATGCTAAAGATGAAAGCAATGCCAATGATAATTTCGTCACAAAAAAAAGAAAGACCAAGAACAATATGACATACAAGTAGATTTTCAAAGTACAAACTACATCAACTTAAATATAATAACTTCCAATACAATTGAAATTATTCAACATCCACAAATTATGGAAAACAATGAGTACTACAAATTACGACAAATGTTAAACAAAGAGCAAGAAGCAATTGTAAAGGACATTGTATTAAAAAAGATGAAAGATATTAAAACTCCATAACTTATTCTTGACAGGTGGAGCTAGAATAGGCAAGACTTTCACTGCAAAATCCATATACCAATCCCTTCTCCATGTCTACAATAATTGTATTGACAATGACCCAGACAAGCCTAAGGGACTAATAATTGCTTATACAGGAAAAGCAACATACAACATAGGTGGAGTAACACTACACTCAGTGTTCCACATACCTTTCAACAAATCAGAGTTCATACCATTGAATATTGAAACATTGGATACAATGTCAAAGCACTTTCAACAACTACGTGTCCTCCTTATTGATGAAATTTCATTAGTGGGTTCAACATGTCTACGCTATATTGACAAGCAATTATGAGATATAATGCAAATGTCAACTTCATACTTTGCAAACCTCGACACAATTTTTTGTGGAGATCTTTACCAAGCGCAACCCGTACTTGAATCTATTGTATTTGAAAATAAACCAACATTGTCTGAACTAATGCCTTACAATTTTTGGATTGATAATATACAGTGCTACTCTTTGATCTCTACAATGTGACAAAGGGATGAGACATTCATTGCAATTCTCAATAGAATTCACATCGGTTCACATACCATTGATGAATTACATTATCTAAACCACCATTGCTTACGTCTACCACCAATGGACCCAACATTCCCTTTTCTCTTCTATAGAAGAAAGGATGTTGAGCAACACAATAACAAAATGCTATCAACCATTCCTAGAGATGCCATTCTATTACATGCAAATGATGAAAATTATGATAACTAGCAATCGCACCTTGGGGTGCAATGGGTACGCCAAAGACAATATAGCGATTCGTGTGTTAATCTAGTTTAATAAAAAATGGGAAACCTAATTTACTGGCGTAAACTAAAAATGGGTAAGGTAAATGGTAGAGAGAGTCCACAAATAGACCTTAAACCTTTAAACATAGAACTAATAATCAATTTTTATTTTCTGAATTTTTTTTTGTTGTGTATCTAGATTGTAGATGATAGTAAATTTTAGCAAACTGTGGAAAGAATTCATGAACCATGCCTAACAAGTTCTCCAAGTAAAAATTTAATTCCCAATGTCCCTATAATGCTTCTGAGGATTATTTAATTCTATCACTTGTTGCAATGTCTATGTTGTAGTTTGCAAATTTGTTAAATAATTCCCTAGAAATGGATAGTTTGCTACTTCAAACATACCATTCAAGAAACGCCCATTCCCATATCTGGTAAAATTATCTCAGGTAGATGATTTGCCACATCAAATAGAACATATGAGAATGCCCCAGCCTAGTTCACTCTACATTTAAAAAGAAACCCATTGTTCAATGCCCAATGTCCTTAAGAAATTGATGGTCATTCTAAGGTTTGTATAGGTACTACAGAACAGGTAAAGTTGAGAAAACCCAAATGATTCTTCACTTGAACATCCCAGATTGATACATAACATGGAGCTGGTCTACATGAGGAATCTGTAATATACTAAATGAGGGTTAATCGACACTTTCCTCTTAAATCCTATCAGTAAATCTTCCTAAGAAAGATGAAAGAACCCTCACATTAATACTATTAACCCTAACAAAGACCTGCTAGACTTAACCAACTACCATGATGATCTATGGAATTATTCTCACAAAGAAATACCATACACACAATAGAAGGCATTTGAAGAATTGAAGTGATCACCATGCGTAGTGTTAGTATTTGTTGTACTAGATTTGCAACATCCATTGAAGATTGAAACTGAATATTCTGAAAATGTATTAAAATTTGATAAAGTTCTCACTCAGCACTAGTATTATATCACACACCATACTTAGACATTGACAACATAGTCACAATATATTGTTCAAACATGCAAGAAGTGGAAGCATTGAATTGTAGAAAAGAAAGCTATCCTCCATAACATAATTAAAAACCTTGGACTCAGCCAAAAGTAAAGAGTTGAAACATTTAACTTGGAGTTAGAAAAAAACTCCGCAAATAAAATAAATAAATTACATAAATACACAAAGTAAATGTATGAAAAGCATAAAGAATGAATTTTAAAAAATACATATAACATTATGATTACAGTAGCATAACTTAATCATTGACTCAACAAATGAAAATCATAAAGGAATTCAATTAATCACGAGCGAAGTGGTTGGTGAGTTTTAAAACACTGATATATCTATACTGGTTAGAAACATATTCGGCTCCTCTGTAAACTTGAATTGCAAAGCACCATAATAAATGATCAACATCTTTTCAATAATTTGACCTGAACCAAATGCATTCACTGAGGCATATCAGCTCCACAAAGCTGGTAAATAAATTCCTGATTCTACCTGATGAAAAGTGGTGTTATAAAGTGATTTGGGACCACACTTCAGCAGTCATTAGAAGTTTTGGAGTAAATTTCACATTGGCAAACGAAAAGAAGTATTTCTAAAAGTGTCAATCCTTTTTGTCAACTTTATCATGAACAAGCCCACTAAATATTTGAGGAGATAGAGGTAAAAGTCCACTCACTTCCACAAAAGTGTCAACCATTTATTCATAACCACGACATGGATTTGCTTGCGTAAACGTATTAAAAAAAAAATAGTCTTTTACAATTTTTGAGGCTCATGTCCCTCATCTTATAAAAACAAAAACTTTAAGTAATAGAACAAATTAGATGTAACTTATGAAAACAACAAATTGTTAAAATGAAATGGAAGTAGTAAAGAAAAATAAATGAGACTAAAAATATGTGATAGCAAAATGTAGAACAAGGATATACTTAGAATGTTGAAAATGAACTGTTTATGATGTAATGTATAATACGCAGTACAAGAATGAATGCAATTGAATATTATAGTATAACCAAATGATATGTAAGCTTGTGATATAAACGAGGAAAATGAGTCATCATAACATTAAAATATGAAGGACACATTGTTTTGCATAGGTGTATTGAGGCATTGTAAACTCAAAAATGCATATTGATGAAAAATTTAACTTTTGAAGTTTCAGACATAGGCTCTAATACTTTGAAAATTATGGTACTAAAACTTTTAAATAGGTATGTTCGTATGGAGGAAAAATGGTGGTGAAAATTTATAATAAAACACTACATTCAATAAGTTTTATGTTTTAAACACAGTCTTTGTATTTAGATTTGTGTCTGTTGTACAGATTGGAAAGAGGAAAAGATAGTCTAGAAAGGCGAGCAACTAAGCAACATAAACTTCAACTGTCTTGTGTTTGTCGAGGTTTGGCGGAGGAAGCTTTGGAACATTTACTTTGAGCACTCCATGTTGACATTTGGCTGAAATGGCCTCCATATTGCAGTAGTTAGGCAGGACAAATTTTCTTGTAAATTTGCCGACCTTGCACTCCATACGAATTAATTTGACATGATCATCGTCCTCCTCCTTTCGCTCTCCAATGATTGTCAACACATTCTCATCCTGTACTTGAACCTATTTGTTTTGAAACATCCAATAATCACTTAGTTAGTCTTAGTGGCGAGTGATTTGAAGCTTTATCATCGCCAAGATGCACATAAATTTGAGGTTTTTAGTGGTTTGAAATGGAAATACCTTGATGTTGTCACTTGGAAGGCCTGGCATGTCGATTATGAAGACATAATAGTTGGGATACTCTTTGATATCAACAGGAGTGGAATCCATGGCCATGTTGTCCAAAATATAATTGTGCATGGGGTTATTCAGGTGTTTGTCCATATTGTTAGGGACTTGAAGAAGGTTGGGCGCAAAGCTAAACAGGGGCTCCATCTCTTCTCACGATTCTGCATTGGTGGCATATTTCATTTTCAAATCAGTCAATAGTATGCAAATGCTAAATAAACTTTTCAAAAATTACAGGGAAAAAAAAAATGAATACCGTTAAAAGGGATTGGAGAGAACATTTACCAGGTTAGTAATTGCTAAATTCATCTTAATGTTCAATTTTGGTTTTTCAAAGAAATAATAAGTTACCTTTGGTCCATTAGTTTGTAGTGCTTAGATAATGAGGAAATAATGTAATTGAGTAATAAGAGGAGGCTGCAGTAGAGGAAAAAGATTAATATAATTTAGAACAACTAAAATATATCAATAGTTGTAGTGAAGTAAAAAAGGAAAAAAAATTAATATAATTTACAACTTTCTTCTTACAATTATACAACCTTGTACATTGTATGGCATAATTCTTCATAGTTTTGTTTTTTAATATATACTTGCATAGTATATAAAACAGTATGTACAATGCTTTAGTATATTGAAGTTTAATTTGAAAGAATGGAAATTGAAAACAAACTATTTATTTACATGGTAAACAAATATATTTCTTACATTGAAGCTCTTTTGCGAAATCAAAATTTCAGGGAAATTTTGTTGCAGTATATACCCTATCTTTGATAATATATACTTGCATAGTATATCTAAACGTGTATAAGGCTTTCTTGGAGTTTTGTTTTTTAAAACAATCTTTATCAAATTATTATGTGTTTAGGTCTTAAGATTTACAAGAAACTACAAATCTGAAATGGAATCAAGCATTTAAGTAATTACTGAAGTTTAATTTGAAAGAATGAAAATTGAAAACAAACTATTTATTTGCATGGTAAACAAATATATTTCTTATATTGAAGCTCTTTTGCAGAATCAAAATTTCAGGGAAAATTTGTTGCAGTTTCTTGTTCAAAACAGTATGTACAATGCTTCTATTGAAAGACCGTATTAGACACAACTATAGAAGGCTATCTTGATTCTTTACATTGCCCCCATAAGTAGGCACACTATATGCATACAAAAAAAAACTTATAGAGGACTACAAGATGTCAAGGTAACTTTGGAAAGCAGTGATAATCGTAGGAGCTGCATGAGTATTATAGTGTTGATCATATTTAATTTCCCTTAGGAAATTGCACAAACCCTCTACTTGTGCACAGCTGGATTGGTATGTTGACACTGAGGCCTGAATCATTTCGACATCTAAATCTTCGATAGGATTAGTTGTTTGGCATGCAAGTTTGAGTTTGTCAACGATGTCATGGCAACTATTAGATACAGTTGCAGCAAGATGTTAAATAGTTGAGTGAACTGAGTCTGGTTTATTAATAGTAGATGATGACTTTGAAATTGCTTATGTTGGAAGCACTGTAATGGAGGGGCTTGGTTGTATAGGATAATTTGAATGTGTAGCCATGACCTGGCATGAGTGGATGAAATATATGTATTAGTTGGAGGTCAACATATATAAGTAAAGCATGTGTAAATGATTGAGAAATGAATTATTATATGTTGGATTTTCTATTTCTTTGTTTTTAGCATATTCTATCAATATGATGTTTTTTTAAGAAATAAATTAGTTTTCATCCATGTTTGTTGTGTTATAAACCACAAAATAAACATAATATTTATTGCACAATTTTTGAAAATCTATACATGAAGAAGCAAATAGGGATCTAACAGTATGTTTTACAGTAATATCACATATGAAAACAACCAGAAATATGTACATAAAAAAAATATTTAGCAAGTGACTCACCGAAAGATTTTGCAAAAACTGTGACTTGCAGGCAATGATGTTGAAGAGATAAAATGAGCTGATGGCGCTTAAAAGTGAGGCAAACCAAAACCAATCTTCTTAGAGCTGTTGTTTCAATCTATGCACAACAAAAAAAAGAAGATCTAAGTATATTTGAATTAAGAGATTTTTCTGAAAGAAAAGAAATAAATTTTAAACCACCAAGTGAACGATGTAAAAGGATAAAGTGGGTAGAAGTTGCTTACAAGTGAAGTAAACCTAAAGCCAAAAAATAGATCTAAGTATATCAGAATTTATAGGTAAATTATTTTAAATTCCAAATCACCAAACAATTTATACATTTGCACTATTAATATCCAACAAGCAGGCTTTTCATTGACTATGAAAAGTTAAAACTAAAAAAAACTGAAATAGTAGATATAAAATTAATTTAAGAAAAAGAATAACTCAACTTCCATTCAGAATTCACACTTAAAAGTTAAAACTAAAAGAAATTGAACTAGTATAATAATGTATTAAGTTTAGCATATGAAGATGATCCCATTGCATTCAATACATTCAATACTAAGAAAGGTTGTTAAGAAAACTGTCGGAAAATACCCTAAAGAAGAAGGAAAACAAAAGAAACAAAAAAATCAAACTACGAAATGAACTTTCCATGTGAGAAATAAATAAAATCACAGAACCAATGGGTATTACAGCAGTATTATATAATGAAAGAGCCACAAAAAATTAAATGGGTATTACAATAGTAATATATATTGAAAAAGCCACAGAACATTAAATGGGTATTACAATAGTATTATATCACAGAACATTAAATGGGTATTACAGTAGTATTATACATTGAAAGAGCCACAAATAAAATCACAAAACCAATGCCTACACATTTATCTTCTAATATAGAATGTAATCAAGATATTTATTTTTCAGTTCCTCATGTAGTTTCAAGTAAATCAACATTTACAATTGATGGGCTAAGGAACGTCAAAGAAGGTGAAAGAGTTAAACAAAGTAACCCCTGCAGCCGAAGAACATCTAACTAATTAGTTTTAGTCATTTTTTTGGAAGCCTGACTATTCGTAAATCAAACACAAAACCAAATTTCCATTCTTCTTAATTGTGCATAAGTTTATAACTAAAAGCCCAAACTTGGATCTTCAACAAGGCACTTGCTCTCCTAGTAACCAAAACACAAAACTGAGAGATACTTGCTTCCTTAACTAAAAGTCTTAAATGAGATATTCAGAGTAACCTCTTCTTGTGGACAAATCAGTCAAACCATATTCATATGTTAAACTTGTTACTTTCTTCTTCCTGAATTTTTTACACTATACAACATATTTGTGCACAGTTGCACCATTATGCTGGCTCTTGTAATTTCAAAATCAAGACGTGAAGGCATAGACAAGGTGTGAACTATTTGACAAAAGTTCCCTTAAAATGTGGTCTCAAGGAATGCAATGATTAGAGGATATGCACGAGTTTTTGACTATTATATCAAGTGTGGAACAAAAGATTGGGCACTCAAAACTGTTTGATATAATCCCCCCACAAAAAAATGATCTATCATACATTTATAGATTCCCAAAAAAACACAACAAAATTTGTGAAGTAAAACTTACACGTAGATGCAATTGGTAGGTGTACCACCTTGTTCCATCCTTCACCTTTGGTTGCCTTATCAAAAATGCACCTTCTTTTTATCCTTACTATTCTGTATGCATATCCAAAGAACAAAAAATTCAAACCTCCTCCCACAACGCTTCCCAGGAAAAAAATTCAAACCAACAAGATAAAGCAAATTGTATTTCTATTTTGTATGCATATCATTTCTCCTACTCAGTTCAATACATATGAAGAGGAAAATCAAAATCAATTTGTAAATAAACTAAATTAAACTCAAAATCAAATCTTTCTGACAAATTCTTTATATTTTTTGTACATCAAGAATATAATTTTCTCATAGCTGATTTAAGTACAAGACTGCAAATATATACTTTTTACATGGAAATACATTGATTCATGTAACAAGGGATAGAATGATGATATATTGTAACTAGAGGTAGTATAGGGACTGGGCTTTTGAAGTAAAACTTTCAAAATGAAAAAAACATAAGAAAAAAAGATACAATTTTCATCATTTCAAAACTATGCTTATAGGCAAAGTAAATAATGCATTTCCCCATGAGTAAGATGTCAAATTGATAAAATACATGAAATTTAAAGATCATTGTTGCTAGGTAAAAAAAAATAGTTATACAATAATCAAATTCTCATATCGCACTCCTAACTCTTGTAGTTTCTACATCTTGCATTTTTTAAGAAAAATCAACAATAAGTAAAGTATAATTCAGAGACGTTCTTAGTTGTGCCACTATACACAAAGAAAAGGATAAGTAAACTATGATGCCAAAACAACAAAAATGGTCTGTTTTGTTATATGCATAAAAAAGTGCTTCCATTCTATCCCAAATTGGATCCCTGCCAAAATTCAGAGATGTCCTTAGTTTCTTCAGAAGCCCAAGAATAAAGGCATTTTGATTAATCTAAGAAATAAATCAGAATATTAAATGGTCACAGACAAATAGCAAATCCCACTATTTTTTTGTCAAAAGACATTTCTAAAATAATGTAATTTTACAGTAAGCCTCTTTGTTTACATCTTGAAAATGATGATGGGTTGAAGAATAAAGGCATTATAGATTATAGTTAATCTTTGAAACATGGCTGAATATCATACAGCTAGAAATCCATCACTGTTGTTACTCTTTAGCTGAACTTGATTATAGTCATTCTCTCAATTTCTCTCAGTTTCAAATATAGTAATCATAAAAATTATCACATAAAGAATATTGAACAAAGATATGTTGCAGTCTACTAAAGGTCCGCTCTTCCCTTGCTTGCGTCCTATTCACCCACATACAATAACAAGCAAACCAAACAAGTACGAAATATGAATGAGTTGGATTAAATAATGTAGACAAAGTGAGGTAGTAGTTCAATGCTAAACTTAGACATTAAGGCATTCTTTAACATACAACTCATGCTTTAAGGTTATTATAATTGAAGAGTCAAAGTCTGCAAATTTAATCCGAAGAGGAGTTTGACAGAGCTTAATCCAAATCAAGATAAGGCACTAGCAAAGACCATGAAGAGAGGAGATCAAAGTATAGTCCATCTTGCAACAAGGAGGCTTGTATGAAAATAAAATAAAAAAACTATGGCAGAGTATAGAGATAACATAACAACATCATGCATCTTCAAGTAAGAGTTTGACTTTAGAAGAAAAAAAGATATTTGAGTAGTTGTTAAAGAAGAAATAGTCCATTAGAGGCTTGTATGAAAAAAAAAAAAAAAACTATGGCAAAGTATAGAGATAACATAACAACGTCATGCATCATCAAGTAAGAGTTTGACTTTAGAATCTTCATTGTAAAAATATCTCTCTAATATAACTCATTTTTGACAAAATGAGAGTTGACCCTGAAGATTTTGCTATGGGACTTATTACAAGGTGAACAATAAGCTTGTTCAATCCGGTGTAACCAAACAAACTGAACAAACTACTTTGCAAAGCATATCATCAAGTTCCAAATTTAAAGGATATTTCAATTTAGATTTTGCTAATTTATCCAAAGTTTAGAAAAATAGTGGCACTAAGATTAGAGGCACTAATAGTTACACTGGATTGAACAAGCTTATTGTTCACCTTGTAATAAGTCCTATAGCAAAATCTTTAGGGTCAACTCTCATTTTGTCAAAAATGAGTTATATTAGAGAGATGATTTTACAATGAAGATTCTAAAGTCAAACTCTTACTTGATGATGGATGACGCTGTTATGTTATCTCTATACTCTGTCACTATTATCATTTGAGTAGTTGTTAAAGTAGAAATCTCTTCAAGCTATGTTTAAAGTGAACATACTTGTACTTATTGGTTACTTGAATTGAAGAAGGGCATTTCAAATGGTTGATGCTGATAGTTTAGACAGTCAAACTTCCTCGCGGATCCTGCGTGCAACATATGGGCTTTGTTGCATGCGTTTGTATCTTTTGAAAGTGAATGGCAAGTGGATTTGAAGGCCACAAAGATGAGTGACTCTAGAAATTGCCGTGAATGTCAAGCCCTATCGATCAATGTTGTCGATGTCAATGGTGGCCATCTCAAGTGTAAGCCCTTGTGATTTGTGGATGGTTAACGCCCATGCCATTTTAAGTGGGATTTGTCGTCGACCACCATGACTAATGGGGGTAATAGGGACATCTTTGGGATTGTTTGTATCCTAGGCAGGCCCAATGTAATTCTGGAATCAAACAACAACAAAAAAAGGGAGTTGTGGTGGTTTATCAGTCTCCTTGTAGATTATTTGTTGTACTATACCAAGAGCTCCATTAACAAGGCCAGTATCCGTCCACAGATTACAAGATAACATAACCTTTTGGTTGACAAAAATTAGAATCTTAGGTTGGAGTTGGTCATCATTTGGATTTGAGGTGAAAGAGCTCCCTATTTGCTCAGCAGTGGCAATGGCAACAGGCTGAGCTAGAGACAACAACATATGTTTATTATGGAGTGAAACCTTTTCATTGGTTGAATAAAGATGTATGGATGATACGAAAGTAGTTTGTTCAGAAGGTGATAGTGTTGAGCTTGACCTTGACATTAATAGTTGCCAATCTGCAATAGTAGGTTGAGCCTTTCTTAAATTGCATAAGAGATCACAGAATAGAAGTTGAGTCGGATCCTATCCCGCTTGATGAAATATTTGGTTTAGTGTAACAATAGTTTGGAAGCTACGCCATAGTGTGCCCCCATAGGAAGTAGAAGAGTACATAGGAATGTCTTTGACTGGTGGTAGCTGGCCAAGGTCTCCAAAAAGCAGTATTGAGCGACCTCCAAAAGGGCTTTGGTTGTTTTTTGAGAAAGCTTCGTGTAAGCGATAGTCGATTCGCTCAAGTAATCTGGGACCGATGAAACTCATTTCATCTATTAAAATGTATCGAACAAAGTGCAATCTCTCTTGGAAGCTTGCTAGTGTTTGGCCCTGCAAGGGAGCAAACTCTTTGATGGGGATGTGCAGTGCTGAATGAATAGTTGATGCTCCAATGTTGAATGCTGCAACACCTATTGGTGCGAGAAGTAGTAGTGATGATTGCCCGGTTGGAGCGGAAGAATCTAGTGCATACCTGAGTTGTTTAATTAGGTGTGATTTTCCTGTTCCTGCAGTTCCTTGAACTATAATTTTGAGTGGTGGCTGGTAAGTAATGGAGGATAGGTGTGACAACACTAAATCAAGTGTTTTCTTTTGTTCTAATGAAAGATTGTGCTGGGTATTTACAAACAGCGGAACGGGGACTTGATATCTTGTGCGGTTTGAGTCTACGAAGTTGGATGCTACATTGAGCTCTATTGGATTTATGGAATGAGTATTCCAGTCATGGTTAAGGTCTAATTCATGGTTGCCTAGCATGTCAAGCACATCCAATTGGAGTGGACGGCCTGGGTGAAGACTGGACAAGACTTGCCACTCAGATTGGTTGCATTGATGTGGGGGTTCAACATCGTCTGATGGAGAGTTAGGTTCTGTATTAGAGGTTGTATCTGGTTGACTGCGTCGAGCATGCCATGGACGGTAAGTGCATGCCATCCTATCCCACTGTGCCAAAATTTGAGCTGGTGTGGAACCAAGGTCAATTGCAATGTTACGAAAAGGTTTGTAGAGAACCAATTCACTCTAGCAGAAGTCATGGAATCTTGGGTCATCTTTAGAGGGAATGCTTGTGAAGTGAGGGGAGACTTGAACAACTTCTTTAGAGGAGCGCTCTTTCCATTGGTTCACTTTACTTGTTGTTCTAAAGCTCCATTTTTGAGTCACCTCTATCAGTGGCATTGCCTCCAGACCAATAGGACGAGACATGTATGCATCAATGTAGTTTGTGTGTGGTGATGTACATGTGCCTGAGATTGGAATGCGTTGATAGTTTTTTTGGTTGACATTTAAAGAAATGAATGTTCGGCTACACAAGCAGAGCGATAGTTTTAAGAGAAGGTGGCAACTCTCTTGAGCACTAATATTGTGATCCACAAGGTTGTCAACAAGAATTTTCCTAAAAGCTATTGGTGCTGGCTTGTCAGGATCAAAAGTTGTTGATATACGAGAAAGCATTGCATGGTATGTTTCAGATTTGGTTTCTGCTTTAGTTGCATATTTCGCGATATACTTGAGCACTGCATCTATTGAGAGAACGAGCTGGCAATCTATATTTACACGCCAAATGGAGAGGATAGTGGGGTTGTGAAGATTAACTCGGTCATTATTACGAGCAGGGGTGTGCTTTGGCTGCCCACTCTCATTTGAGAGTGTTGAATTATTTTGCATGGTCCAAGGGGCTTTATAACGGCATTCAACGGTACCTCCTTTTCTCTACAAGCATGTTTGCAAGGTACAATGCGTATGGCACTGAACACAATTGAGCAATTCATTGTAGTCATCTGAAGGAGTGGACAACATAATCATTCTTGTATCCATTAGGCAGGGGTTGATTAAGGAGGACCTTGGAACTCTTGCAATTGAGCTTTGGTTGGGACATGGGCTCCAAGCAGAGACATAGTTGTCAATGTATTGAATTGCTTGCTATACTGATCGAAGATTATTCCATTGCAATTTAGCAATATCGGGTGCGTCTTTGAGCCAAAGGAAACCGTGGACATGTGCAGAGCCACGGTGTTGCCATTCATACCTAGACACAAAAAATAGTATTAAGGAAATGATGAATGAAAGACGTAAATATAAAAGATTGTGGAGTGAATTTACCTATACCAGTAGTCATTTGTGCAAAGAATATTTTCCAAAACCTCCTCATGAAATGCAGTAAATTGGTGGTGCATATAAAGTGCACAGAGGTGTGGGTTTTGCACTATATTTTGGATTCTCCATCGAGCAGCTGCTGAAGGATTTGTAGGTGCGGTTGATGGCATGGCATTGTGTAAATCTGGCCATTTAGTATCTGCTGCACTAAGGGTGAAGAATATAGTTGGACAACCAACTTGAATAACCATGTTTGATAGCTCTCCCTTGCGAAGAGTCCAGAAGGGGCGGGTACCATGAATTTTTGAGCCAAACCGCATAACCTAGTCTGCAAGATGTTCATTGGGAAGGTCCTTGAGTCTTTGGTGCAAGTCAAATATTGTTGTTGGCAGTCTACTTTCAAAATGTTTTTGAACAAATACGGAAGTTGTGGCTTGGCTACAGTGACGCATAAGAATATTAAGTATGAAGTATCTAAATCATGGGTGTTGGCCGAATCTATTATCATGGTATCGAAGAAGATGGAGAGCATATTCATGTAGCTTGACCTCTTTCATACTTTGTTGATTGAATGTAGCTCTACCTTTCAAAAACAATGTCGGGAATGCCATAACAAAAAAGCCTTCAGTGGTGTATTCATTGAGAGGTGTAGGAGAAATTGGTGGCCAATCAATAGTAGGAGTTGGTCGTCCCTCACCTAACTACAACAGGGCTCGCAATTCTTACACTTCAGTACATGTAAGGGGTAGGTTTGTGACAAATGAAGTTGTTGCTTCCGTATTCTCTTGCAATTGTTCTTTGGTTATATTATCTATCTCCATGAAGCTAAAATTAGGGGGGTCTGAAGTTGAGACTGTTGCATTTAGAAGCTTAGAGATGTCAATGGAGGGAATAGGCAAGGATAAGAGAGAGGTCTCATCTAATTGAACATCTTTGTAGTAGGGGTCATAACGGGTTTTATATTGCAAAGCCTCATGAACATGTGCTCTGCAAACATAGAAATTGTAATGTTGGGAGTCAATATTTTTTTTATTGACTATGAGTATATCCAAGTCATGTATATGGCATGGCAAGTAATTGGCAATTACTGTAATATCCTGAGGAAAAAAAATAGTGTGGCCACTATATTTTAGCTGTCCCCCTCTTGCATAAGTAACTTGGATAACAGGGCTAACTCTTGATATAAGCATTTCTTCAATCTGAGATAGGCGTTGTAAACAAGTAGGTTGCTCTCCAGGGTCCATGTTGTTCCACTGTGAGAAGCGATTGCCATTTTTTTCAGAAATGCATCGTGAACAAGCACTATTACCATTTAATGGCTGAATCCTTATTCCTGGATATCGTTCCATGCATACCTGGCATGTTGATATGTTTGATAGGTTGTCCAACTTTGAGCGGAAAGAATTTCTAGCAATGTAATAGTTTGGAGGAAATAGTGGAGGATGGAGGTTTTGGGAGGGAGAACAAGGGTGAAATGTAGATTGTATTTGAGGTGGTGGGGGTTGCATTGGGG
Source organism: Sequoiadendron giganteum (assembly GCA_007115665.2). Taxonomy (NCBI): domain Eukaryota; kingdom Viridiplantae; phylum Streptophyta; class Pinopsida; order Cupressales; family Cupressaceae; genus Sequoiadendron; species Sequoiadendron giganteum. Next base: position 113,269,388 of record CM021108.1, read on the forward strand.
GAGGGTAATTGGAAGGACAAGGTGGGGGTGTGGAGGAGCTTGCAAGGTTACTATGATGGTTTTCTCTACTTCGTCTATTAATAGAATCCTTATTTGCTTGGTACCATAATCGTTTTAGATGGTTACAATGAGACCATTGTGCTTCCATACTTTTAGCTTGGTTTTCCATGGTAGTGGTTGCTGAGGAACAAACCAATGCAATATTATTTTGCATTAGATAATGAGAAAAGTTGAAATAACACGTTTAAGTTAAGTGAGTTAAATTAGCAAGAATACCAATGAAGTAATAATCATATTACAAAACATGTGCATTAGACAACATTGTCATATAAAAAAAGACTTTGTATTCAATTCATTTGATATTTTAGGCACACATCATTACATATGGTGGTATGGACAACAACAAAAGTTGTACTACATAAGCAAAGACTATACAGTATTCTCGAAAATAAGAGGTACTTGTAAACTCTAAACAGGTTTAATTGTTGTAATTACAAAGCTTTGTACTTCTTTCCCAGCAAAAGAATTAATTGTGATGGCCACTTCAAAGAGAAACTGGTGCCCAAGAACTTGATCTAGCACGTGTTTAGTTGCATCAGGTTCAGCCATAAGTAGTTGAAGATTTTCAGCGGAAACTCCAAACATGCTGTTTGCGGGCCCCTCGAATGCAGTAACTTTAACAAGAGAACCTGTGCCATCGTCCAAGTCCACTTTGACCATGTAGCTAAAGTCACATCCAGGGAGATCAATAGAACACTTTGGGCAATGAAAGCTATTGGGTTTCTTTTGTACAACCTTCTTCTTACATTTCTTATTGCCTACCAGAAGAGGACAAGAGAGGTAGTAAAAGTTTTCCAAGTGGACCTTTGATATGCTTGCTTTTACACAAACATTTGCCTTTCCAGGATAATTAGTACTATTGATCGATGCAATCTCTATTGGATTTCCAAACTTGTTGGAAGAAAGATGATCTATTGAGAGTGAGAGGAAGGGTGTCTCACTCCCTACAGTGGCATACCAGTCATGCAATGTTGATGCTTCTAATAGTTTTGGATTTATGACAATTGTAGTTGCAAATATGGTATCAAGAGCTTTTCCACGCCAGGAGGTTATACGTCCACATTTGATCAAGATAATGGGAGGGGTTGGTAGAAGAGACAAAGTAGATATTTCTTTACCTTCAAATTGACAATGATGACCCCAAAGTGTAACATCAATGCTCAAGCATGACATGTCTGTGATTGTTGCAGTGCACTTTACTGTTTCAGTCCCATCTCTCTTACGGATTGTTGATGCAGGGGAGATAGACAAAAGTATGCCGAGAACATCAACAATGGAATTAATAGGTAGTGATAGTAGGGAATCTATGCTTTTGATATGCAAGCTATGCATGGGGATTGTAGAGTCTACACATGGAGAAGGAGTAATTGTTGATGATTTGTGTAGGAAAATTTCAAATGGGTTCGTTGAGCTACTATATTTTTTATTAGCAACTTGTATGCGACCATTACAAATAATGTATACACAATTAGAGTGCACAAGATTATAGAATTCATCAACAAGTTCATTGAAGTAGGTGACATGTATGTTAGTGCCTTCTTTGTCAATGAAGTCAAAACCAAAAACTTTTCCTTCTCGGTTAGCATTGTGAAACTCATGGATTGGACTCTTTGCTAATACTCTACCCTCAATGGACCAACGCTTATAGTATGGGGTTAAAGATTTGATGGGAAGTATCTCAAAGGTAGGTATGGTTGGTTCTTGGGTAGAAATTGTATCTTGTTGTAATTCAAACGGTCCTTGGGAGCTAGTAGATGGCAAATGACTTGTTGCTTGCAGAAGAGGAGTTGGAGTGCCAACAAGTGGTGCTTTATTCGATACCATTTCAAGATTATTGATAATTATAGCCTTGCAATGTAATGATGTAAATGATTTAGGAACATCACATTAGTGAATGAAAGCAACATTAAAAAATAGAGTAAGGTTGGACGTACGTGTATTTGTCAAAAAATTTGGATGTATATTCTGTAAGGTGGATAATAGACCCAATTACCATCGCTTTTTTGACAGCAAGATTGTTGAACTAGGTAGGAAGCAAAGTAGGATGGGTATGGACACCATCAGAGAGTTCAGCCCGATACTTCACATTTGTTGAATGAGCATGTTGTATTGTGTTTATGGACGTGACTTGTAATGAAGGGTCAAGATCAAACATGCCTACAAGAATATCTTCAACGACATTTGGAGTCAAAGTTGCCATCGAGAAGGTGAAAGTTATTTGAAGCTTTGTGCTTGCAATGTAGTTGTGAGTGTTAGAATTGGGTTTAATGAAACGTCAAATAAAGGTGCTGCTTAATTGTATGAGTGATGTTAATAGGGGAAACCACAATTGCAAGATAAAGAAGGGAATCGTACAATTGATAATATTTTGTGACATAGTTTATCTACACGTTTAACAAACCAATAGTTTTTGAATGGGTTAAATTTTATGCAAGCTATATAGTACAAGACGTATTCCGAGTGTTATGTTTAAAAACAGTATATGTCGAAGTATTGTGTGTTTAGTTTTTAAGATTTACAAAGACCTAAATATTTGTTATGGAAACAAGTATTTTAAGTATTTATTGGACATTAATTTCAATCAATGAAAGTTGAAATCACACTATCTATGTGAATGGTAAACAAATATATTTGTAATATTGGAGCCCTTTTGGGGAAAAATAGTATAGGGAAAATTTGCAACACTTTCGTGTTCTAAACAGTATTTACAAAACTTATATTGGAAGAGTGTATTAGACACAAGTATAGAAGGCTATATTGTTTCTTTACATTGCAGCCATAAGTAGGCATAATATAGGCCCAAAATTTTAAAACTTATAATGGACTAAAAGGTGCGAAGGTAACTTTGGAATGCAGTGATTATCGTAGGAGCTACAATAGTATTATAGTGTTGATCATACTTTAGTTCCCTTATGAAATTGCACAAACCCTCTAATTTTGCATAGCTAGATTGGTAAGTTGAGACTAAGGCCTGAAACATCTCGACATCGAAATCTTCAATAGGACTCTCTATCTGCCATGCAAGTTTGAGAATGTCAACGATGTCATGGCAACTATTAGTTATAGTTGCAGAAAGATGTTGAATGGTTGTGTGAACTAAGTCTGGTTTATTAAGAGTGGATGATGACTCTGAAACTGCTTGTGTTAGATACAATGTAATGGACAGGCTTGGTTGCATAGGAGTAGTTGAATGTGTACCCATGACCTGCCATGAGTGGATGAAATATATGTATAAGTTGGACTAAAACATATACAAGTAAGCATGTAAATGAATGCCTGAAACATGCTTTTTAATTATAAAGGAATTAATAATTTAGAAGCAGGGAGTATTATACGTTGCACTCTAAAAACAAGGCTTTAAACAAACATTTCAATCAACATCACATATGAAAACAGGTAGAGAAATGTAACATATGTGTTACATATGAAATTCATTTGAATATTTAAAAGATGTGTTAATTTGATAGATAAGAACATAAGTGTTTAGAAAGAAATAGAACACTTTATATTTCTTTGATTTCATTAATTTCTATCAATATGATTTGTTTTTCAGAAATAATCTAGGTCTCCACTATGTTTGTTGTGTTCTAAAGTATACAAAAAATTAATTTCACAAGTTTTAGAAATATGAATGTGGAAAAGCAAATAGGAATCTAAAAATCTGCTAATTTGATAGGTAACAACAAAAGTGTTTAGAAAGGAATACAACACAACATAGAATGATGTGGCAAGTGACTTACCGTAAGATTTTGGAAAAAATGTGTCTTGTTGCCAATGATGCAGAAGAGAGAAAATGTGCAGAAGTTGCTTAAAAGTAAGACAAACGAAAACCAAGCTCCTGATAGCTGTTGTTTCAATCTATTCACAATAAACAAAAAGTGGATCTAACTATATTGGAATTGAGAGGTTTTGCTGAAACAAAAACGAAAAAGTGAAAAACACCAAATAAGCATAAAATTCATTGCACACTTAAATTGTAAACGTCTGTATTAAAAATCACCAAGTAAACATAAATTGCATTGCACACTTAAATTATAAAAGTTTGAATGTGAAGAAGCAAAGAGGGATCCACCCCCACCCCAAAAACACCATGGAATATACATATTTAGTAATCCTAAACCCAAGCAAATTTTCAATAATAAAATTATTACATTTACTTTCAATATATTGACATTTAATTCAAAAATTCAAATGCACTAAGTTTTTTTAATTAATTAGTCTACAATTACTAAAAATCTGTATGTGAAGAAGAAAATAGGGATCTACCACTGTATATTACAATAAAATCACATATGAAAAACACAAATATAGAACATATGTGTTACAAACTATCGTTTTCCTATAGTTTTCATCTATATGTGTTACAAAATATATTTTTCCTATAGTTTTCATTTATCGTTTTCCTATAGTTTTTATCTATAGCCATTTTCATACTTGATATTATTGTAATACCTACTGTTAGATCTCTATTTGTTTCTTCATGTAGAGATATTTTGAACTGTGAAATGAATTTTACGTTTATCTGGTGGTTTTAATTTTTTGTTTTGTTTTGTTTTGTTTTTTATGTTCTTAGGTTATTTTTGTGATAGAAATATTTAGTTTGTATTGAATGGACACCAGCTACTATTGATGCTGCAAATGCAATGGTTGCCAGAGTTGTTTTCACATAGAGTGAATATTAGAGATCAAAGATATTCATATGTTAAACTTACCATATTCTTTTTTACAAACCTTGTACATTGTACGACATAATTCTTCATAGTTTTGTGCTGTTATACTGGCTCTTATACTTTAAAGACCAAATATCACAAGGCAAGGAATTGGTGTGAGACATAATGACTAGAATTTTAAAAGATTGTGTTGAATAAGTGACAAACAGCTTGGTTTTTCAAATGGGTACATGCTCTCACATGATTGGTTACATGGTTAAGACTTAGCAGTACAATTAGGTATCAATCTTCTTTTGATATGATTACATTCTTTTCTGAATTCATGTGTCTATCTTCAACAAAAATAGGAGCACTACATTTGAGAGAACATCTTCCCATAGACAAATAGAGCTAGCATCTTTGCTTTTGCATCAATTTAGAATGATTTAACATCCTTTTAGAAGCAATTCTAGACATGATTGTGTCTGGTAGGTCTATCTTAGAGTATCAAGTTTTTGTAACTGCAAAGAAGAATTCTCTCTCGAAGAATTTGATTCAAGTCTTTTTTATGAAAAAAATTGCACTGGAATTTGTCTCTTCAGGTCTCCAATCATCTAGATTTCTTCTCCTCGTGTTGTTTTCCATTACAAGGCATACAAAGAGTCCCCTATAATTTGCATTTTATGCACCCCTAAAAGGTTTTAGCTGCTTTTCACTGCAGAAAGGTGCACAACATTGTTTCTTCTTATGTCATTTAATATAGGTAATGTCTGTGAGTGAAATATCCCACCTAGGATATTGACCCGAAATTCAAATTATTTTAAACTCAGATTTTTGCCCTATTTTCTGTATTTTAAATTTCTGCTAAAAACCCTAACTTCTGATATAGGATTTCTGACTTAAAATAAGCATCATTAGCAATATAAACTCATTCAGAAATGCCTCAAAGAATGTGGTGAATATATCTAACGTCAAGCATGACTGGAAAATTAGGATATTAGACTAATACATTTTACATGCATCATTTACAAGTCATTAAGGGTGTAAGAAAGGAATCTACAAACTACGTACACAAGTACAAAATAGAAAACTATGAAGAAAACTAAGTACAGTGCATCCATGGGGTAGAATGCATAGCTTAGGTATAGATGTCAATAATGACAATTGTATTTTCCCTTTCAACCACTCTAAAGATTCCTATGAAAATATCTTAGAACGACATCAAGATAAGACAAAGACAATTGCATTGGTCTTTTATGATTTATCCATTCATGCTGTTGCTCTACAAGGCAAGAGATATATCTCAGAAAATAAAAAAGCAATGATCCAACATGCATAGACCTGGTATCATTAGCCATTGGAACTATAACTTGGGAATGACAATAGTCTTTAGCAAAGAAGAAAATATTTGAAAACTACTGTACTATGGTCTACTGTATTACTTGTTCAATCTTAATTCCCTTCATTTAAAAATTCATCACCACAGAAGTAGGCTATAACAGATGTTAAATAAGAACTCTAGGGTGTAAATAGCATTAACAGTCATGTTTTTCTCCCAATATACTAGAGCATTTCCAATTATAATATCTGAAAAAATCCTCTTCCATGATGCTTTGATCGATGTTCATACCCTGTTCCAAAGCTCCCATTTTGGCATAGGCAGGGAGGATACTGGTGAAGGTTGTGGAATTTGGATTTACACTTGCCAATTGCATTTGCTTGAAAGTTTCTAAAGCCTTTTCAACAAATTCATTTTACATATCCTGCAATCATTGCAGTCCATGAGATGAAATTTTTTTTCAGGTATTATGTCAAACAGTTTGTGTACCTTATTGATGCATGTCTACTAGGGTAGTTGCGACATGTCCATACTATTCGAAAGCTCCCATTTTGGGCATGGGCAGGGAGGATGTTACAAAATTTGGTTTTAAAGCTGACAATTGCTTCCACATTTAACTTTTTATTTTGGAACAGCGTATGGACATCCATCAAAGCATAAGGGATGGAGGAATTTTGTGAGATGTTGTAGGTGCAACTGCCCTGGCAGACATGTATGCAAAATGTGGAAGTATAGACAAGGCACTCGAATGGTCTTGAGGACTGCAACAATTGTAGGATATGCACAAAATGGATTCGTTGAAAAGGCTTTAGAAAATTCCAAGCAAATGCAATTTTTTGGTTTAAAGCCAAATTTCGCAACCTTCCCTAGCATCGTCCTTGCCTATGCCAAAATGGGAGCTTTGGAACAGTATGTAATCCATAGAAAGCATATATTAAGCAGTATATAGGGGATATAATGCAAAGTATTCCAATCCTACTCTGTACATGGCTAAAACCCATATTGTTATAATTACAGTGTCGCTAAAATTAGGGCAACAAGTGGCATACCTCAAGTTTCCGCACAAATTATTGTTTGTGTCTGAACGATGCAGAGGAGCAAAATGATCAATTGGAGTTTCTTTCAAACACAAAGGATAGCAAATATAATTGTGTCATGGTTTCAAGGATGCTGATATTTTGCTTCAAATAGAAATTGGGGCATTCTGTTGTGCTGTCAAGGATGCTGACATCTGCAATAAGTGTTGGCTCGATATTTTGCATTTTCATTTGTTGTAATAACTGCTCTGCAGATATTTTGCCATCCTCTACAATAAATTCCTGGGGAAATTCATTTGCTGTAATAACTGCTCTGTAGATATTTTGCCATCCTCTGCAATAACTTCACGGGGAAATTCATTGAGCCGCTAGGATGCATTTGATCAGAGGCGATTGATTGTCCATGAATCTACACCGTCAAACACAAAAAGGCCTCACAAATCCTAAGCATGGGATGCCTTCAACGTAAATACAATGGAATAAGATCATTCATTCACATAACTACTCTACCAACCCAAATATGCGTAAAACCAAATATATTTGTAGAAATTTATGCTGGAAACTACAATACACAAGATGGTCTAGTGAATGGATCACATGGAATATTCAAAGCATATACCAAACACAATGATATAGATATAGTTTGGATCAAATTTAATGATTCAAAAATTGGCCAACAACAAATCAAAAAAATAGTACACTATTACTCTGAAAACATTAGTAAAGAATGGGTACCTATACTTCACATTTCTAGGCCCATCCACACATCACTCACCAAAAAAATAATTACAATTAGAAAATAATTTCCAATTCAATTAGCGTGCACATGAACTGTACATCAATCCCAAGGACTTACAATGGACGTTGTAGCATTTGATCCATCTGGGATTACACAACATGGAAAAACCTACACAACACTTTCACAAACAAAATCAATTGAAACATTGTTCTTGCTCAAACCTCTAAATGTAAAAAAAATTAAAGTAAAGAAAAAGATAGTCCTCAAAATGCAACGCCTTCAATCAAATACACAATGGAGATTTGAAAATGAAATCAAACTTCCAAATAACATCCCACAAATTCAAATGTGCACATTGAACACTCGTAGCTTACGTGCACATATAAATGACATTCTCAATGACTATAACATAATGGCATATGATATCTTATGTTTGCAAGAAACACACATCATTCCATCTAAAACTAAGACTATATTTCAAGAGTTCAATTCCTTTGGTCTACACAACATACATGGCATACTCACTTTAACTAAAAAGAATTTAATTATATCTAAAACAACACAACATACATCAACAAACATTGAAGCCTTTACAATAAAAATAACTCAAACTAACATCGAGTTCAATGTCTGTAACATCTCTGCAAGACCCAACACTCCAATTTTAGAAGTTCTAACAACTATCGATAAAATACTTACACATATAAACACAAAAAACATATTTTATATTATAGGAGATTTCAATATTGACATGAATATAAAAACGAAAAAAAAAAACTCTCCAATCATATGCAAAACAAAAATATGCAATTCATATTAAACCAAACAAACACTATAAACAAACCACTAATTGATCATGTCTGGTGTAATTCAAGTACACATGCATCTTCCACCTACAAGTTAGAAGCAGACTGGAATGATCACCTTGCAACATTTATAAATTTCAATCCTATTCAACAAAATTAGTTGAGTTCTAAATCTCACTGACCATATAAAAATATTTCTCATGTTGTAGATGATCACTACATTGCTATTCATATTTCTAAAGTGCTACCTATCTAAACTCGTATCCTTGTTCCAATATGTTTACCAAATCTACTAATGCATTTCTATGAAAACAAAATAGCATTATTTTACTTCCGCCCAAAACCACTTAGTTTTCCAATTGCTCTAACAAATTTGTGTAACTGATATCATGTCAAAAATTACTACAATTTCATTGTATATAATTCAACAATATAATATTTTATTGCAGGAAAAGAATGGAAAGCAACAAGAGAATAAGCAAAAAAGAAACAACAAAACAGGCAGAAACACCGAAAAGGTATTTAGTAAACCAAAATTCAATTTCCACTATACTAATTCATTTTTCCAATGCTAAAGAAATTCTACTATATTCTCTACAGATCAAAAATTGCAAGTCCCAATACCATATCCATTGAAGATCTGAACACCCGAAAAGCTGGAAACACTTTTGAAGGTGACATAATTGTTGTCTATAAATCTAACCTTGACAAAGCCCACCAAACATGTGAAGTGCTTTGTGCATATTTGACAGATGCTAAAGTTGAAATGACTATTACTTTAAAGTTTACTGGCCATCTTGTCCAAGAACATGAAGATAAAATCATTCCAGGCTCAGCAATACATGTATCAAACTTCCAAATTGCACACAGAACATATTATGATCATGGAGACTGTGACTGCATTATAATTTTGCAAGAAACAATCACAATTGATGACATACCCCGCCTATGTGAATAATATAAGTTCATACCAGAAATGACAATTGAAAAATTACTTACAACCACAAATAACTATCCCATTAGAACGATTGTTGCAATTGTTATATCGATAAAAAGAACAACTTCACAATTTCTGCTTGACATCAAGGATGGTGATATAAACATGGACAGAGCATAGGTACGAAACTATTTCTAAGCCTTCTCCTAAACAAATTTACATCCATTGATTTCTTCTTTCTATCATTACAATCCATTAATGAGATGTAATTTAATCACTATTAATAAACAGTTGCAGCTACATGAGAGTTTCACACAACAATTCTTAGAACTAAAAAATCAGGTGCAAGAAAATGAGTTCCCACCAATGTTATTCAAAAATATTTTAAGGAAAAAAGAGCCATCCAACACATTCAAAACTGTCAAAGCTACATATATTTGCAAACTAAACAACAAAAGAACAAAGGAAAGGCTACAAAGATTCTTGTAGTAAAAAATTCAAGTAATCATTCCAAAATTGATACCTCCCAAAAATCTTTCCTAAATTTTCTTCCCTATGTAATAAAACTATTTTCATATATGTTTCAGATTCATGGAATTTTAAAAGTGGCCAACCCCTTGTCCAATCCCTTCCATGCATTTTGTGCCAATTGCAACTACAAGTTTGAAAATTATGGAACACTAGAAGGCCAAGTTGCCTTTTGTCCAAGATGTAATGATGACGTGAACTATATATTCGCCCCTTACTTAAAAACCATTCTTATACCTGAAAACAAACAAACCATACATTGCTTTGTCGATAAATCAATTGTCCAGGTGTTACTACCCGATTTGCACAACACCACGTACGATGACTACATTGAAGACAAATCAGGCATCATCTTCATGTTACATGATTTCCCGGCAAAAGGGTGCTTCACGTTGAACCATAAAAATGTGATCATCAATGCCATGCATCTTCAATATAAGAAACAAATCATGAAAGGTAAGTAATATAATTTCCTATAATCTTCAACTATATGCATGTTTCTATTCATTCGATAATCTTATATAAAACAATAACCGTTTTCTAATATCTATAAACACTCTTTGTAGGCAACAAATGGGCTTCAAAAGGGGATATTATTGCACTTCTACTATCTGCACACCACCCACAAACTATCCTTTCATATTTATTTTTGATATTACATGCCATTTGCTACAAGGACACTTATTTGTAAAAACTTTCAAGTTATATGACCACTATGACTAAATATTTCTATTATGACACGTTCAAAACATTTAATTCCAAAGTTTATTAAATCTATACATTCATATTTTATGAATATTACATATTATTCTAATTTATTACTATATTTCGATAATTTAACATTAATCATTAACTTAATTGATTCAAATTAACTTGTCTATATTTCATGTGTATTCATTCAACTAAATATTTCTATTATGTCATGTTTCACAACATTTCATTCCAAAGTTTATTAGATTTATACTCATTTTTTATGGAAATTAGACATTCGTAATATTTGTTACTATATTTAGATGATGTTCACATTAATGTTTAACTTACAATTCAAAAAAAAAAAATCTTTAAATTACATGTGGAATACTATTCCTATTATCAATAACTCCTTCAAGAAGATGCTTACATGTGTCTCTATTTCTGGTAACTGAATTTCCCCAACAACCATACAAAATTTAACAATCGACAGGAACCTGACGCAACAACGTCTCTTATTTTTATACTAATTTATTTTGTTACATAAATGATTATTATGATCTATCTTATGTTTTTTTGTTTTTTATCCTTGAAAGTTTTTGAACTAGAACTATGAATCAGTGAGGTCGCAAATTGGGGGACCTCATTCCCTGAATCCTGACAAGCCAAACCTCGAGCATGAAAGCCCAACAAGGACTGAGCCTAGAGGAGCGAAAGACCCATGTGGGTTTGACACAAAAACACCAACCATGAAATACCTGCGTGGGTCCGACACAAAAACACCAAGCATGAAAGACCCACGTGGGTTTGACACAGAGTCCACAAGCGACACATGCCAAGGAACTGGATCCGAGAGCAACACACTCCACCGTGGGTCCGACACAAGTATGTGAATCCTGACAGGCCAAACCTAGAGCACGAAAGCCTAGCAAGGACTGAGCCCAGAGGAGTGAAAGACCCGCATGGGTCTAACACAAAAACACCAGGCATGAAAGATCTGTGTGGGTCCAACATAGAGTCTGTGAGAGACACATGCCAAGGAATTAGATCCGCGAGCAACACATTCCACCGTGGGTCTGGCACAAGTCCGTGAGCAGTCAAACCCAGTGACCTTCTGTCTAGCACACAATCAACGTCCTCCTGGGGACCACCAGCTCCTAAACAGGTATACATCGGTTTGGGCCAGGCGGGGATTTCAACCTTGGTTGCACCAATAGTAGTGCAACCACTTCACCACTACACCACAAGGTGATCCCCCGGTGATCTATCTTATGTTACTAAAGCCTATTTGTTGATTTAATGAATTAAATGTTTTGGATTAAACATGCATGTGAAAGATAAAAGAAATTTTTGATTTTGATACTAGTTATTCTTAATATGAATAGATAGAAAGATAAATAATATTTTTACAATTATTTAAAATAAAAAATTAAATGTAGACTATAAGATCATTATTCAATTTTTTCAATTATAGATGCTCATTAACTAGCTATTTACTAATAGAAGAGATTAAAAATCCATTTAAAATATCTAATTATTAATTAACATTTATTAAATATTTGTTTATTGTTAATTTTGAAAATATTTCAAACTAATAATTATAGATGCTCACTAGCTAGCTATTTACTAATAGAAGAGATTAAAAATCCATATAAAATATCTAATTATAAATTATCATTTATTAAATATTATTTTTTGTTAATTTTAATGATAATCTCTCACATTTTCTCTATTTTACCTTTTCAGTAAATTAAAATTGTCTCAAAATATGATAAAATAAATAAATAATATTCTTTGACCCACAATTCTTTGAATTAAAAAATGTCATTTATCAAATAGAAAAAATAAAAAATAAAAAATAAAAAATATTGGATAAAGAACTATAAGACCCCTTCGTTTTGCTCTTTTGATGTGATGGTATTTTATTCTGATGTTATCATTATGGCATGTTTTAGATTAGCATTGTGAATATTTGAATTAATGATGTTTTATGTTTGGATAATATTATAGATGTTATATTCGTCAGTTGGTAATATTGTATTGGTGAAGGGGACGAGATTGCATCACCCGCTTGCGAGCGCCCTACGATTCCGTGATTCCCTCTTCACGGTGTGTTTTCTATGATGCAAATATACATGTGCGATATCCTAATGTTCGCAGGTTAATAGGTACAAGACATCGACTCCGCCTGATTTCACGGGGTGGAGCGTGTCCATTGCCAACGACATTTGATTGGGAGATAGTAGCTAGGTTTTCTGCGTCAAGTCATCACCCTAGTCTTGAGTGTGTCGTCGGTTGTAGTCTGGTTTAGTTGTTTTTTTTATATTGTTCTTTTTCCTTGATCTTATTAATTGCGAGTTAGAAAGGTTAAATAAATGGCCTATGCATTAAGTTGTGAATTAAATTAATCTGGCTAGAATGTTAAAAATGTTATTTAACTTATTAATTGATTTAATTTAATTAATAAATAATTTAATCACGGATTAGATTTATTTTATTAATTAATTAAATTAATGGTGTTGAAATAGATTAAGTTATTCATTTTGAAATTAATGGATTATTGTTTGAAATTGAAAATTAAAGAAAATGATTTAAATTTCATTTTTAGGAAATTTTAAATGCAAAATTGAGAAAATAAATATATTTTGTGATATTTTATGTTTTTTGTTTTGAAAAATTAATTATGGTGGTTGAATAGATTTTTTTTTTTTGGCTATTATTTGGATTTTTGGATAAAATATTTGGGAGGATGAAAATTGAAAAAAATGGAGAAGGAAGAAATGTCTGGTTTTGTGGGTTTTGGATTTGCTTGGAGAAACTAGAATCTGAAGAAGGATTATTGCACCCTTTTGGATCTTCTCAAACTTATGGAAACTAGGTTTTCTTTTTATTAAATTAATTTCTTTTATTGAAAAGATTCAAAACTCTTAATTGTTATTGGAAAATTCAGAAAAAAGAATTTTGATGAGAACCCAATGTTGAATTTGGATTCAAAACTTTGAAAATCTTTGTTTGAAAATGATGTTATTCAAGAAAAATTGCATTATGTTTATATTGATTCTTTTCTGGAATTCATTGGTTCATTTGGTTTTATAATTTTAATATGTTTGCATAAAATTTATATATATATGTATATATATCCATATAAAATTAATTGAGGGCATGCTGTTTAAAATTTAAAAAAAAAAAAATACCCCTGATTAAAATCGCAGATTTCAAAATCCGTAGGGGTTTCAAATGAAAAATTAAATATGAATAAAAAAAAAATGTTTGAGGAAGGGTTTGGGGGAGCCGCTGGGGGCTCACCCCACCGTGCCCCATGTGGGAGGCATGTGGGGGAGTCACGCCCAGCGCGACCCCCATACCCCCCACTGTCGGTCGCGCCAAGGGAGGCTTGGCTGTGTATTGCACACAGCCACCCATGAAATGGGCTCGACTGTGTGTAATACACAGTCGGCCCTTATCCGAAATCCGTTCCACCCTACTAAAACACGTCCACCACCCTGCTAAACGTGCGACCAAGAAACTAGCGTGTGCCCTAAACGCGTGGCACACCCCCCTATGCTTATGGTGTTTGGTTTGGTTTTATGAAAAAAAATATATAATATTTTATGTTTTACAAATTATAATTTATAATATTAAAATAATATTTAATATTATATTTTATAATATTAAAATATAAAATATTAGAATATTTAATATTACTATATCAGGTTTTTTTATATTAAATATATATATATTTAATGGTTGTTTTCTCATAATGGTATATTTAAGATAATTGAGAAAATTTTAAATGTTTAAATGAAATTGAGAAATTTTTAAAGGTTTAAATGATGATTTAATTATTTAAATATATATATAATGAGTTGGGGATTTAAGTATTGGCATATTTTAAGTGTATTTGAAGAAATGTTAAATCACTATGTAATAGTCAATTATGAGATGATTAAAATGATATGTTTTATCAGATCAAATATTGGTTTTAAAAGTAATGTGTTTTAATCAAAGAATTATACGATTTTCAAATGAATTATTTTCGGAAAGAAGAAATAGATGATTTGGAAGTGGCGAGTTTTAAATCAAGTAAATGTTTATTTTAATAATATTTAGAGCAATTAAGGAGTTAAACATATGGTTTAAATTTTGTCCTTGGTCTGAAAGAGATATTGTAAATTAGTTTAATTGAGACAATAAACTATTGTAATTTATTAAAGGCAGTGGATTTATGTTTGTAAAAGTAATCATGGAATGAAATTGTTTATAAAAATTAGTTTCCCTTCTCAGTAATTAGAAAAGCAATGAATAATTTTATCTAATTATTTTGTTAGGGCAATTGTTTTCCTTACTGTGAAATGAATGTTAAGAGAAATGGATTTAACATATCTAAAATTAGTTAACTCCTTGCAATTGTTTTTATGTGAGTAATTCCTTTGTATTCCTGTTTGAGGGGGTGGGTTAAGTATTTTTTTTATGTAAGTCTTCCAGTGGACCCTTGAGCTTGGGGGATTGTCGTTTTGTGAGGTCAACCATTTGATAATGCCCTTGGTTAGTGCTTGAGGTTATGACAATGTTTTACTTGGTTTCCACGAACAGGGATGTTTTGTACCTCCTGTGGAAGGAGTGGATTATGTGATCGTGGTTCCTTGTAAGGAGTGGCGTTGGTATCATTGTTACCTCCAGGGTTGGAGTGAGTTCTTTTTTATGTTTCCTCCTTGAGTTGGAGTGGTCGTGATGTCTTGTTGTACGCATTTGGGTTTCCTTGGTGGTTGGTTATGTCTGGTATGTTGTCAAGTAGAAGAATGACTTCCATTAGGGGCCAGAGCCGTGAGAGGTAAACTGGGTAACCTTTGGAAGGAGTTAATTCGAGTGATAACTAAAGCAGTGTAATCAAGGTCAGTAATGTTATGGTGTACTTGTAGTTGTTACTTGATTATTATGTGTATGGTTTTCTTAACATACCTGATTTATTTATTTCTGGAAGCAATGTGTCTATGTTAGAGTTGTATTAGTGAGGTTCTAGTGTGGTACTTGAGTTGTACTTATGATGTATTTGAGTAGTACTTGTGTGGTTCTTGTGATTGGTTGTGTTAGCTTGTATCAGTTTGATTTAGCCTGTGTCTAGAGGTAGTTGGGCTCGTCTAGGAATCCTTGTTACCATCTCCTAGCACAAGGGGTGGGCCTTTGGGTTCCACTTGGTTGGGTGGCGTGCACCTTACTCCGTTGGGATTTCTTCTTGTTCGTGTTGACGAGGTTTCCAGTTGGAGAGCTCGTGGGATCTAGTTACTCTTTATGTTTATTTTCATTTCAGTTGCTCTTGTTATTTTTACCCCTGATCTGTTATCGAGGTGGAGGTTGTAATATGGAATCATGCTTTTGGATTTACCTCATTCGGGGAATGGGAGTTGTAACTTTATTGTTAAAAGAGATCTTATGGTGTCTTTATTTTCTTTGATGAATTTATCTTGTATGGAATGTATGTGTTCTTAATTTCATAAGTAATTAAATGTTGTGGTTTCAATTCATTGATGTTGTTCATGGGTTATTAAGTAATCTAAGTCTCGTAACCTTAGAGGTTGTTGCAATGTGTAGTGAACTTGCATATTAATTGTTCTTAAAAAAATAAAAAATTAGTTCGTTTGTGTAGTTAATTGCAACTTCCTCTAGGGTTGCGTGGCAGGGCATTACAAGAACTATAAGTTATGGTTAAAACTTTACATAGCTTACATCACACTAATAATACTATTTACAACTATAATACAATAGAATGGTAGATAAATTAATTTTGATATTTTAAAATAAATTTGAAAAAAATATACCATCTCATTGTTTCATTTGGTACCAACTAATAATATTTTATTATTTTAAAATTATTTATGTTTTGTATGTTATTTTTTAATAATTTTATTTACTTACGTATTTATATTATTTTTAATTTAATAAAAAATCAACATATATTGATTGTGTTTTATTTTTTATCCACATGGTCATAATTTGATATTTACGCTAAAGGCGTGTCCTATTTGAGAATTCCAAACCCAATTATGAAATCAGCGGTCAAGAGTTCACTACAAGGAATGCAATACGGTTGATTAAATCTTGTCCATATAATGCTTTTAAGTGTTTTTTAATGTTTTTTTAATAAATGTGCCACCGTCAATTATTAAAAAGGCCTTATAACATGGAGAATGGTATTTTCACATAGTGGCGTGAATATAGCTTGCATGCATTCATTCAAAAATTAAATCCGAGGTATTTGTTTGTTGAATAAATGTGAGAAATAGCCTCCCATTTGCAAATGTAACACCACTATTGCACGTTTTCTCCAACATTACAGTGGGGAATCTCTCGTACCAAAGAATGTGCCACTTATTTTGCCCAACATAACATGACACGTTATGGAGTTAACCCGAAATACGACCCTTTAATAGCTTCTCGTTTGCATATTTATTTCTCCTTAAACTGCTTCTTGTTTTCATGTTTTCAACCGTTCCTCTTCTTGCTTCGTTAATACATCTTAATATTCTTCTTGCAAACTTTGCTCATTTTCATCCTCAACATCTTTGAGAGAAAGACACCATTTCTACAGAATCTTGAGGTAAGTCACTTGCCCTGGTTTGATTTTAGATTTTTGGCAACCTGTATATGGGCAGCTCATTTTTTGTTATTGTATGCAGGTTACAATCCGTATATTTCCCTTCTCAGCATCATTGAAATACAAACAAAATTTGTGCAAAATCTGAGCTAAGTCACTTGCCCTAGTTTCAATATTCTATATTCTTGTTGCTTATCCTTGTCTTCACCACATCCTTGAGACCTACACTGTTTGTATATTGATATATGCTTTAAAGTTCCTATCAAATATCTTCTTTGTAATGTCCCTCAGCTTCACACTCACGACCTTTGCTCTCTCGAGAACAAAATTATGAATCTGGAACCCATGAATCTCAACACTAATATTGACTGTTTGTTGGTATTTTTTGCTCCTCTATCAATGGGAAAGTTTGATCTTGTTATTTAATTTTAAGTTGATGAGGGTCAGAGCTCAAATGTTAGCCAATATTTATTAGGAATTGCAGAGTCCAACAAGGGATACACACCCTGGGATTTCACCTAATCATAGAGGAATCACCCCATCCTGCAAATGGTAAAAGCCCAATAGTCTGAATGTCATGTGTATGGCAAGAGGGTTTCCCTATTTGATTGGGATATTGGCGGATAGCAGGGGAGAACACCACCAAGAGTGTGACGGCCTTGAGACTCGATGACAAATAAAAGTTGGAATAAGCTAATACTAAAGGGGAGGCATGCAAGAACTACGGGAAGGGAGCAACAAGTGGAGAGAGGGGTTCACTTTGGAATAATCAAAGTTTTGAAAATCTAAAACTAGGGTAGGTTAAGTAGAGTTACAAGCAATTTTAGCAAGCTTGACATATGCAGGCAAGTTATTCTACCTAATGGGTGGTTTTACAGATGGTGTGCAGGAAAAGTCTAGGGACTTGAATTCATTTGGGCATCAAACATCACTGACATTCAAAGCTCCAAGATTTTTACAGTTAGTAGGTCTGGGATGATTCCTTGCTTGAATGATTCCTTCATGATATGATGAGGTGCAATTCTCCATGTCACCAAAATGGCTTGGAGAATTCAACCACTAAAAATTTCAAGCCGAGAGTCTGTAGCTTCACTGATTTAAAATTTTAAACCATTCAAAGAGGAAACAACATTTTTTCTTTATTGAGAACGCAATCCTTCAACTTTACTATTATGAGCAAAAGAGGTAGTGTTTACCTGTATGGCTTATGTAAAATGGCAACCAGTATAAAAATGTGTAGGCTACAAGATTTGAAAAAAATAGACAGATGGCAAATGAATCCACTCCAGGTATCATCCACGCTTGTAAGCATCCAATTGCACTAGAATTAGATGAAGCATCCCCATTAGATTTAGTTGACGCAACCCCATTAGATTCATTTAAAGTCATCCCATCTATCTGATCTTAAACTTTGTGTTCTTCACTGCTATCAATACCTTCCCCAACCTTAAGGACCTTTTCATACGGTAAACTTGTTGCATCCTTCTTCACAACTTTAAACATTGTCCATCATATTTCTTCACACTTTTGGGCCATTATATTGCCTCTTGTACTTCAATAGACCAAGACGTGGAGGTGTAGATGATGCGTATGAACTGTAGACAAAATGAATCAAAGAAATGCGGTGTCATGGAATGAGACTGATTGTAAGATATGAACAATTGATTTGGACAGACATGTGAAACGTGGAAGCAAGACACGACACTAAAACTTTTTGACAAAATCCCTCAAAGAAAAGTTGTTTCACGAATGCTTTGATTGCCAAACTACACAGTAGCATTGTGGAAAAAGTTTATGAACTTACATCAAATGCAAGGGAAAGCATAGTGCCATATTCCATATTGTCCAAGTTCCCTCTTGCTTGTGCTTCCATCGCCACTTTCATGCCAGGTATATGCAGATCCAAAAAAAGCATCCCAAAATCCTCCCCAATTTTTCTACATTATAGCACATGATTAATGTAACTGCCTACCTAAAACAAAAGGAGATCATTGTGAATATTTCTTTCTATATTGGATTCAGTACCATAGACAATGTACTCAACATGAGAAAATAATCATGAATTGAAATACTAAGTAACTCTTAAATATAGATTTTAATGATAAACACAAAAAATATTTTATGAGTCTAGCATAAGGATCACAAATATTTATAGTTTTACCTAAAAAATGAATGATTGTTTGAACCATGGTTTAGACAATAGATCTGTGAGGATGAAATTAGCAGTTTCATGGATATCTAAACTACATGTTTCGTATCTAGCACGACATGAACCACAGTGGCCAAGATTTTTAGATTAGGTTTTCAAAGCTTAAGTTATAAATGTGAGCACTTTAATGTATTGTCCTTGTTGCAAGTAGTAATTTTTCAGATTTTTTTAGCAATCATAGCAACATCATAAGCTTATTATTTTAAAAATTTGTAGTTTATTTTATAAGCTTATTTTTTATACTACCGTATATAGTTACATTTTCGAGGTGGAGAATACACATTCAAATTACCAGGGGTATTTTTGAAGACCATCAAAGTTTAGTTACTGTCTACAAGCTATTTGAAAAGAGGTAAATTCTATCTCCCTATCCTTATAGGATAACAATCGGTTAATTGCATTTTTTGAATTGTAAAGATGTGTATTCTTTGTTTCTTGACAAAAGGCACCTGCTACCTTCTTTCAACTTTTACATTAATAATTTCATTTGTTTTTTTTAGATAATGGAAAATATTGAAGGTCACCAAAATGAAAGGGGAAATTCAGTAACAAGTCCAATAGTAATTTCAAATGATGATTATGTCTGTTCAAATGTTTACATTGAAACACCAATTGGAAAATTAATTAAATCAATTTCTGAACATTCACAAAAGATTATCTAAGAGATTGAAGAAGCAACACATCTTAGTGTCGTTGTTGAAGAAGATGAAGTCCAACAAATGGAAGATATTGCAAAAGATTTCCACAAAACATGTAGGAAAGTAGGTGGTTTCTGCTCTTTTTAAAAGAAATATACTATGACGAACACTACAAGCAAGGGTCATCGAAGATCATTATTGAACAGTTTTTATTTTTCCTAAATGATGTATATCCTTAATTTTGTAAATAACTCATATGTACATACTTTGTACAGTAACAATATATATCCATCATCAAATACTAGTATAGATATCTTCACTGTACGTTAATTCTTATACATATCACACGTACATATTTTGAAAAATAATAGTGTATTTCATGTATCAAATATCTGTAAATATCTTCTTTGTACAAAGAAACTAAAAAATGAATATAATTGTATATTTTTGTATAATTGGATTCCTACAAATGGTTTTTCTTTTCTGGACAATGTGTTAATTTTTTCAATCTTTGTACATTCTTTTATACAAATGAATTATTTAATATTGTTTATATATATTAAAGATAAAAGAATTGTAGATCAAAACATCGAAAGAAATCCCAATCAAGAACGATAAAGAGGGGAGTGAATGTTATTATCTTCAACAAATTAGAATCACCAAGGTTAGTATTTCATGTAATATAATGGCATTTCATTTCAAGCTTATGCTTGAATTGCTTGAGATCCGATTAATTCAATTTTGAAAGGAAAACAGTCTCTTTCAATCTACAAAGAGATTGGTTTTGAAGCATTGAACGTCCAAATTTTATTAAAAATTTATAAATACAACAAATAAGATGCTTGGTAATCCCAATGCCCTAGATCTCAATTGACATTTTGTTCCCGGATGAATCCTGAAACACACAAATCCTGGATGGTTCTTTGCCTTTCTTTGTACTCCAAGTGATTAGTTCACGAGCAAAGGATTTCTTGGATGAATCCTAAAAAACATAAATTATGTTAATGCTCAAAAATGTGAAAAGAAGTTAAATGGGTTTGTAAATGCTGGAACAAATCAGAATAGACCAGAAAAATAGAAGCTTGAAAATTTTAGGTGATTCAAAATTAGCAATTAATTTACAACAAAATAAATTATGAGAGCACAACATTTACCTTTTCACAATATTGAGAAGGTGCTGAAAACAAGCTCCAATAATTTGTGCAAAATCATATGAAAGAGATGGCCAGAATTGAAATTATAACCAATTATCACAAATAACTTCGGTGATACACTAACAATGATTACAGTTAAGACTATGCAGTTATCAAAAATAAATTTAGTGATAAACTCACACTCACAAACTAAATAACTAGATACATTTTTACCTTAAAATTGAGTGGTTAGTGATTATTTGTCTACAATGGGACCAATATTCTGAGTGAAGTTTGATCTATTTCAAATTTTGTATAATATTCTGCTATCCACCTTCACCAACTTGAAGATTAGGGGTTGCTTCTCATACAAACATCAACCATTATTTGGCCCACTCTGGCCATTTTGAGAGTTCATTATTGATGTTTGTTTTGTAGAATTAGCAGAGTTTCAAGATAAAAAGAGTGAATGATCACTTAAGACATTTTTAAGTGAAAGAGGTGGGAGAGTAATTAATTTATTGTCCAAGTGGAAAGAGTTGTTCAAGAGAGGCAACACATGGTGAATAATCTCTTTCTTCTAAATTTTTTAACTACATACGAGAAAAATCATCTAAAAAAAGTGGAATTAATAAGAAAAGGAGAAGAGGAACTGCCACCAATATATCTAAGTATTCAATCAATATCAATAGCCCTCATAATTAAATAAGAGAGAAAAGTATGATAAGAGTATGATAAGAAAATGAATCTTCTCTTGAAAGTGAGGTAAAAGGTTTTAAAAAAATGTCTCGTTTGATGAATATGACATAATTGTATATGAATGACTGTCATGTGATGTAGTTATTTGTATGTCTAAAAGAGAAGACAAACAAGCTTATGTGCAAAAAAAAGAAGAAGTAAAAATGTCCATTCATGCCATGTAGTTATTGTATTTTAGACCCTAGATATTGCTTCATGTGCACAAAATATCAGTGGGTTTTCTTGTAGTTTAGGGTATGTTGCACTTGTTTGAAGTTATTGTCATACCCACCTATTGCATAAAATGTTGTCGATCTCCACCAAGTGTCTAATGATTTTTAAATGTGATTATTTTTCTTGAAGCTTATATTGCTAGCAAGAGATTTGATATTCTCGTTGCTCTATTAACTTACTAAGATCTATTGAGCTTTATTATCATTCATTAAATAAGTTCAATTTTGTTGAGCGTATCCTACAAACCAAGTATTTCATGAGACTCTATTTCCTTGAGCCATTTTTCCAACAATTTATTTACGTTGTCTTTGCTTCCTCATTTTACTTATGGGTTTGTTAGAGCAGTCGCAACAACAAAAAATCTTTATTCATTATTGATAGTCCATGCCCAATTCGATGTCACTCAAATATACCAATAGATTTAAATGGTACCTTCATTTACTAGATTTATGCCCAGAGAAGCAATTTTATCAAACTTTTTAAGTACTAGCAGAGTAATCTTCAATATTCTACATCCTCTCACAAAGTCAGTCGATTTATCCAGAAGATGAAAGTATGATAGACCCTGGCTATTGACAGGGTTTTATATATTCAAACATTCTTTAACCAACAAGATCTACAGTTCCCTTAGGAGTGACTAGCAGATTGAAAGCTTGCACATACACTAAACGTTCAAAGCATGGTTTACCACATGGGAATTGAGATTAGGTGATATTCTTGGGTGTAGTAGTAATGACCAACAGGGAAAATGATTATAAATAATGCATTTGATTGTGAAGCAATTGGTGATGCTTCTCTCTTTAACTTTGAATCTATACCATTACACTTCTTACTTAATATAGCAATCTATTAAAAGGAGCTCATATATTTCTTCATCAAGACTCTGTGCTTAACTATAATGGTAAAGGGAGTCACTCTTAATGATGATTCACTCTTTTGTTGGAATTACCTTCTTCAGAATTTTGTGCGGCCAAATTAATTATAGCTCTATATGTCAAAGTTAGCATTCATGTGTGGCTTTTAATCAATGACCTGCAAAGGGTCTAATAAATTTCTTGTACTTTCCTTGGTCCCTCTAAAGTCAACATTTATTTATTTTTTATTTTTTTCTGCACTGGGCTAGTCTCAAGGGTACCTTAAATGCATTTGATTCAAAATAAAAAGATTTATTTACAGCTCAATTGAATGAGATAGGGATAAACACAACATGTAAACCCAAACCAAACCATCTCCAAATAACCACCATTAGGGATAAAACATGTAATCATAATATCTAACCAAATAGTAACCATCAACTATGTTACCACACAAAGCTCCAACTAAACCATAATCTAAAGATTTCCATGACACCATAGTTAACTACTATAATTTTCAGAAGTGTAAATATTTTAGGTTCTCTAAACATACATCTCTATGTCTCTTTGTAGAAAACATGCCAACACATTGTAATGATTAAAAAGGTCAACAAAATAGAAATTGCACCCCCTGTGACATCCCCATGACATCCAAAAACAAAATTTTACCTTAAACTTGAGTGATCAGTGATTATTTGTCTACAATGGTCAATATTCTAAGTGAAGTTTGATCTATTTCAAATTTTGTATAATATTCTACTATCCACCTTCACCAACTTAAAGATTACGGGTTGCTTCTCATACAGACATCAACCATAATTTGGCCCACTCTGGCCATTTTGAGAGTTCATAATTGATGTTTGTTCTGTAGAAAGAGCAAAGTTTGTGACATCCTTGCATAGTCGACTTTCATTATCTTTCTCCCCCGTTCTTCAAATAAATATGATTAGTTCTCTTTAATTGACCCATTACCAATTTTTTCTCCACTTTGCATGCCACTAGAATGATTGATTGATTTGGCTTTAAGATTTTAGCATTGCATCTTTGAAACAACAAGCTTTGTAGATGTTAATTAAATTTTGGCCTTATTACAAAACAATGGCCTTAAAAGACAGCACATTGAAGGCATATGAAACAGGCTTTGCAGATTTTAATTAAATTTTGGCCTTATATGACAACGAGAAATGCCAAAATGCAACCCATTTGCCTTCAAAGTGGTAATGCTAACAAATTTGTATTTTTATTATTTTTCTTCATTGTATTTTGATCTCTAATAGAGTGATGCTTTTAGGTTGCGCATGCCTTCCTTACCCAAACTGTGTGAAACATGCACGAATATTGTTAAAGAAAGTCCTACTGAATGCAAGGAGCGAAAGTCTTTAATTTCAAATAATCTTATAATTCCTTTAATAAGTTCATTTCCATTCCATAAAATATCATAACTCCATTCAAACATTATTTAATCCACAAGATTCCAAAATATCGACTTAAAGTCTACATAAGATTCATAATACCTCTAATTACATTCATAAATACGTGTCATTTTTCATGACATTTATAATACAAAATTATTTGTAACATAATTTTACAATTTGAGACTTAGGCATTATGCCACCTTAAGCTCTACAATACATAATTCAAGAAATAAATAATACATAAATGAAGAAAACATCCTTTGATCTTCAATCCAATAGCTTATCTTCAAACATGAAGACAAGAACAAGAATTAGGTGCTTTTTCTGCCCAACCTTGAAGCTTATGCTTCCCCATAATTCCTTAGCCATTCAAAGAATACCCGACCCTGCACGAATCACTTAGCAAAAAGAAGTCGACAAGCAGGATGGAATCTAATGTGTGCCTAGTATAACTAGTAATTCCACAAGCATTTTCATTTTTCTAATTCATTTAAGAAACAAGCAAGTTCGATAATAGGATATGGTAGAGAGTTATAAATATTCCATCTATTTCAATGGTCCTTAGGTTACTTGGCCAAGTAAAATGCAATGCATGACAAATAATAGTAGTTTTAGAAAAACAAAACTACACTCTCTAGGAACCCATATTCGACACTCGTCCTGGAAGGTAACTTTCCAAACACATGTCATGCACATTCAATTATCAAGCATGCATGGTTCCATTCAAAATAAAAAATAATCTTTCTCAAACACATGAAATGCACTTTCATTTTCAAGCAAACATGGTTTTTTTTAATACAATAATTTCACAATTTTAAATCACAGATAACATTATGTACAAATTTTAAAATAAAATAAAAGAAGGTGTTTCTCAAGTATGTAACTAAGTACATATAAAACCATAATAAATGAGCACACATTATTTTGATTCATTTACTCATAAAATTCGTCTACACTTCGAAATAATCCTTTTCTAATTCGTTTCGATTTGAAGCAATTATATTTCCTTTCTTTTCTGTTTCTTTTTTTACATTTCCAAAAACTAAAATAATAAGTTTCAAAAACATGTTTAACAACTCATTTTTACTCCTGTTTCATAGTAATTTTATTTTCATTTCCATAGGTTTATCTAATTTCATTTTTTACTCTTGAGCATGAATCTTTACGCAAAACTATTTAATCTTACATTATGAAAATATTTAAATTTCGTTTAATTTAATAACAGTATCTTTTCTGTTTCTTTTGCTTTGATAATTTTATCTCTCTCCGGCAGTTTGATTTTGAATCTACAAAAACATTTTTTTACTAAACAACAAAATATACTGCCTCCTAATTGTTTTCTATTAAAAAATCGTTCTAAAATTTTATATTCTAATTGTTCAATGGTTTTCTGGTAAAATCACAGTTTGGTGTTTTGAAATCTCTTCAGAATTTAATAGAAACAGTGATGATTTTCAATAATTTTAAATACTAGAATATCATAAAATGATTCCAGTTAAACATACTATGATCATGAATTTGTTAAAATAAAGCATTTCTTTGATTCTACCTGGTAATTTCTTGAATCTGGAAATTAGTTTTTTTGTCTATTCTGTCAATTTCTTGTTGTGAATTCCCTTGTGAATCCTCTATTGCTATTCTGATTTATGTTTGGGTCTCTCCTCTCTTATTTCTACTCACCTCTCTTCCCTACTTCTGGTGCTCCTCCTTCACCTCTTCTCTTTTTGTTTGGAACTTTCTCCCTAACTCCCAAATCTCAATATTTCCATTCTTCTCTTCACTGGCGCATGGTGGAAAGAATTTATTGTACTCTCATCCCTCTCTAGCCGCACACCTCCTTCTTCTTTCTGTTGGCGCATGAGAGGTAGCAATTTATAGTTTGCACTTAGATCTAACTCCCCTCCTTACTGTTGCACCTTGGAGATAAGGAAATTAAGTAAACCAAACCAAACAAAATGAACTCCAATCTGTTATGTCCTCTTTTCCTGGCGCGCCTCTTCCTTCCCTCATGCACTTCACCTCCCTTCCATGTGCATGTGGTGAATAGGGAAATGCATTGTAATGATATCAACCCCCTCCCTACTTTCGCTACGTGGGGTTTTGAGGTAAATGTTAACAACACAACAAAATCCAAATGAAATCTCGTTGTTCTCCCTTGGGTCCGCGCATGCAAGGATTTTCTCTACCCCTCTTTCACATGCAAATCTCCAAAATAGTCTTCAAAGATAAGATCCAAAACCTCTTTGTTTTCTGATTGCCCTATTTAAAAACGGATTTTCACTCTCTCCATTTGAATTTTCTTTCTAACTCTCTTTTTCTCATGCAAAATGATGGAGTTATTCACAAAGCCATATCCCCTTTTCGTGTTTGATCTCTAGTCTAAATTTATCAAACTCCAAGTTCCATTTTCTTATTGTATTCACATTAATTGAAAGATATTTTCTTCAATTTGATAGCTACTGTTTGAATTCCATTTCAAATTTGAACGTATTTGTTTTTCAATTACTTCATTTTGATATTTGTTTATTTCTTCAACAAATATTTCCTCTTTCATTTATCAAATGAGAAGATATCCAATAAATTAATAACACTATTTTACATTTTAATAAATTTTCACAATTAAAAGTTTATTCCAAAAATTTGAAATAACAACATTATTATTTTTAACTAATAATAAAATATTGACACAAGGAATCTAATTATTTGAATAAAATCAATTTCCTCACAAAATAATCAAATCATCATTTAAAGCGAACATATACTGTTTCACATATATTTGAGAAATCAATTAAACATATTTTAAATTTGCAAGTATAATCATCACAAAAATACATTATTTAATAACTAAGTGTGTGTGTGAGATTCCCTCATCCTCATTAATGTCTAACGGCTAAAATGACTCTACCTGATCAACGTTCTCGCCTTCATTCTCGTTCACCTGTTCCTGTGTTCACTTGCACTCAATTTCACATCAGCAATGACAATCCCCAAATTTCATAATAACGAATTCAAAATCATTTCATTTGCATTTAAATTTCAATTTCAATTTCAATCTCAATTTCAATCTCAATCTCAATTTCAATTTCAATTTCAATCTCAATTTCAATTTCAATCTCAATTTCAATCTCAATCTCAATTTCAATCTCAATCTCAATTTCAATTTCAATTTATATAATCATCTAATATAAACATTGAAATTCTCATGATTAATAATTGCAATAAAATAATTGATAAAATCAGTATGTGACACTGAATGGTTGATGATTAGATTCACATTTGATTTATTGGTTGAGTTGCCGAGTCTATTTAATCTCCTAGCACCAAACCTTTTGGTTATTGGTTCTATGTATTTTTGACATGGGTCTCGTGTATTTTGAAAACTTAGTGAAAGAAACATATCTTATTACCAAGGTTGATCATTTCGTTATAAAAAATCCCCAAAATAAAAAGAGGTGGAAGTAAATTCAAAAACTTAAAAAATAATACTCTGAATACTATTTAATAATGCTTAAGTTATAAATGTGAGCACTTTAATGTATTGTCCTAATTGCAAGTAGTAATTTTCAGATTTATTTGCAATCATAGAAACATCATAAGCTTATTATTTTAAAAATTTACATTTTATTTTATAAGCTTATTTTTTATACTACCGTGTATAGTTGCAGATTGGAGGTGGAGAATACACATTCAAATTACCAGGGGTATTTTTGAAGATCATCAAAGCTTTAATTGTCATCTAAAAGATATTTGAAAAGAGGTAAATTCTATCTCTCTATCCTTTTAGAATAACAATCGGTTAATTGCATCTGCTAAGTTGTAAAGATGTTTATTCTTTGTTTCTTGTTTCAAGTTTTGATCCAAAGTCTTTTAGATACATGTTTTAGCCTACTCTGTGAATTGCATCTCTTATTACTGTTATCATGGCCTTTTCATCAATATCCCAAGATTTCCATCTTTTCCACTAAAAATTCTATATTCATGTTCATTACCCAAGTGTAATCTAGAGACTTTAGCTAAAACATACCAAGTTCCATTTGAGCCATGAAAATTAGTTTCACCAAAGATTGAATCAGGAAGGTGATAAGCTAAATATTTGTGTGTGACCATCAAAGGCCCAAAACTATTATTTAGATGCTATTTCACTTTGTCTAGGTTTCTTAAATATTGATGAAAGCTTTACTTTCTTAGAATGATATGAATGTTTTTCTAATTTCATGACCAACAATTGTATCATCTCCTATCTATATCGTTACTTTCATTTATACCTATGTATTTTTTTCTATCATCACTAGCAGTTCAACACATCAACTTCAAAGGGAAGGGTTTTCCATATATTATAACATTTTGTTGCATTTATGATCATCCATTTGACTATCTTTTGTTGATTGTGTTTTCTGCCCTTTCCCCTTGTTTGTAGAAAAGTCTCCTTTCCAATGCATCTCTACCATAAAACTGTCATCACATTCTTTAAGAATAATTGTCCTTCAACTTTTCTCTGCCACTTCTTCCACAATGTTGTCATCATAGAATTTAAGGTCACTATCCTTCCTATTTAAGTAGACACTATTCTTGAAACTTTTCCCTATTCATTGTGATTTTAATTGCTTTGCAACTCATATACAATGCTCTCACTCATAAAGATAAACCAATGTCAATTTCATACTATCACTTCCATGCAAGCAAATTTTAAATGTGATTCTTTTGACCTATGACTATAACTTTGTCCATTGTATTTTTCTTAAACAATTGCATCATTGAATAAAGGCCAACCAATATGAATGTATAGATATTTGCATTATTGAAAGTCAATATGACTATTTTACTATATTTTGGAATGATGAGAAGATGCATGCTCGTCCTAATAAGATAGCAAGCAATTAATTTCAGATTTAAATTCAATAGATGTTAATTTTTTGTTGTTGTTTTAGGATAATTGTATGCCAACAAGGTCTAAGATTGTATATGTTTTTTCATATATTAAATAAGTAGGTTATATCCATCACCTTTGTAAAAGTTTTATCTTCAAACCTAGGTTCTTCAATATAAAAATACTTTTGTCTTAGTTGTTTTGTTGTTTATGTAATGTGTAGTCCATACTTTTATTGTCTTCAAATGTACAATTGCATCTTAGTTCACTTGATTTGTATATGCTTTTACATTTTGAAAAGCGTTAAGTCGAACATCCTATTTTTCCCATTTATACAAATAGTTCAAAAACATGAATGTTATTTATGCTACCATAATACCAAACAAAACACTGCCACAAACACTTCAAATCTCAACTTATGCCATAGGATGAATATGCTATTTCAATTTCACTCATATGAAAGGTTGTACTGAACAATTTCCATTTTTTAATTATTACTTTTACATTTTTTCAATGCCTAAATTCCCTACTCTCACTTTTCTTGCAGGCCAACCACTTCCAATATCTTCCAACAATGTCATGTCTACCTTAACTGAAAATGCCATTGCCGACATCCTTTCAGGCATGCCTGATGTTGACCCCTTTCTGCAAGTTGCATCTATTGACCCCATTCAAAAAACACAAAGTATGCTTACCAAGTATCATATTCAACTCTCAAATGGGACACACATATATCTTGCATTGCTACCCATGCAGTTCAACGAGCTTGTCTTGGAGGAGGCTTTAGTCAAAGGCTCTATTATCCACCTCAAAGAATACATTTGCAGAAAATTTTAAAAATTTACGTACGTCCATAATCACCTTATTTATTTCAGTTCCTCTTGTTTATGCATGTACAATGTATTCAGTTTAAAATTGTCCTTTTCATTGTAGGGCTATCGTAATTCATAGCTTG
Source organism: Sequoiadendron giganteum (assembly GCA_007115665.2). Lineage (NCBI taxonomy): Eukaryota > Viridiplantae > Streptophyta > Pinopsida > Cupressales > Cupressaceae > Sequoiadendron > Sequoiadendron giganteum. The sequence goes on from CM021108.1 coordinate 113,299,808, forward strand.
GAAGTAATTACAAACAATGCCTCAATGATTGGAGCTCCAACTGCTATTAATCAAGCTACAACTTGTATGCTCTCTAGCAACTCTCAGGAGCCATTGGCCAACAATAAAACTCTCAAGACCTCCCACAATGCACGTACATCATCAAGGGAAAAGCACACTCTCTCCCCAATCAAACCAAATCCCATTGCAACCTTAACCCCAAACCATAAAATTTGGTCCATAGAGGGAAAAATGAAATTAATGATGAGAAAGTCTTCGAATTTGATTTTGTAAATAGAGTAGGGTCTGAGATACATGTAATCTATTTTAATGGGCTTGTAGATAGGTTCTACCATGTGATTGAGTCAAATAATACTTATGTCATCTCAAATGGTCGCATCAGAGTAAGAAACACAAAATATAGTAGCGACACAAACCCATATGAAATATTCCTCCATAAATCCTCAACCATCAGTCCATTAACCTACGTAGACTCCACAATTACCACACACAACTACCATATCAAAACCATTCAATCATTAATTCCATTACCTATTAATTCCCTTGTAGATGTCATTGGTGTTCTTTTATCTATCTCTCTTGCATCAACCATTCGAAAAAGGGATGACACTGAAACAATAAAATGTACATCTACAATCATGGACATGTCAGAACATACCATTGATATCACACTTTGGGGTAGCCATTGCCAAATCATTGGGAAGCAACTAGCTAACCTTCCCCTACAACCCAACCCACCAATTATTTTGATGAAAAGTGGTCGGATAGCCTCATGGTCTGAAAAATCTATTGATACCATTTTTCCTACAACCATTCTAATCAATCCTAAGTTGGTTGAAGCCTCAACATTGTACACATGGTATGCCACTACAGGGATTTCCCTTCCTTCTCTTTCCCTCTCAAAGAGCCATATATCACCCAATAAATTTGAAAACCCGATTCCAATTTCAAGTATTGAGAATCCAAGCTCTCTTGACAAACAAAATGTTTGCGTGAAGGCTACTATTACAAAGCTCCACTTAGAAAACTTCTACTACTTGTCTTTCCCTCGCATGGTGGAAAGAAAAAAGTGTAAAAAAAGGTTGTCCAAATTACCCCAAGTTCTTTTAAGTTCCCCAAGTGTTCTACGAAGATTACTATAGGTGATTTCAGCTACATGCTCAAGATGGACTTGCAAGACACTACAAGTCAACTTCTTAATGTCACCGCTTTTGAAGAACTAGCGACAACGTTGTTTGGAGTTTGCGCAGATGATTTTCAGCTCCTTCTAGTAGAGCCTAATGGTGCTAGCCAAATTTTAGACACAATTATCAACAATGAATTCCTACTAGCATTGTCCATCCAAAAAAATGCTTTTGGTGGTCATGAATCACAAAGCATTGTTATTACAACTATTAAGCAAGCTTAGATTTTCTATACCACTTTTTAAAAGTATGCTTATTATGTCATGTGCAATTATCCACTTTTTGTCACAAAGCATTGTTATTACAACTATTAAGCAAGCTTAGATTTTCTATACCACTTTTTAAAAGTATGCTTATTATGTCATGTGCAATTATCCACTTTTTGTAAGCACAACAAACAATTACTCAAAACTTTTAGACTTATTTGCATTGTTGAATATGAACATATATACATATTTCAATTTACACATGTTTCATGCTTTGAAGAATTGCAATCGTTTTTGCTCGAACTACATGGTTTTTAATTTACCTTAGATTATATGTGACATGTCTTGTAACAATTTCAATATAAGCTATGCTCAAAGTTTTATTTCAAATGCATCATGTTGTTTAATTTTTTTTAAAAGCATTTCAGTTAGTTGTTAATGTTTACCATTTCTCCTATTAAGTTCTTTTCATTATCAATATTTTCATTGCACATTCACTTACATTAAATGTTCATCTAAGTTGTATATTTACTCTATTTAAAATGTTAAATATTAGAGCTTTGTATTTACTTACAATCACTTCAAACATAAAACATACTTAATTACTATTTTATCACTTGAGTTCTTAGGATTTACACCTCATTTTTCCATTACTCATGCAAGCCATGGTTATTTATTATATATTACATAAAAATTATATGAACTATTTGTCTTCACAAAAACTTCTCAATGGAGTTAGAAAATAGAAGGTTGCAAGAAAAATGAGCTCGCCGAAATGAGCTTCGACGATTACGTTACCATGCAAGAGAATACAAGATCAATAAAAGAAGATGAGAAAATGAACATAACCTCATAGATGGCATCTCCAGAACTACATGCCCATGTTTTACTAATCCCACCCAACTTCATCCACTTGCAATTGAAATACATAATTCAATTCAAGAAAATCCAT
>CM021108.1:113302249-113365451 GCA_007115665.2 Sequoiadendron giganteum
TTTCCAAACACATGTCATGCGCATTCAATTATCAAGCATGCATGGTTCCATTGAAAATCTAAAATAGTTTTTCTCAAACACATGAAATGCACTTTCATTTTCAAGCAAACATGGTTTTTAATACAATAATTTCACAGTTTTAAATCACAGATAACATTATGTTCAAATTTAAAATAAAATAAAAGAAGGTGTTTCTCAAGTATGTATCTAAGTACATATAAAACTAGAATAAATGAGCACACATTCTTTTGGTTCATTTACTCATAAAATTCGTCTACACTTCAAAATAATCCTTTTCTATTTCGTTTCAATACGAAGCAATTATATTTTTAATTCTATTTTCTTTCTTTTTTGTTTTTCACATTTCCAGAAAATAAAATAATAACTTTTCAAAAACATGTTTAACAACTCATTTTTACTTTTGTTTCGTAGTAATTTTAGTTTCATTTCTATAGGTTTATCTAATTTCATTTTTACTTTTGAGCATGAATCTTTACACAAAATTATTTAATCTTACATTCTGGAAAATATTTAAATTTCATTTAATTTAATAACAGTGTTTTTTCTGTTTCTTTTGCTTTGATAAATTTGTATCTCTCTCTGGTAGTTTGATTTTGAATCTACAAAAATAGATTTTACTAAACAGCAAAATCTACTGCTCCTAATTGTTTTCTATTCAAAAATCGTTCTAAAATTTTATAGTCTAATTGTTCAATGGTTTTCTAGTAAAATCACAGTTTTGTGTTTTGAAATTTATTCAGAATTTAATAGAAACAATGATGATTTTCAATAATTTTAAATACTAGAATAGCAGAAAATGATTCCAATTAAACATACTATGATCATGAATTTGTTAAAATAAAGCATTTCTTTGATTCTACCTGGTAATTTCTTGAATCTGGAAATTAGTGTTTGTGTCTTTTCTGTCAATTTCTTGCTGTGAATTCCCTCTGTGAATCCTCTATTGTTGTTCTAATTTCTATCTGGGTCTCTCCTCTCTTATTTCTACTCACCTCTCTTCCCTACTTCTGGCGCTCCTCCTTCACCTCTTCTCTTTTTGTTTGGAACTTTCTCCCTAACTCCCAGCTCTCAATATTTCCATTCTTCTCTTCACTAGCACATGGTGGAGAGAATTTCTTGTACACTCTCATCCCTCTGGTAGCCGCGCACCTCCTTCTTCTTTCTATTGTGACTTGCCTCCTCTCTTCACATGCCTCTACTTCCCTTCTCTCCCTATGCCCTCACCTTATCTTCACATGTTGGTTGCTCCCTTCCAACCGCACCTTCTCCTTTCTTCCATGTCTTCTCCCTTCCTTCCACGCGCCATCTCCTTTCTCCCTCCCACATGCATCACTCCTCTTCACTAGTCCCTTACACGCATCACTCCTCTTCACCAGTCCCTTAATCTCTAGCCACCCCTTTACCTTTCTTCTTCCACGTGCCCTTGACAATTCCTCCCTGTTGGCTACTTAATCCCTCTTCCCTTCTTGCCACGCACTTGGAGTATATGAGCAGTAAGCACAAATAAAATGGAAACTAACTCTATCTCCCTCCTGGCCATGCCTTGTGATCTCCTATTCCATGCGCATGATGGTGATAAAGTAACTCAATCAATTTAATTTCTTTTGTTCCCTCCTAACTCTCCTCCTTTAGGCCACATGTGGGGAATAAGGGAATGAACAAAAATCAAAACAAGCAAAGATCTCCCTGCTCTGGCTGCGCATGGAAAAAAATAAAAATATGAATCCAATAAAGATAATAAAATATGTGTTTTCCTTCTATATATCCTTCAATTTGATTTTTTGTTTTTTATCTCATGCAAAAATGGTGGAGTTAACAATGAAATTAGATCCATTTTTCATGCTTGATCTCCAGCCAAAATTGCCATAACTCCAAGTTTCATTCCTTGATTGCATGCTTAATTAATTGTGAAGTAATTGTTTCCAAATTGTAAACTGCTGCTTTGTTTTCAATTTCAACTTTGAACGTATTTATGTTTTCTAATTTGTTTTAAATAACTTATTTTAATGTCTATTTCTTTAAACATGTAATTCAATATATGGATATTCTTCAATATTTATATTTTCACAATTTAAAAGTTTATTCCCATAATTTAGAATAAAAAGCATTATTTCAACTAAAAATAAAAGATTTACTATTTTAGTTTTCAAAAGGATTTAAATTTTTCTTTCCACACAATACATAATATACTCAAATTGGCCAATCTTTTCGCAAATAAGAAATCTTTTCATTCAAAACAACCATATTCATTTTCACATATATTTTTTGATCAATCAGACAAACTTATTAAAAATTCCCAAACACAATCATCATGAAAACACATTAATAATGACTAAGTGGTGTGTGAGATTCCATCATCCTTATTAACGTCTAATGGCTAAAATGACTCTACCTGAACAATGTTCTCGCCTTCATTCTCGTTCACCTATTCCCGCATTCACTTGCACTCAATTTCTCATCAACAATGACAATCTCCAAATTTCATAATAATGAATTCAAAATCATTTCATTTGCATTTAAATTTCAATTTCAATTTCAATCTCAATTTCAATTTCAATCTCAATTTCAATCTCAATCTCAATTTCAATCTCAATTTCAATCTCAATCTCAATCTCAATTTCAATTTCAATCTCAATTTCAATCTCGATTTCAATTTATATAATCATCTAATATAAGCATTGAAATTCTCATGATTAATAATTGCAATAAAATAATTGATAAAATCAGTACGTGACATCCTTCCCCTCTTGGAAGAGACATCGTCTCGATGTCTTATTAATCAATCAATAAGCATAGTATCTCAATCAGTAAAACATAGTATCTCGATATACTAACATCATAGTTCTTAAAACATAAGCATAAGCAATTCATAGTAGCATTCACGCTATCCAAGTTCACAACATGTGAATCAAAAACCAGAGTATCAAGTATCTCATGCATTAAGCAAATATTACTCTAAGAAAACAAATGAGGAAAATGATGGTCAATCGTCACAGAATCCTCCCATGTAGCACTATCCTTAGTATACTAGTCCCACTGGACCTTGTACTGAGTACTATCCTAGTTCACGCTAATCTATAATACACTAGATTCATAACTTCCAGTACATCAAAGGGTCCCACAAATCTCGGAGCCAACTTTGATGATTTTCCAAAATACGTAATATTTACAAAACATTCATCCTATGTAGTAATCTTTTCCTTTCTAGACCTTGCTTCAAGTGTCCTTACTATCACATAGGGAAATCTCGTATGCTTCACACATACTTACTCTCCCAAAGAGCTTTATTCTATAAATACATCCAATATATAATAATAACTATACTTAGTGATCAGAATTCATTGGTCCATGAAGTTTATCCTTAGTATAACCCAAATGGAAGAGGAATGTCGATGTATTGTACACTACATCGTGGTTCCAATCCTTTTCATTTTTATTTACACTTTTAGACAACTCATAATCCGAGTTTATTGACCACTTACACATTCATTATCCTTACCATCAAGTACTTTCCCTTAATTACTTATCTATCTCGAGCATAACCTTGCTCCTAGACACTTGTCAATTTTGACACTGCTCCACACTTAAGCTTTTTTATCAATTAAGTTTCATCAATCACTTCGATCTATTATTCCTTTTTTGACATTTTATCAAGTCTATAATTATATCCAAGCCTTTTTCAACTTTAAAGGAGTTTCTTTTCTTTCCAAATAATGGTCCAAACTTCAATTTAGAATTTTACAAATCATTCAAGATTTAGTCCACCATTTTATTCAAATGAATGTCTCATGGTATGATTTTGGTTTACTCAACCCTATCATTATTTGCTAAACTGAAATAACCTTTCAGGTTTACTAAGCAACTGCTTACTCACAATATATTATTTAGGATCAAAATCCTATAAGTCGAGTTTCCAAAAAAAATTGGTTTCTTTGATGAGTCTATCCACCAGAACATTATGTTAATTCTACTAACATAGACAGATCAATTTGTCTTGTGTTCTACCATTTTCCTTCTAGAATCTCAAGAGAGTTACATGTCCTACCAATGATGACTTCTAGTCTTCATTTCCTGGCATACTAGATATTACCTTGCTACATTCTATGCAGCTTCTTACTCTATCTTCTTCTAGATGACAGTGGACCCTTAATCGAAAATTCCCTTTATCTTTCTGATGTCCTAACTCTGACATTATTTTCTTCGTTTCATTCTCGAATCTTCCAAATTTTGGACACATAGGTTCTTTTATATCCAACAATAGTCTATCCTTTGACTAAGTTATAACCTATTTTGATCTTACGTCATTATTAATCTTCATGTAAATGGTTATAGGTTTCGCGGAGATAATTTCCATTAATCTCAGGACATCCATACCATGGATTTTCTTTTGTCCTTGGATTTATTTTCAAAGATGCAATTCATCTTTTAACTCAATCTAATTTCCTTGATTTAATCCGATACTAATTTTTGAGTATTAATCCTCTTTCAATCATGTTGATCTCTAGATAATAATAAATTTAATTGCATATCTCATCATCAAGCATGAACATTTAACTCCATGATTTCTTAATTATAGATAGGAGAGTCTCAACTTCAATAAATCCATTTTGAGCACAAGTAACAATTCTGATGTTCTTCTCCGTAAACTTTTTCAGCATTTCTTGCTAAGTGAAAATTCTATGATGTTATGTCATGACAATAGATGCTTCCTTTTGAAAGTGTTTCTTTTTTTAATATGAGAGCTACTTAAAGTAAAGTCTTGTCAATAATACAACTTCCTTTAACTTACCAGGCATCCCTCCTATGCTTCCATCCTTGAGAGTTTCATTATCTCATTTGATATTCAATCGCATGGGAAAATCTTAAACCCAAAATTCCCTTCCAATTCTTAGGATGGAGTCCTTAATTGTTGACTAGTCCGATTGTTTATAGATTTCCCCACTCTATATGGCTATATTCAAGACCCAATGTACAACTAATCCAAGTTTAATTCCTACTTATAGGTGTTAAAGAGTAATCCAATACGTAATCCAACTTAATAGGTTTTAGTCTCATCGTAAGGTCTCTCTCTTTATTGAATGAACTTCTTGTCCCAATTAGGTTATCTTTAACCCAAGGTTTCATTCAAGAGTAAGGTAGTGATTAAGTGATTTAATCATTCTCATTAAGAGATTTTGGTGTGGTTCACATAACGTCACATCTTACTTTATTTATTTTTCACTCCATCTCAATGGCTTAAATAGCTAAACTTTTGTTTTTTCGTCCATAGGTTTCTTAGCATAGTAAGCTTCAGTGTCAAGTCGTTTCATGACATGGATATATTTCATATAGAAATAACATCATTATTTAAATTCTCTATATAAAGTATATAGGAGTATAGAGACACTTTCTTCCAATCACGAGTCTCTTAGATCTTTCCTTGTCAATCCCATAGACAATGATCTTCCTTATCATGATCAAGTTATTTGCCTATCCTTTTCTAAGGCATTGATAATAATATCCTTTGATCTTTAGATCAGATAATCGTAAGGTATAAAGGTCATAGTTCTTAACCTTTCCACTTGTCCTTTTTCCCTTGTGGTCATAAAATGTATGACTTAATTGTCCTTATGACTTGCAAAGAAGTCATAACCAAGTTTTTGTTGGGTGGGGTACTTAGCTTGATTCAATCCACTCTCTTCTTTCCCCCCCTTAGTGTTTCTACAACTTTCGTTCTTCTTGCGTTGAACTTCTAGCAATTTACTTGCTTCTTTGGAAAAGATTTTTCATTCCCTCTTGTTGACTTCTCATTGCCTTCCCTTACCTCATGGCATACCTTAAATACACTTTTCTCAAAGATAGATTTTTCATTGCTTTTTTTTTATCTCACAGATTCAGCATATTGGATCATTCAGTAGGAGATCCAATGAATAATCAAAAACTTTTAGGATTTTAAGAAGAACAAATAATATTCCATCTTCTTCTCATATCCTTTTTAATGGAGGAATATCCATGCTCACAAACCTCTTTTATTGATGTACTTCTCAACTCAGAGTGTTGCTTTCCTTGCAACTTCTAGTGTCCTAACACATAGAGCAATGTTGCATTCCTATTCCCTTTTGGAACCATTATTCATAAGTTGTTTGATTCCAAAAACTTCAATAACCTCATTAATTTTTTTTGGAGGAACCTTGCTCATGTCATTGATTGTTTCCTCTAACCGTTCTGGTCTTTTCTCAATTCCTCGGTACTAACTCTTTCCTAACAAGATCTTTATCTTAACACAAGAGTTTAAGTCATGAGTTCCCCAACCCTTGAGGATACTTCCTTCATTCATATCCTACTTTGAACAACCTAATTTATGCTGACTTTGCATACATAGATTCATAGTGTTACACTAATCCAAGAGTTCCTGACTCTTTTACAATTATAGGTTGCTACAATTCAATTTATCTCATTCCTACTCATTCTCTTTTTCTTAGTCATGTATGTACATGTTATTCTTCCTAACCTTCCAACATAACCTGATTGCATAATCTTCCGCAATCCTAGGTTTTATCATAAGTTGTTGGTTTAGGAATTCTGATTCCAGGGATGAATCTTTAACTAACCCCAATTTACACAAGTTACTATGGCTTACATCTTCCTTTTCACTTCCTTAAGTTCTTTTCTCTTGTCGTTCTGGCACAAGAACTTTTCAACCTTTATCTTCTGATAAGGTTTATAAATTATTGCGCAATGAGCTCATAGGTTTCAGTGCAGAACCTGGTAGCTCTGATACCAAAATGTAAAGAGCAAAACTCTTTAATTCCAAACAATCTATAATTCCTTTAATAAATTGATTTCCATTCTATAAAATATCTTCACTCCATTCATTAACATTGTTTAATCCAAAAGATTCCAAAATTTTGGCTTTAAAGTCTACAACAAGATTCATAATACATCCAATTACATTCATAAACATGTGTCATCTTTCACAAAATTTATAATACAAAACATTGTAAAATAAATTTACAATTCAAGACTTAGGCATTCTGTCGCCTTAAGTTTGTCAATAATCATAAAATAATGAAATATAATAGATAGATGAAGAAATCTTCATTTGATCTTTAGTCCAATAGCTTATCTTCAAACATGAAGGCGAGAACAAGGTTCAGGCGCTTTTTTCGCCCAACCTCAAAGCTTACGCTTCCCCAGAATTCCTTAGTCAATCAAAGAATACTCGACCCTACATGAATCGCTTAGCAAAAAGAAGTGGACAAGCATGATGGAATCTGATGCGTGCCTAGTATAACTAGTAAATCCACAATTATTTTCATTTTTCTAATTCATTTAAGAAACAAGCAAGTTCGATACTAGGATATGGTAGAGAGTTATATATATATTCCATCTGTTTCAATGGTCCTTAAGTTACTTGGCCAAGTAAAATGTCATGCACGACAAATAATAGTAGTTTTGGAAAAGAAAAACTACGCTCTCTATAAACCCATATTCGACACCCATCCCAGAAGGTAACTTTCCAAACACATGTCATGCACATTCAATTATCAAGCATGCATGGTTCCATTCAAAATAAAAAATAATCTTTCTCAAACACATGAAATGCACTTTCATTTTCAAGCAAACATGGTTTTTTTTAATACAATAATTTCACAATTTTAAATCACAGATAACATTATGTACAAATTTTAAAATAAAATAAAAGAAGGTGTTTCTCAAGTATGTAACTAAGTACATATAAAACCATAATAAATGAGCACACATTATTTTGATTCATTTACTCATAAAATTCGTCTACACTTCGAAATAATCCTTTTCTAATTCGTTTCGATTTGAAGCAATTATATTTCCTTTCTTTTCTGTTTCTTTTTTTACATTTCCAAAAACTAAAATAATAAGTTTCAAAAACATGTTTAACAACTCATTTTTACTCCTGTTTCATAGTAATTTTATTTTCATTTCCATAGGTTTATCTAATTTCATTTTTTACTCTTGAGCATGAATCTTTACGCAAAACTATTTAATCTTACATTATGAAAATATTTAAATTTCGTTTAATTTAATAACAGTATCTTTTCTGTTTCTTTTGCTTTGATAATTTTATCTCTCTCCGGCAGTTTGATTTTGAATCTACAAAAACATTTTTTTACTAAACAACAAAATATACTGCCTCCTAATTGTTTTCTATTAAAAAATCGTTCTAAAATTTTATATTCTAATTGTTCAATGGTTTTCTGGTAAAATCACAGTTTGGTGTTTTGAAATCTCTTCAGAATTTAATAGAAACAGTGATGATTTTCAATAATTTTAAATACTAGAATATCATAAAATGATTCCAGTTAAACATACTATGATCATGAATTTGTTAAAATAAAGCATTTCTTTGATTCTACCTGGTAATTTCTTGAATCTGGAAATTAGTTTTTTTGTCTATTCTGTCAATTTCTTGTTGTGAATTCCCTTGTGAATCCTCTATTGCTATTCTGATTTATGTTTGGGTCTCTCCTCTCTTATTTCTACTCACCTCTCTTCCCTACTTCTGGTGCTCCTCCTTCACCTCTTCTCTTTTTGTTTGGAACTTTCTCCCTAACTCCCAAATCTCAATATTTCCATTCTTCTCTTCACTGGCGCATGGTGGAAAGAATTTATTGTACTCTCATCCCTCTCTAGCCGCACACCTCCTTCTTCTTTCTGTTGGCGCATGAGAGGTAGCAATTTATAGTTTGCACTTAGATCTAACTCCCCTCCTTACTGTTGCACCTTGGAGATAAGGAAATTAAGTAAACCAAACCAAACAAAATGAACTCCAATCTGTTATGTCCTCTTTTCCTGGCGCGCCTCTTCCTTCCCTCATGCACTTCACCTCCCTTCCATGTGCATGTGGTGAATAGGGAAATGCATTGTAATGATATCAACCCCCTCCCTACTTTCGCTACGTGGGGTTTTGAGGTAAATGTTAACAACACAACAAAATCCAAATGAAATCTCGTTGTTCTCCCTTGGGTCCGCGCATGCAAGGATTTTCTCTACCCCTCTTTCACATGCAAATCTCCAAAATAGTCTTCAAAGATAAGATCCAAAACCTCTTTGTTTTCTGATTGCCCTATTTAAAAACGGATTTTCACTCTCTCCATTTGAATTTTCTTTCTAACTCTCTTTTTCTCATGCAAAATGATGGAGTTATTCACAAAGCCATATCCCCTTTTCGTGTTTGATCTCTAGTCTAAATTTATCAAACTCCAAGTTCCATTTTCTTATTGTATTCACATTAATTGAAAGATATTTTCTTCAATTTGATAGCTACTGTTTGAATTCCATTTCAAATTTGAACGTATTTGTTTTTCAATTACTTCATTTTGATATTTGTTTATTTCTTCAACAAATATTTCCTCTTTCATTTATCAAATGAGAAGATATCCAATAAATTAATAACACTATTTTACATTTTAATAAATTTTCACAATTAAAAGTTTATTCCAAAAATTTGAAATAACAACATTATTATTTTTAACTAATAATAAAATATTGACACAAGGAATCTAATTATTTGAATAAAATCAATTTCCTCACAAAATAATCAAATCATCATTTAAAGCGAACATATACTGTTTCACATATATTTGAGAAATCAATTAAACATATTTTAAATTTGCAAGTATAATCATCACAAAAATACATTATTTAATAACTAAGTGTGTGTGTGAGATTCCCTCATCCTCATTAATGTCTAACGGCTAAAATGACTCTACCTGATCAACGTTCTCGCCTTCATTCTCGTTCACCTGTTCCTGTGTTCACTTGCACTCAATTTCACATCAGCAATGACAATCCCCAAATTTCATAATAACGAATTCAAAATCATTTCATTTGCATTTAAATTTCAATTTCAATTTCAATCTCAATTTCAATCTCAATCTCAATTTCAATTTCAATTTCAATCTCAATTTCAATTTCAATCTCAATTTCAATCTCAATCTCAATTTCAATCTCAATCTCAATTTCAATTTCAATTTATATAATCATCTAATATAAACATTGAAATTCTCATGATTAATAATTGCAATAAAATAATTGATAAAATCAGTATGTGACACTGAATGGTTGATGATTAGATTCACATTTGATTTATTGGTTGAGTTGCCGAGTCTATTTAATCTCCTAGCACCAAACCTTTTGGTTATTGGTTCTATGTATTTTTGACATGGGTCTCGTGTATTTTGAAAACTTAGTGAAAGAAACATATCTTATTACCAAGGTTGATCATTTCGTTATAAAAAATCCCCAAAATAAAAAGAGGTGGAAGTAAATTCAAAAACTTAAAAAATAATACTCTGAATACTATTTAATAATGCTTAAGTTATAAATGTGAGCACTTTAATGTATTGTCCTAATTGCAAGTAGTAATTTTCAGATTTATTTGCAATCATAGAAACATCATAAGCTTATTATTTTAAAAATTTACATTTTATTTTATAAGCTTATTTTTTATACTACCGTGTATAGTTGCAGATTGGAGGTGGAGAATACACATTCAAATTACCAGGGGTATTTTTGAAGATCATCAAAGCTTTAATTGTCATCTAAAAGATATTTGAAAAGAGGTAAATTCTATCTCTCTATCCTTTTAGAATAACAATCGGTTAATTGCATCTGCTAAGTTGTAAAGATGTTTATTCTTTGTTTCTTGTTTCAAGTTTTGATCCAAAGTCTTTTAGATACATGTTTTAGCCTACTCTGTGAATTGCATCTCTTATTACTGTTATCATGGCCTTTTCATCAATATCCCAAGATTTCCATCTTTTCCACTAAAAATTCTATATTCATGTTCATTACCCAAGTGTAATCTAGAGACTTTAGCTAAAACATACCAAGTTCCATTTGAGCCATGAAAATTAGTTTCACCAAAGATTGAATCAGGAAGGTGATAAGCTAAATATTTGTGTGTGACCATCAAAGGCCCAAAACTATTATTTAGATGCTATTTCACTTTGTCTAGGTTTCTTAAATATTGATGAAAGCTTTACTTTCTTAGAATGATATGAATGTTTTTCTAATTTCATGACCAACAATTGTATCATCTCCTATCTATATCGTTACTTTCATTTATACCTATGTATTTTTTTCTATCATCACTAGCAGTTCAACACATCAACTTCAAAGGGAAGGGTTTTCCATATATTATAACATTTTGTTGCATTTATGATCATCCATTTGACTATCTTTTGTTGATTGTGTTTTCTGCCCTTTCCCCTTGTTTGTAGAAAAGTCTCCTTTCCAATGCATCTCTACCATAAAACTGTCATCACATTCTTTAAGAATAATTGTCCTTCAACTTTTCTCTGCCACTTCTTCCACAATGTTGTCATCATAGAATTTAAGGTCACTATCCTTCCTATTTAAGTAGACACTATTCTTGAAACTTTTCCCTATTCATTGTGATTTTAATTGCTTTGCAACTCATATACAATGCTCTCACTCATAAAGATAAACCAATGTCAATTTCATACTATCACTTCCATGCAAGCAAATTTTAAATGTGATTCTTTTGACCTATGACTATAACTTTGTCCATTGTATTTTTCTTAAACAATTGCATCATTGAATAAAGGCCAACCAATATGAATGTATAGATATTTGCATTATTGAAAGTCAATATGACTATTTTACTATATTTTGGAATGATGAGAAGATGCATGCTCGTCCTAATAAGATAGCAAGCAATTAATTTCAGATTTAAATTCAATAGATGTTAATTTTTTGTTGTTGTTTTAGGATAATTGTATGCCAACAAGGTCTAAGATTGTATATGTTTTTTCATATATTAAATAAGTAGGTTATATCCATCACCTTTGTAAAAGTTTTATCTTCAAACCTAGGTTCTTCAATATAAAAATACTTTTGTCTTAGTTGTTTTGTTGTTTATGTAATGTGTAGTCCATACTTTTATTGTCTTCAAATGTACAATTGCATCTTAGTTCACTTGATTTGTATATGCTTTTACATTTTGAAAAGCGTTAAGTCGAACATCCTATTTTTCCCATTTATACAAATAGTTCAAAAACATGAATGTTATTTATGCTACCATAATACCAAACAAAACACTGCCACAAACACTTCAAATCTCAACTTATGCCATAGGATGAATATGCTATTTCAATTTCACTCATATGAAAGGTTGTACTGAACAATTTCCATTTTTTAATTATTACTTTTACATTTTTTCAATGCCTAAATTCCCTACTCTCACTTTTCTTGCAGGCCAACCACTTCCAATATCTTCCAACAATGTCATGTCTACCTTAACTGAAAATGCCATTGCCGACATCCTTTCAGGCATGCCTGATGTTGACCCCTTTCTGCAAGTTGCATCTATTGACCCCATTCAAAAAACACAAAGTATGCTTACCAAGTATCATATTCAACTCTCAAATGGGACACACATATATCTTGCATTGCTACCCATGCAGTTCAACGAGCTTGTCTTGGAGGAGGCTTTAGTCAAAGGCTCTATTATCCACCTCAAAGAATACATTTGCAGAAAATTTTAAAAATTTACGTACGTCCATAATCACCTTATTTATTTCAGTTCCTCTTGTTTATGCATGTACAATGTATTCAGTTTAAAATTGTCCTTTTCATTGTAGGGCTATCGTAATTCATAGCTTGGAAGTAATTACAAACAATGCCTCAATGATTGGAGCTCCAACTGCTATTAATCAAGCTACAACTTGTATGCTCTCTAGCAACTCTCAGGAGCCATTGGCCAACAATAAAACTCTCAAGACCTCCCACAATGCACGTACATCATCAAGGGAAAAGCACACTCTCTCCCCAATCAAACCAAATCCCATTGCAACCTTAACCCCAAACCATAAAATTTGGTCCATAGAGGGAAAAATGAAATTAATGATGAGAAAGTCTTCGAATTTGATTTTGTAAATAGAGTAGGGTCTGAGATACATGTAATCTATTTTAATGGGCTTGTAGATAGGTTCTACCATGTGATTGAGTCAAATAATACTTATGTCATCTCAAATGGTCGCATCAGAGTAAGAAACACAAAATATAGTAGCGACACAAACCCATATGAAATATTCCTCCATAAATCCTCAACCATCAGTCCATTAACCTACGTAGACTCCACAATTACCACACACAACTACCATATCAAAACCATTCAATCATTAATTCCATTACCTATTAATTCCCTTGTAGATGTCATTGGTGTTCTTTTATCTATCTCTCTTGCATCAACCATTCGAAAAAGGGATGACACTGAAACAATAAAATGTACATCTACAATCATGGACATGTCAGAACATACCATTGATATCACACTTTGGGGTAGCCATTGCCAAATCATTGGGAAGCAACTAGCTAACCTTCCCCTACAACCCAACCCACCAATTATTTTGATGAAAAGTGGTCGGATAGCCTCATGGTCTGAAAAATCTATTGATACCATTTTTCCTACAACCATTCTAATCAATCCTAAGTTGGTTGAAGCCTCAACATTGTACACATGGTATGCCACTACAGGGATTTCCCTTCCTTCTCTTTCCCTCTCAAAGAGCCATATATCACCCAATAAATTTGAAAACCCGATTCCAATTTCAAGTATTGAGAATCCAAGCTCTCTTGACAAACAAAATGTTTGCGTGAAGGCTACTATTACAAAGCTCCACTTAGAAAACTTCTACTACTTGTCTTTCCCTCGCATGGTGGAAAGAAAAAAGTGTAAAAAAAGGTTGTCCAAATTACCCCAAGTTCTTTTAAGTTCCCCAAGTGTTCTACGAAGATTACTATAGGTGATTTCAGCTACATGCTCAAGATGGACTTGCAAGACACTACAAGTCAACTTCTTAATGTCACCGCTTTTGAAGAACTAGCGACAACGTTGTTTGGAGTTTGCGCAGATGATTTTCAGCTCCTTCTAGTAGAGCCTAATGGTGCTAGCCAAATTTTAGACACAATTATCAACAATGAATTCCTACTAGCATTGTCCATCCAAAAAAATGCTTTTGGTGGTCATGAATCACAAAGCATTGTTATTACAACTATTAAGCAAGCTTAGATTTTCTATACCACTTTTTAAAAGTATGCTTATTATGTCATGTGCAATTATCCACTTTTTGTAAGCACAACAAACAATTACTCAAAACTTTTAGACTTATTTGCATTGTTGAATATGAACATATATACATATTTCAATTTACACATGTTTCATGCTTTGAAGAATTGCAATCGTTTTTGCTCGAACTACATGGTTTTTAATTTACCTTAGATTATATGTGACATGTCTTGTAACAATTTCAATATAAGCTATGCTCAAAGTTTTATTTCAAATGCATCATGTTGTTTAATTTTTTTTAAAAGCATTTCAGTTAGTTGTTAATGTTTACCATTTCTCCTATTAAGTTCTTTTCATTATCAATATTTTCATTGCACATTCACTTACATTAAATGTTCATCTAAGTTGTATATTTACTCTATTTAAAATGTTAAATATTAGAGCTTTGTATTTACTTACAATCACTTCAAACATAAAACATACTTAATTACTATTTTATCACTTGAGTTCTTAGGATTTACACCTCATTTTTCCATTACTCATGCAAGCCATGGTTATTTATTATATATTACATAAAAATTATATGAACTATTTGTCTTCACAAAAACTTCTCAATGGAGTTAGAAAATAGAAGGTTGCAAGAAAAATGAGCTCGCCGAAATGAGCTTCGACGATTACGTTACCATGCAAGAGAATACAAGATCAATAAAAGAAGATGAGAAAATGAACATAACCTCATAGATGGCATCTCCAGAACTACATGCCCATGTTTTACTAATCCCACCCAACTTCATCCACTTGCAATTGAAATACATAATTCAATTCAAGAAAATCCATTTTCTCATATCCATCCACAACCAAATTTTACTCAAGATTTTTATACTACAAGAGATAACTTCCGCTCAAAATTAGATAAACTTGCAAATATGTCAACCTATTTAGTCTGCATGGAAATATACCCTGGAATTAAAAAGTGAGAAACAAATGGAGTACCTACTTGTTACAGATGTGCATCTAAAAAACAATGGCCACCATTTTTCCAAATGGAATAACATGGACCCAAGTGACCGACCCTTATGTTTAAAAAAACTAACTTAAGTTGAAGAAATGCTAATAGCAAGGATTAGCCTGATCCTTCAAGTAACCTATGCAAAGGGGGGGTAGCTAAAATATAGTGGCCACACTATTTGTTTTCCTCAAGATGTTTTTTACTATTGCAACCCACTTGCCAAGGCATATAGATGAATTAGATATCTTATTGGTTAACAAAATAAACATCAGGCAAAAAGACTATATCTTTTATGTAAGTAGAGGACGTGTATATGAGGCCTTGCAATATAAAATCATAAACGATCCATACTACAAAACTATACAATTAGATGAGGCTGCATTATCCTTCCTGCCAAGTGATTCCACTAACATTATAGACTTGCTAAATGAAACAAACACTATTCCCAGTTCCACAACTACAACAATGATGCATAATATGATGCAAACAACGAAGACGCAGAGGCAAACATGCAACCCAATACTTCATTTGTTGCTAGCCTTCCATTGACACATAGAGAGGTTGAAGAATTGTGGTCTTTATTGCAACTAGGTGAAGGTCGATCACCCTTGTCTATAGATTGGCCACCCATTTCTCCATCTCCCATCAATGAATACAACACAAAAGGATTATTTGTAATGGCCTTCCCCAACTTATTTCCTAAAGGTGTTGTCGCTTTCAAACAACAACGCATCAAGGAAGTCAAATTACATGAATATGATCTCCACTTACTCAAGTATTATGATAATAGGTTTGGCCAACACCCTCGCTTTAGATAGTTCATACTAAATATCCTAATGCACCATCACAACCAAGAAACAACATATTTTTTTGTTCATAAAAATATCCACACAAGCCTACCAATGACTATTCTCTATCTTCATCAAAGATTGAAGGACTTGCCTGATGACAAGCTTGCAGAACAACTCATATGCTTTGGAGCGTCAATTCGTGGAACACACCAATTTTGGAACTGCTCTAGAGCAGAGCTTTCTGATATGGTCATACAAATTGGTTGTTTGACACTATTCTTCACACTCAGTGCAACAAATACAAAATGGCCATACTTGCATAGTATAATGCCATCTAATGCACCTACAAATCCACAAACAACATACAAATGGAGGATACAAAATATAGTTCAAAACCCACACCTTACAACACAATACATGCACCATAGATTTACTGCATTTCGTGAAGAGGTCTTGGAAAAGCTACTTGGTGCAACAGACTACTGGTATAGGTAAAATCTGCATAATTTCATCAATTTAAATGCACACCTTCTAAAAAATTCCTAATAATAATTTTTCACTAGGTATGAATGGCAACACAAGGGATCTACACATATCCATGGTTTCCTATGGCTAAAAGATGCACCATATATCGAAAAAATACAATGGAATAATCTCCAATTAGTCAAAAATGTAGTTGAATACATCAATAGATATGTCTCTGCATGGAATCCCAGACCCCTTCCTTTAAGAAACCAAATAATCCACCGAACTCTTGCTGATTATCCATGTTTAATGGATACAAGATTGATTATACCTCTAGACCCTTTAATCAACTACACAGAATTGGTAAATTGTGTACAACATCATACAAAGTGTACCTTACAAACATGCCATAGGAGAAAAGGCACAACCATTCAATGTCGCTACAAATCCCCTTGGAGCATTCAAGATCAATCAAGTCTTGCAATAGACGAGCATGGCCAACCAACATTCACCCCTTCACATAATGACGATCACTTAAACCTACAGAACCCTTCTATACTCTCTATCTGGAGGGCCAATGTAGACTACCAACCTATTCTGTCTATCCATGTTGTCCTCAAATACATTGCAAAATATGCAAAAAAATTTGAAACAAAATCAGAAACATATCATGAAATGCTTTCTCGGATTTCAACTGATATTGAGTCTCAAAACCCAACACCTACAACTTTCCATAAAATGCTTGCAGAAACGCTAGTGGATTGTGATATTGGAGCACAAGAAATTTTCCACCGGTTGCTAAAACTGACCCTTTGCATATCAAGCAAGATATATTTTTCTTTAAATTTTAGCCAAAAGAAATTCCAGCGTGTCTCAATGTCCTTCGAACCAACTACTACATCAACAAACTATATTGATACTTACATGGATCGACCAACATATATACAGTCCATGTCATTTATTGAAGTAACTAGAAAATGGACTTTCAAACCATTTGTAAAGAATATCCAATGGAAAAAACACTCCATAGATGTCATTGTATGTGTATCCCCACACTTCATAACCATCCCTGCAAAAGATGACCAAAACTATGAAGCATTTTGTTGGAGTTAACTACTACTATACAAGCCATTGCACAACATTGACAATGATATTGGGTCATCATCAACTCAAATAATAGAACAATGGGAAAATTTTGCATGTAATTATCATCCATGGCATGTGCTACACACATAAACAAAAGCTCTTGAAAAATATAGATTCAAGCGCCTCTTCTGATGAAGAAGATACAATACAAAATAACAACCCATCAGAATGGAAAGTATTGTCTTGCTTATACCCAAGCCTTCCCCTCCACTTTGACGAACTAGACATGATTTCTCACCATGACATTGACTTGCACCATGATTGGGGATCTTTCCAATTCAATCCACATCATCAACTCTCTACAACTACATTCATAGAATCCAACTGTCCAACATTTCAAGTCCGCCAACTTACCAATTTCCCCACCCAACATGACCTATCCGTCCAACAATAAAAATAATTTGATATTATTCTATCACACTTACATGCCGATACTTGCCAACCTCCTCTAAAATTAATTGATCAAGGAACTGCTAGAACAAGTAAATCACACCTTATAAAATCCATCAAAATTGCACTAATGAGCTTAGCCCAAAATGGCCAATCACCATTACTACTTCTTGCACCAACAGGCATAGCATGATTCAACATAGAAGCTTCAACAATCCACTATGCTCTATGAATACCTATCAAAGATATGGAACCCTTGCAAGGAAAAACACTAGCAAGCTTCCAGGAAAAAATGTACTTCATTCGATACATACTAATAGATGAAATGAGCTTCATTGGACCCAAGTTGGTACAATGCATTGACATGAGGTTACGTGAAGTATTCCCCAACAATAACCAAATACCATTTGGAGGATGCTCAATCATGCTCTTTGGTGATCTTGGACAACTTCCACCAGTCAAGGGCATCCCTATGTATGCGTCAACATCTTATGGAGGCACTCTATGGTACAACTTCATAAAAGTTATCACTCTTACCAAAAAAAATGTCAAATCGGTGAAGATCCAATACAAATTTCATTTCGTACTCTCCTCTCCAATTTGTGAAATGCAGAACCTACAATTGAATATTGGAAAGTTCTAATGTCACACTCCAACTCAACATTGACATCTACAAATCAAAATACATCTCTTTGCAACAAGTGAAATGGTCTCGCTACATAACCAACAAATGTTATTATCTTTTGAAAAACTTGTTACATTATCAATTGCAGAGCAACTTAAGGGACCACCAAGTTCAAATCCAGACGAAGAAAAACTTCAATCTAAGCTTTTATTATGTGTTCAACAAAAAGTAATGTTATGTTCAAATTTATGGGTGGAAACAAGCCTTGTAAATGGTGCACTTGGTGAAGTCAAAGAAATAGTCTACAAGGATGCAGAGAATCCACCTTCACTTCCATTGTTTGTTGTTTTTCAATTCAACAATTACATTGGCCTCGCTTGGGACCACAATAATCCAAAAAATGTCCCTATTTATAATATCTAATTAGTAAATTTTAAAAAATAAATAACAAATAGCAATCCATTTGCTGAAGATTTTTTTTTTGAAATAAATGTTTGTTTTTGTAGGAAGATGGAATAAAAGTGCTTATTATTTTAATGTTTGAAACTTTATAAAGTGCAATGATTATTTTGATAAGCTAAATTAGTTTATTTAAATATGGTTTTCTAAAATATAATTATTTTTATTTTAATTTAAAAAATATAATAATTATGTTTTTTTGTTTTTTGTTGCTTTCTTTCTTTGTATAAAGTGTTTTATTTTTTTAATATTATGTTTTTATATTTTATATAGGATTCATGGAATGGTCAATCTTTTTCAATGGTCTACCATCATTCTACCACATTCTCAACCTTGATCAGTTAGTAATGTTCATATAGGGAATGCCTTCTCAACTGCAATCAACAATGTTCATATAGGGAACGCCTTCTCAACCATCGACCAGTTAGTAATGTTCATATAGGGAACGCCTTCGATGTAATAATAAATCATATGATAGATAAACAAATTCTAGATCAATTTGTAGTGTTATGTAGGGAAGATAGTTTTTTATTTTTAAATTGTTTTATATTGATGATTAAATGACACTTCATAATAAGTGTAAGATGTTAGATATGGATAGCAAGCTGCCTATTGAGAACCAACACTCACCTCATCTATGTGGTTCATTCTTTGTTGTGACTAAATTGTCATTGAGCAAGATGTTCTTTATTGTGGCTAAATGGTCATTGAGAAATTTTTCAATGGATTTATTTGTTCCAAATTTGGTGGTTTTCTTGAACTGTGAGGGATAATGCTTCCCTTCTATTATTCAAATTTGGTTGTATAATGGAGCTCTACTATTTTTTCCCTTGAAGACAATCATTTTGAAACTATTACAAATAATTTAGTCTTTAAAGATTGGGCTTATGTGAGATGTTCTTTGTTGTGACTAAATGGTCATTGAGCAATTTCTCATTGGATTGGTTTGTTTCAAATTTGGTGGTTTTATTGAACCGTGAGCGATAATGCTTCTCTTTTATTATTCAATTTTGATTGTATAATAGAGCTCTACTATTTTTCCCCTTAAAGGCAACTATTTTGAAACTATTACAAAGAATTTAATCTTTAAAGTTTGGGTTTCTTTCATACCCAATGTATGTCAACTAGTATCCATTGAAAGAATTCTTATGATTTGAGTGTTTTTTGAGATTAGTGAAGATATTTTTGGAGAAAGAAAGGGTGTTTGATATTTATTGTTAAAAATATATATTTTGATTCTCATTTATTGAAATGTGATCATAGTGTGTGAATGAATACTAATAATATTGTTTGGTTGTTTAAAAAAATATTTTTATCCTATCATCTTATATCAAATATTTATAAAATGTTATTTATTTTTTTGTCTTTAAGGCTATTGTTTGAAGTTGATATTTTTTCTGTCTCTAATGCAAGCAATTTTCAAAGAAATTTTGTTCATGTATTTTATTGTTCAAAATATTTGTTCCAAAGTAGCATTGAGATATATGGGTATGATAATTATTAAAGTCTAAGATAAGAATTGTGAAAAAGCACCAACCTAGTATTGCCATATGTTTACTCTTGAGCCTAACATGCACATTCATTATCTTATCTTTGAAGGGTAAGTAACTTCTTTAAACTATAAATTATGAGTTATCCCAAAAATGTTTATAAGATGATCCATTGATCATACAATAACATTTTAGTCTCCAATTGATGAATCTATAAAATTAAGCAAGTCAATTATAAATTCTATATTGAACCCATACAAAATAGAAAACCATCTCTACATATTTGACAATTCATGGCAACATGAATAGTAAAAATGCGGGTCTTACAACAACCATAGTTTCTAATTATTTCATATATAATTTTCTTACAATTATCCTCTTTGAGAACATCATCAAAAATTACATGAACAACAAGAGCACTAAGAGAGTGAGAGTTATTAGCAATAGCCTTAAGGTAGTCTTAGCATTTCAATTTTATGGTTTTAGAACAAATGATTTAACATTAAGTGACATAATACCTTGTGTCTATTATCCATGTGATTTCTTACAATTGTTTCACATTCAAAACTCACCTCAAAATACCACAACTTGTATCATCAACATCCCCTCCAAGAAGGAATAGACTAAGTGTCACATCTTGTTTAATTAGCCTAGCTTAATCACTAGATTATTGTACCAATTATTTAAATGAAAATAATTAGGTAGATAATAATTTTGATTATGTTAAGTATTGTTGAAGCATAATTATGTTGTTAAGTAACTGTGCAAGTGTGATAGGAATCATTGTCATTCTCTCAAGTTGGAGAGAGTATATCATCAGGGAAAAGGTTTTAGCCTATGGAGGTAACTTGTTATGATGGAACCAACACACACTCACCTAGACTCATGTAGTTAGGTTTCATGTGTGTGAATAAGATTTGAAATTATGAGCTTTCTTATATTGAAAATATTTGGATTATTTAAGATGCCATGTGTATTCCTAGCCTTGCGAAATAATTCAATGTCTTGCAAGGAAAACATCATTGATACCATGAATAATGTTTTATGTCCAAATTGTTAGAAACCTCAACAAGGGTGATGATTGAATTACATGAGGATAAAATCTCATATATATAAATCTAGACTAATTAAATAATTTGGAGATTCCATGTCGACGTTGGGTCATGAGCAAAAATTAACATAAAAATGTGTTGCTATTATGAAAAGAAAATAGAAATGATATTAACAACTTTATTATAATTTAATATTTTGATTAAAAGGGGAAAAACAAGTTTTGAAGGGACTCTGAAACCATTTACAACAAAAGACACAAAATTCTGCCCAAAATGATACTTAGGAGAACCACCAACAACAACCCAATAGCCAAAAAATGCCACAAGGCGGGTGCTGATAAAAAATAAAACTAGAAGCTGCCATCAACACCCAACAGCCATAAAACAACAAAAAAACCTAAAAAACACCTACACCTAGAAAGAAACAAAAAGCAACAAAGAAAAAGACTAATTCAGGCCACTAAGAGTATTGGCCACCTCCATTTGTTGGTTTCTATGCTTTTCAACCATATCCAACAGTTCCTTCTTCTCGACATCAAATGTTTTCTTCCACTCAACGGTCCTCTAACCACAAGTCCTTTATGATCATCCTTAGCAATTTTCTTACCTTTTCCCTTTACCGTGCATTCTTTCTCCATAAGCTCAGAGAAGTAAAACCGATCTTCACTAAGTTCATTGATTTTTCTGAAAATGGACTTCTAAAGAGTCTATGTTATTTTTTTATAGAAATATGACATGCCTGCAGAAGTTTTTTGATATCCACATTTGTTCTTGACACCTTGGCTTCTAGAGCAGACAATATTTCTTCACAAAGAGACTTAAAGTCATGATCTAGGACCCTTCAAGTTCCACCATTCTATCAATAAGAATGTCTGACACCGCACCTTTTGGAACATTCTTAAGATTTTCCTTTAAACCTTTAATTTTAATGTTAATCTTATTGAATTCTTGCAAAGACCATTTTGCTAACTTAAAGATACCTGTTGCCCCAGCTCTGGCCATATCCAACAAATTAAACATGGAGGTAGCATCATCATCAAGATAAGAAAAGTCCTCAGAAAGAGGATCCACCTTCAAAGGCTCATGTTTGGCTTCTTATTTTTTTGCATCCTCCTCCCGACTCCTATTCATCTTTTCCTCCTCCTCCTTAGGCATGTCCTATGGAGGAGAATCCACAATGGTGACCTTATTTTCACCATAATTCTTGTCCTCATTAGCCACATTGGGGTCCTTAGTCATAAAATCTAAGGCCTTTCTCCTTAGATTAGCAATTCATGTTGAAAGCCTCCTCGGTTTGTTGACCACACTTGCCTCTTTGTCTTGTGTCCCCACCTCACCTCTAGCACCAACAACATCTTTACCAACAACCACCTCCACAGACATGGGAGAGGGATCATCCAACCTCACATCCATGTCATCACTCCTAGAAAGGGCAAGCCTTTTTGCTGGCCTATTACTCTTAGCACCACCCACCTTTCTTTTCTTCAAATATGTAGCCACAATTGCAGGAGAAAGATCCTCCTCATCTTCATTCCATTCCTTCTCCTCCTTCGAAGAGGACTCCACCCTCGACAACCCAAACTCATCACTTAAAGTCTTCTCCTTACCCTTGATGGCAGGATTAGGGAGAAGATCCTTTACATGTTCCATAATCAATAAAATAAGCCCTTTATGAAGGATGAGGGCCTTTCTATTCTTAAGGTGCGCATACACCGAAACCTCCAAAGAAGATAACAAAAATAAAGGAAAAGAAATAAACAGACCATGCCTGGAATGATTGAGGAGAGTAAAATGATGAGCAACAATGGCCTTAAATCCCCCTTCCAGGGTCACATAACACATCAACACCTCAACAATGCTCACCCAAATATTCTTTAGGGAAGTTCTCTCGTAACCCCAACTCTCCAGTTTGATTAAATGTTTCCTCTCATCATCTTTAAAAAACTGAGTCATCGCCTCTTCATTGCTCTTTTTATTCTTGAAGAATTTCCTATCAATTGTCGGCAACCTAGTAACCATGGCGATCAAATCTTCATTCACCTCCACTTGCAAAAATTTAACCCTAAGCTTCTGATTGTTCCAAAAAGAGACAAATTACGTCGAGGCATTAGGGTCATGCCCTTGAAATCTCTCCAAGAATGGAGTAAAATTACCATGGCGTAGGATATTCCATATTTTCTCCTTGCACCAAATGTCCCCACAAGAATATGGCTTGATTCGGTTCCTTTCACCATCCATTCCAACCAACACACGACTCACAAAAACCTTGTGAAAAACACATAGCTGAAGGCCATAAAGCAACAAGACACCCACAAAGCATGTGAAATGGAGGCAAGTACCATACCATAAATTTTGCAACACCTCAGCCCATGAAATCATTCCTCAATAAACTCCTGGCTTCCTTGGGAAGGATTTCTCTCTTCTCCCATGAAGAAAATTAGTTTGAATTGTCAGCCTCATTGGCAAACAAATCTGCCAACGAGTTACCTTCTCGATAAACGTGAGATACATGAGTCTCATCACAAGATTGAAGCATCATTATTGTACCCCTAATGAGTTGATCAACACTGTAGCTCGAAGAATGAGTGTCACATAGATAGTTAATAATTTTCATAGAATCTCTTTCCACCCATAATTTGGAGTAGCCTTTATTGATGGCATACTTAACACTTATGAATGTAGCCTCCACCTTCGTGTGATGATTGTTCTGAGTTCCCAACGAGAGTCCCACCATGCCAAGGAGTTTGCCAACATCATTTCTTAACAACCCCCTACAACCAGGCCCAAGATTCCCCTATTATAATTTAATGTTAATAATATTATAGTAAAGAAATAAAAGTAATATTGTCATTAAAAAATTACATGTTTTAATATTGGTATATGTTAGTACATTCATTTTATTTTATTTTAAAAATAGAAAGATGAAAAGACTATTTTAAAGAAATAAAATAAGATAAAAAGGGATAAAAGGTTATCTTTCCCCACGTTCCTTCTCAATGCTTCTAAAAATTGCATGCATGTCTAGTGTGGAGACTACAGAAGAAGGGAATTTGGATTAAGCCTATCAATTTGCATGCCATGAAAAGGCAAGAGTTTCTCCATCTTTGGTAAGAGGGGAATAAGGATATTTGATGGGGAAAATAGAGAGGGAGTTTGAGAAATATGGAGGAGGATTTGAAAAAAAAAAGGGAGATAGCTTTAGGGAAGCCTTGTAGGTCAACCAAAGCAAAAGGGGATAAACCCAAAATTTGAGGAACTCATTTTGGGGCCTTTGGTTCTTGTAGCATATTAATACTTCTTAATAGAAAGTTATGAATCTATCTTTATTGGAACTTGTAGCTGCAAAATATAAAATTCAAGTTAGATTTGGTTTTATTCTTGTAAATGTATACATGGAAATATTGCTACTTTGCAATTTTGGATAGCTTAGTATTGACTATTACAACTATTGAACTAAATATGAACTTATCTTGTATAATGTGGATATAAGTGTTATCACTTGGATTTTGCACCTTGTTGAATGTGAAATTCAACAATCTAGTGTAACATGGGAAGACCTCTTAAGGTGTGGGATTTAAAAAACAAATAGAGGTCAACCTTCGGAGAAGGTCAACTTCCTATTGGTTATCACCTAATCTACTAACTGATAAGGAAAAGGGAAGAAGGATATGCATGAACTGAAAGAACTAATATTCAAAAGAAACTAAGGTGATACACCAAAAACTACATAGAACCTGCATATACAACTCGTATTCACAATTTCGACAATGACTGAAACTGGATTACACAACTCACTTTTCATATGCCTTTACATTAGTAATTTATAAAGAGGTTAGGATACTAAAACTCTTAGAGGGAAATAAATCTCACAACTAAAAAATTATTGTACCTATGACACTAATTATAACCTGCAATGACATATATCTTTGCAAAAGGTGCTAGATTTGAGACAAAAATCACAAGGAAAAGAATAAGATTTCACAAGTAATTCAATCAATCAATAAATGCACACAATAAAGCATAGGGTGAGAAGGAAAAATATTCAATATCATTTATGTTCAAGGCCTTCACTGATATACATGCTCAAAATACCGAGTTACAAAAGCACTGTCTTTCCTACAGAGGGCTCAAAAATCACAGAGCAGAAGAAGAATTACCAAGAACTCTTGAATAATGAGTTACGAAAGCAATATGTACCAAAGCTCCAAACAGTTGCACCAAAATAGGATCTAGAAGCATCATGAACTTGTATGCCTCCAAAAACCCTAATTTTTAGCAACTAATTCTTCTCCAAAGAGGCTCCAAAATGCTGAGAAAGTCAATTTGACCATATCTACCCATAAAATCTCACCAAAAATGCTTCAAGTTGAACCAACATGCCTAAAATCACTCCAAATGTTGGTGAGTTGCATCAAACTTCCCCATAATCTCTCCAAGTCATAAATACAAACATATACCCATTTCCCCTCATGACTTGGTATTGTGAACATGTGCTCCTATTTGCACTCCAAGTCATAATTTAAGATTTATCTTCTCTCTTCAATGGTATTCATGAGCGACCCCTTTAATTTTTATATTCAAGAATGTCACACTTTGAGTGATTTATATCATATCACTAAAGTTGATATTACATTTTATGCAAAATATATTAACATCAATTATTCGGCCCTAACCTAAACAATAAGAATTGCTTAGTCAAAGTGACAAAATGCCTAGATCACAAAGGCTAAAGGAATTTTTTCCATGAGGTATTAGTCATATGCATATATATATATATATAAATGGCAAAAAGACTAACATATCTGTTGGCATTTTGAAACCCTAAACAAAAGAACTCCAAAAGAATGAAAGAAAACACTCATTTTGCTTGGAAGCTTCATGAAGAAACTAAGAGCTTCCACTGACATTGCTAGGGTTTCTAAGCTCTTGTTCTTCACCTTTTTTTATCTAATTTGTTGGTGATTTCTTCTATATTTGACGCCATTCCTTTGCAAATTCTGAAGGTTTGATAGAGGTAAGTGAAATTTGTTGTAGATCTGGAAACTTTTTTCTCCATTTTTGAAAGCTCTTGAAGCTTATAGACTACAACCTAAGAATTTTTCTGATGGCTTTTAACTTGTTTCCTATAGATAAAAATGCTTGAAATCAAACCATTCTTTGCATAAAAATGAATAAAATCAACAGTTGTAATTGCAATTTTCTATAGATTCATGTGTCCCTGTATAAAATGATATTTCCTGTGTATAAATAAAGTCATTTTTCTTTTTCTGTTAGCTTCATTTTTCTCATGGCCGCCATGGAGATCTCATTTTGGCCACGGGTATCATAAATTGGACACCATAGAAGAAGTAAAAATATAGGGTTTTCAAAACCCTATGACCCTCATTAGCTTCTTCCTGTAGTTCAAATCTGTAGCTTGAAAACCCCTTCGTAGATTGCTTCTATTATCATTGAAGCACCCTATGTTTAAGCCCTAAAGACTCTCACACTTCCACTAAACCTCAGTCTTCAACCTCTAGTCATTGTTTCCTTGCCACCGCACTACGACTGTGACTTGTATACAATACTCTAGCTTTGTTCACAATTTCATAACTTTCACTGTGTTTCCACCCTTCATGCATCCCACTATATTTGTTAAAGATTACATGTGCCCTTAGATGGATTGTAACTCCTCTAGTGCTATCCACTATCACATTTCGTGAGCTTTTTTCAAAATTCACAAAATACCAACAAACACAACACTTATTTCCCTCATATTGGAAAAATTTCATTCTTTGATCTGGATCACCTTCAAGGCTGGGGATATGAAAGAGGCAATGATCAAATTTTGAGAAAAATGCATGACTGTCCTCAGTTCCTTTCACTATTGATGAGTTGATGTTCTATATCACTGCCAGGAACCTCCATTTCTAGGTTATGAATGACCTTCACAGTCATGAGTTTGACCACCATCTTGTTGTTGCCCCTGTCATAGAAGATAACCATCATGTAAGCCTTTGATCACTTAACCACACCCTCTGTCACTCCATGCAACATTATTCCTTACACTGTAACTTTGTTTCCAAACTCCTATAGAAGAAACAAAGAACTTTATTGCTATGATATTTGAAATGCTTTTTATTTTATTTTTTCTGCTCATTAGCTGTATCTTCTTGATTATAAAGCTGATTTTCTGGAAATTGTAGCTGCTTTGTCACTATGTAGATAAAATCACTTTTTACTTATATATTTCTACTTATAGCTTCCTCTACTTAATAACAACTAGTGACATTTATAGTCTTGGACTATATTTATCTTAGTCTTTAGTAATGATAATTCTTAAGTAGGACATGTGTTCATGGTGTGTGCTTGAGATAGTAGATGACATGTATTGATGAGGTCACTACTCTTTAAGACTGTCCACCTTTTGTTATTTGCCTTTATGATATGATTTTTATCATGATACTGTTTGACAAGAAAAGATACTTCCATGCTCTTCACATCTCATATTCATTGCACTCTATTGTTTATGATTATTCATGCAATCTCCTGCAACACTATGAGCTTGTGATAATTATGATCATGGTTTAAAACACATTGCACTCTTATGGTAGCTATTGATGAGAAAATGATATCTCACATATGCATTTACTCATGATATTTTTGTATGCACAGTTATTACGAGTTGGGCTCAACCCTTGTGGGAGCCACATTTTCCTCCACTCGCAATGTAAAATGATTGGTCAAGGAAGTAAAACAATCACACTTGTATCTACACATGAAGCAAACAGATTAGAAAACAAAATGCATGTCTTTTGTGTGTATGTTGACCAGATGGTTTTCCTAGACACCTGAGGCATGCATTTCTCTTTAATACACATGGAGATGAATTAATACATGCATAGGTAGATGATGTAAATGATCATGTATGGTTTATTAACTTTCATTGTTTAGAGCACAAATCTAACACATTGCTTGAATACTGTAGGAACAAGAGCACAAGGAAACTTGGAAGGACAAACAACAAGGACAACACCAAAGCAAGGCAATCATGAACCAGTCATTCAGGCAATGACCGGTCACCCCCCTTACATGCTTTTCCTTTATTTATTCATGCATTAATTTTTCCTCATCTGTATCAAGGAAAATTCAGTCTTACGACTTGTGTGAGACAATGGATATTTTTCATTCAATAAAGACTACTTTTTCTGTTATATGCACTTGTATAAGTGCAATAATCTATCACAATCTTTGTAATCTCTTCTGATTTTTCCATTTATACAATTGAGTGTAATGAATAAATTTTTCTAGAATGCACCTCATTCACATGAAAATCCATAAGCAATTCTACCTATTTGAGCTTATGAGTGAAAAACTGATAACATTTTTGGCAACCTCTACAGAGTGTTTGCCTGTTAAACACTATTGACTAGTTGTCTAGACTTGTCTATTGGGTATGGAGTGAGTTTTCAAACTCATAGGTAGACCTAAAAAATCTTGCTCATCACTGTAACTCACTTGAGATTAGTCAGAAAATCAGGGCACTTATTGAAAATAGGGAAAAAAGTTGAAATGAAACTATCTACCGTTCTGGACAACACTTAGGGAATGAAAACTACAACTAACAACCTATTCTAACCTACCCTAATTAGCACAAAATCTGGTCAAACAAAACCATTGATTGGCTTGTCAAAATAACACCCCTTTCTCAGCATTTTGCAATATTTCGTATGTTTGTAAACAACCCAAACAAGATGAAAAACTGATAAATATTGATTTGGCTGCTGCAATCTTCCTTGAAAGACGGAAACAAATGTACTCACCTCCTCATACTGATCGTGCATAATATTTTCCTGATATAAGAAAGTAAGCTTAGTATGTTCTTCTTTTGTTGCACTGTCATTCTTGGGTGCAAGCGAGACATCATTACTCCTATTAAACTCCATCCTGGCTAAAAGCCTAATTGGGCATCCTTTGGAAAGTGTAAATCCATAATCCTTCATACTGATTTTTTGTAAATCCAAGACAGGTTGTTGCTCCTCATCCTGGATTTGATATTTTGCATCAAAGTGTGCTGGTGCAATTGGGAAAAAAGAGATATCTTCATGAGCCAAGACTAAATTTAAATCATCCCAAAAAGCTCATGTATCTCTTCCAAGTCTTGTGCTACCACAGGCATATTTGCTTCAATTTGTTCATCAAACAAAAGTAGCTCATTATACCATAAATTTTCATATTCATGTTTGGTTACCTTCTCTTGCTGATCGGAATATACCAAGTCAAATGTTTCTTAGTGAATAAAAACCTTCTCTTCAGGTTGGTCTTGCTGCCCAATACCTTCCTTCACCAAGAATGTTATTTCATCTATTGATTGTGGAGAAGATAGGTCAATGTTATCTTCAAACTGGCATTCCTCTTGAGGAAACAAAACATGAACATGCTCCTCATGTTGATTGAATTCTTCCCATTCTTCTAACACCTGTGCAAACATGTGAGCTTGTTGCTCAGTTGTTGTATGAGTTAATTTAACATCCAAATTCAAACAATAGGTCTCTAAATCACCCCAAAATGTATCCTCCTCAAGTTCTTCCTTGGTTTTCTGCAAGTAAGGACTGATGTTTGCATTATGAAGATCTACATGAGTCAAAGCTTCTTTTTTATACATATCATTAATTTGTTGAACCAAAAACACATCATGATGTTGATCAAAATTAAAATGCCCCATATCTGCTTTAAATGGTGATGTTAGCAGACCCCTTTCTTCTTGCTCAACAAAATAGGGGAGCTCATCAAACATCAAAATTACATCCTCCTTTTCATTTTTCATCTCTTGTTCTTCATACTGAAACCTATCTTGTTCTTGTAACAATTCTAATGGTTCTGAAGATGGAAATTGTAAATATTCATGTGGTTGAGCATTTTCTTGGTGTTCAAAAAGTGTTTCTATTGAAAATAGATTCACACTTTCTTCACCCTGTTGTTCTGGTTGATCTATTGAAACAAGTTGTTCATTAGGAAGATTATCATTTAAAATATTGAAAGATACCTCATGGAGGGTCTTCAACTATTTATTCCTTTTCTACTCCAATTTGTAATGTTCTAAAGCCAAACTTAGAGGATTTACATATGAGGCATCTTGATCTAAGTTATTTCTCATCAATTTTCTAGATTTTAGAATATGGTTTCATTAAGGTGACAAGTGAAGAAACCTCATATGGTAAAGGAGAAGAAGGCCCTTTCCAACTTGGAATCCTACAGGAAAGAGACTCATTGGTAAGCTCATGAAAGGGCTTAAAAGGTTTCTCTTGTTCAATACTAGGAAACTGGGGGTATTCTTCATTCACAATCTGGGTTTCAAACCTTTGTTGGCTTTGATAACTTGAATATGCTTATGTACTTTGCACCTGAGTAGACATAAACTTCATTTGCTCTGCTATGGCAGATATTTCTTGTTCAAGATGCATTTCAAATTGAATTCTCTTGGTCACCCTCTCCTGATCACAAATAAAAGATTGCTCATCCAATTCCTGTTGTTGTGAGATAACTTCTTTTTGCTTCTTAACTTCAACAAGTAACCAATATATGTGTGAAAACATCTTACTGGTATCACTGATTTTCATA
The DNA here is from genome assembly GCA_007115665.2 of Sequoiadendron giganteum. Lineage (NCBI taxonomy): Eukaryota > Viridiplantae > Streptophyta > Pinopsida > Cupressales > Cupressaceae > Sequoiadendron > Sequoiadendron giganteum. The sequence continues at coordinate 113,333,348 of CM021108.1, forward strand.
TGTTCAAGATTGTGACTCAAAGTCCACAATGCATGGTTAAGCATTGGGATAAAATCCAATACACTCTAGAAAGGATGTTGTTGATGCTGAGTGGGTGAATAGTCAACCTAGTTAACATCAATAAACTCATTCTGGGGTTGATTTTGCTGGTAATCTATTGTTACAGGGTTATTGGGAATGAAACCAACAAGTTGAGTTGTATGTCTTGACTAATAGGAGGGTATACATGCATGGTTTTCATAGAATGGAGGTGAAAAACCATTATAATACTGATGTCTAGATATTGCAAAGATAATACTTGTACTTGAAACATTGGAAAGTCTAATCAACAAAACTTAGATACCTGGGTCGTTCAAACTAGTTGATATATTGCTTGTGTTGCCTCCAAAGGCTGATAATATTGAGGAAAACACCGGTGTCTCAATATTGTGATGTAACAGTAACATTATTTTTCTGCTAAACCAGAGTCTTAAAGTCGCCAAGTATGTATGTAAAACACCTCAAAAGGTAGATATTAATTCTTGTACACACTAAACAACAACCCAAAAGTAGAAAAATTGAACTGGAAACAAGTTTCAGTCCCACCGGGCGTACCAAAATTATTATCACTTGGATTTTGCACCTTGTTGAATGTGAAATTCAACAATCTAGTGTAACATGGGAAGACCTCTTAAGGTGTGGAATTTGAAAAAAAAATAGAGGTCAACCTCCGGAGAAGGTCGGCTTCCTATTGGTTATCACCTAATCTACTAACTGATGAGGAAAAGGGAAGAAGGATATGCATGAAATGAAAGAACTTATATTCAAAATAAACTAAGGTGATACTACAAAGAACCTACATATACAACTTGTATTCATAATTTTGACAATAACTGAAACTGGATTACACAACTCACTTTTCATATGCCTTTACATTAGTAATTTATAAATAGGTTAGGATACTAAAAATCTTAGAGGGAGATAAATCTCACAACTAAAAAAATATTGTACCTATGACACTAATTATAACCTATAATGACATATATCTCTGCAAAAGGTGTTGGATTTGAGACAAAATCACAAGGAAAAGAATAAGATTTCACAAGTAATTCAATTAATCAATAAATGCACACAAGAAAGCATAGGGTGAGAAGGAAAAATATTCAATATCATTGATGTTCAAGGCCTTCACTAATATACATGCTCAAAATATTGAGTTGCAAAAGCCTTTCTTTATTTATTCATGCATTAATTTTTCCTTATCTGTATCAAGGAAAAGTCAGTCTCACAGCTTGTGTGAGAGAATGGATATTTTACATTCAATAAAGACTACTTTTTCTATTATATGAACTTGTATAAATGCAATAATCTATTACAATATTTGTAATCTCTTCCAATTTTTCCATTTATACAATTGAGTGTAATGAATATTTTTTTCTAGAATGCACCTCATTCACATGAAAATCCATAAGCAATTCTACCCGTTTGAGCTTATGAGTGAAAAACTGGTAACGATAAGTATTATATATTTAAAATAGGCTACAAATTCAAACTTATTGCCATCATATCAAGGTCTATAATGTTGGCCATTCCAAAGTTTAATATGAACCCATTATAAGACCATAATATGATTAGTCCAAATCAAAGAATTTATAGTAATAATGAAACTTGAATCAATACAATGCTCCTGAGGATGTTATGATCAGGCTCATAACCACCTACATCTCTCTATGGGCTTGTTATTGTAAATAACTCCCTTATGTAAGTGTGTTTCTCCTTCTAGAAATTGTATGTAGCATGACATAAATATTATTTTGGTTACCATCTAAGGATGTCTCTTTATTGGCCGAACTAGTCAGAAATTTTTTGGACCTTGCATAGTAGTGGATAAATGAAATCTTCAAGAATTAGATTCTAGTCCATTTAAAGAATATAGGTAGATGCCTATTGTGATAACTCTAACAAGGTCCTTGATTAATTGCATTGATCACAATCATAGGGTTCACTTGACTTCAACATTTGAGTATTTGATTTCTAAAGCTACGTTAACACTTTTAGCCATCAAATCATAACTTTGATCTTAATTATTTTGTGGGTTTATTAGTGAATGAAAATTTCCATATATTTAAGGTTATTTTTTCACAATGTATTCAACACCAATCATCCTTCTAGGTCGATCAATAATCAAAAGATAACAGTTAATAATACAAAACACTGAACAAAGCATTGTGGTTATGTGAAATCTTCTCAAAATATGAAATTAGAAATTAGCAAGGAATATATATATATATATATATAAATTTAGTGGTTATCAATTTCATTAGATGGTCCACATCACTTTTAAGAAATTAAATTGTTTTACCTCCGCATAGCTCATTTATAACTTTATGGACACTTATATTGGTGTTGTTATCTTAGATTTTACTGACTTGTTTGCACATTTTTGTACTCCAACTATATCATATCATAAGCATCAAGACTTACTAATAGAAAATTTAATAATTAACATTTGTCAAAACCTTCCTTATTATGTGAAAACTTTGGACGTAAACCTACTTGCATATCTTTATAAACCCACAAGCATGTCTTAATAGGATATTTTGAGAAGTTACTAAATAATTTGTAACTTTAAGTGTGTGGTAAATATTTCTTCTATGTGAATCCTTACTTCTTATAAAAGATCATCCAAATGTTTCATGAATGGTATTGCATTAATTTATTATCCAATCAATTTTTCTCTAAACCAACAATTTAAATTACACAAGTTTATAAGACTATCATGTTGTGAAATTGTTGTTTTGAGTAACTAGTGAGATACATTGTAGATAAAACTACTCTTAAGTGGTTGGGATCCTTGAAAAAACACTTATGGGTTTTGTTCTTCATTCTACCAAATTTTCAAAATAGGTTTAATTTTTTAAATTTTACCAAGGGATGTGAAACATATGATTATTTAAACTCTATCCTTTTTGCTGCAAGTTGCAAATTATAAGTGTAATTGTTTTTTATTATATTAGCAAGGAAAGGGCCCTGATCCCATCAAATACAAAAAGAGTTGAAATAGCAAAGAGAGACAGGTTGGGAAATAACACCAACCAAACTAGAAAAAATAATAAACCAAACTAATTATTGTTTAGCAACCATTAGAAGGCATGCAGGCCATAATCATTAAACTAAATTTTTAGCAACCACAAGACCATTCATAGTATAATAAAAAATATAGTAAGCTAACATAAGACTAACCCAAGGGGCATGCATGCCAAAATAGAGATTAAAAAAGGCATGCATGCCTCAAAACCATACTTAGTGATAAAAAAATAAGCTAGAGATTAAAATCCAGAAACAATAGAGTAAAAAGACAACCATTAAACTGAAGATCCCAAGAGAAAAAACAACAAAACACCAGAGCCACAAGATAGGGAGCCATTATTTGGTTGTAATAATTAAATCCCAATTTTCCCTAATTTGAGAGATAAATTCTCTCCAATAAGGTGCACCTTCTAATAGAGAAGTCCTTAAAATATTCTTGCTTGCCAACTTCTTGAGTCATTTCTTGATTTTGGATTGGCTAGACACTACTCCAACCATAGCTCTACACTTTAACCCATCTGTAACCTTCATGAGGGTGATAATGAATTTTTCCATATTCCCCACCTGTACCTACAAGAAATTAATTTTAATTTTCAAAAAATCAATGTTAGTATCTCCAAAAGTAGTAATACCAGGGGTGTTGACACCATTCTCCTAGGAAGCCATTCCAACTATCTTGAGAGCCTCCTCTCCACCTACATCTTCCTCCTTGTTTTCCTCTTTGTCACATCTTGTCTTGTTATTACTGATTTACTTTTACCTTCATGATAAAATATGTTAGTAAATGCAATCATGAGTTTGATATGCTTGCTAAAGAATGAAATACTAAAATAGGTATAATGTGAAGGTATTGATAAATGCTTAATATGGCTTTGAAAGAGTAAATATGTTTACATTTATTGCTATATGAATATGCTAAAGTTATGATGCATATGGATTTATTATGAACATCTAACTACCAATACAAATATGATGAGCTAGTTGCAGGGACATGTTCATTCCTCCAAGCAGAGGGGAAGTATCACTCAAAAGAAGATCTTGGTCAAATAACCGGTAATGTAACCTATTCGAGCTTACACACACTCACAGTAGAAAGGTTGAGTCTAGACATAGTGTTGGGAAAATGGTAAGTCGTCCTTAGAATGATGTGTTTGCATTAGTAAGGGTCTTGATTATTGATGAATGCATGCTTGGGTGATGTTTATCTATTTGAGCTTGTGAGTCCTTCCTTATGTTATTGTGCTTGATTGTATGGCTGAATGAATATTCAGATATATGCATATATATATCGACATACACATATGATGGATATAATGGGATGTCCATACGAGTATGAGGACATATGTATAGATATGTATATATGTATATAAATGATTAATATGATGCTATAATCATGTGGTCATAATTATTCGGATATTGAATGAATCATTTGATTGTCGTGTTAATAGATAACATAAATATGTTTGTATATATATACAAATACACACTTAAGTGTAAATTATTAATAGAGGAGTGTGTATACATATATATAGATATATGATATATATTATTACTATGTGATGACAATCTTATTTGTATTCATCTGTAGATCAAATGTATACATACTTTATTGGCATATGATATACATATACATATACATATATATGTGTGTGTGTATGTAAATATATGCTATATATTTAAATGTGACTTTATGCTATGAAGCCGATTAACATTAACAATGCTTAGAGGTTGATTTACTTACTAAATCATAGGCTGATTATATACAAGATATATAAGCATTTTAAAGGGTCGAATATATCACATATTAGTAATAATAAAGGGAAAAATTTATGCAACATAAAGAGTAGCAAGTAAGTTGATTTAAAGATATTGACTTAGTTGTTGGATGAGATTAAATACATTTTGACTTAGTAAACTATATTTACTTTGGACACCACTTCTGTGAATTGAATATCAACTACAAAGTAAATGTAAATGTTGAATGATAGGAAAGGTTTCTCCAAATTGATGAATTGGTCAAATTAGTTTAAGAGACATGGCGGCTCATCTTGGACTAAGTCGACTTATGCTAAGTCTTATATTTGAGTTATTGACTAATTCAAATGTGGGAAAATCCATGCCAACTGTAGAAATTTTGATGCTTGCTTTGGCACCACCTCATGAATTTTGTTTGTTGTAGAAGCATGTTTTAAGAGAAATTTGAATACCTTATTTTTACCATGCATTTTTTTGAAATGGTCTTTTGTTTTTGTCAAGTTTAGAGGGTTATTTGTAGCTTTAGTTGGTTGAGTACACTCTCAAATTGTTGCCACCGTTTTTATAAATTGAGTGATTCAATATGAGTGGAGTTTCTGTCAAAACTTATGCCTTTTCTATAGGTTGAGTGGTCTCCAATCTATTGTGTAAATAGTGAGATTAAGCTCTCATTTGGGATGCATTCCTTAAGCAATATTGTGCATTTTTTTTGCATATCTTATCTAGTTTATTCTACTATATATTGAGAGAGATCTTTGAGTATTGGTGAGAGTATTTTATCATATTGAGAGAAGTATATTATCAACTTACGAGATAAAAGTTATTATGGTTTTGCTTGAGAGATCAAAGCTAAGCTAGTTGTTGTTTTGGAAAGCTGAGTTGCAACCAGTTGATTAGACAAGCGAATATAGGAAAGAGGATAATCTTCCTTTATTTTTCTTAGCTTTTGAAAGATTGTTTTATGATTGATTTAATAAGTCTATTGTGAATACTTATATTTAGGGGAAAATATGATTGCTTTGAAAAGGAATTATAAGTTGTTTATACTGTTTTGTGAAAGTGCTTGTAATTACTCCATAATAGGAGGAATTGTTTGTCATAGGTATTAATATACCATATATGATTAAACAAGGGTAGCTTAAGGGTTACTCATAGCTAAGTTATTTGATTATAATAGTTAGCTAGTGGGTTACTCCTGGGTTGAGGGGTATATTGAAACCTAATGAATTAGAGTTGATGTTTGATTAGTGGCAATGCACTCTTAAATAAAAATTTATCGTATTGACAAGATTATACTCATAGTTGAAACCATTTTAGATAAGGAGATTATACTCTCAAATGTAGTCTTCTATTGTTATGAGGATTCCTCAATTGAGGTCATTCATTGATAAGGCTATTCTCTTAAATGGGTATCACTTATTGTGTGATATTTTACTGAGTGGAGTCAGTTATTTAATCTATGATTATAATGAGGCTTATGTAGCTATACTCTAGATTATAAAGTTATACTTTAGACTAGTTTGTCTTTTATAAAGAATAACGTGTTTATGTAAAAATAAGATCATATGTTATGCCTACGATAGAAATATCCATTGAAGGAGTAACTAGTGCTTAGGCTTATTGGTAGAGTTACCATTATATTTTGGGAAAAGGGAGTAGGTTATTCCTGGGGTTAAGGGTTACCCATTGGAGGAAATGCCTATGCATAGTTTATAGTGGCCTTAAGTCAAATAAAGCTTAATAAAGAGTAGGTGAATATAATGACCATCACTCAAAGTACTGAGTGAGAAAACGTTGGCCAAAGTAGTGTGACTACCTTTGGCTCCACAATCAGTTCACTGTGTCTATGTAGTGCATGCTAGTTGTAGATTGTATGGATTACAAGTTCTATTCATATAGGGCACAACACTAAGCTTAGTGTGGTTTGTCGTACACGGTTACTCAACCAATCTCTTCATTGAAGGTTAGGGCCATCTATCTTATGATAGATGTGTGGGGGACTGCATATGATTTTGTGGTTGGTGGAAAAGAACTTGAGTGATGCTTCTCCTCCTCAACAAGTGACATAAGACCAAGATATTTGAAAGGTCGATCCTGGACCATCTATAACTATTGTTTTGAAGCTCAAATGAGCTATGTATGTATCTTGTACCCATTTATATGGAAGTATGTAATCATGAATGATATAATTGAGTTCATTCAATATTATATCTATGTATTGGGAAGATTTGTAAAATTACATTGGTATGCAATGAAAATTTGGAATTAGTGTTATTTTAATTATGCATGTAATTTACATTATGGGAAGAATTTTTTTTATTGCTATGTCATGGCATCATGATTTAATCACTTGAGGTGAAAACATTGGAAATTTTACTGTGAAGAACACTGGGGTCGTTACACTCTTCTTCCTCCAATTTTTCTTCCTCCATCTCATTTTCAAAGTCATCACTTTCCATTCCCTCAATTTCCTCTAGCACTTGAGGTTCAAATTCTTTAATAGTAAGCAACTCCTCTTCCTCTTCCTCTTCCACTATAGCTTTCTTTTTGCCTCTTTTCCTTTTTATCAAAGGAGGCCACCTTTTCCAGTCTTGTCGATCTTTAACCACCTCTCAGAGTAACCCCCAACCCCTCTTACAAATCCTCCTTCTGAAGACATTAAAATATTCAAAAATGGTGATAGCATTACCCTATTTTTGAATATTATTCAGCTAGTTTTTGTTTGGATTTTTTGTTTTAGGGGGTTCTAGTAAAAGAGGGGAATGCTTTATTTTCTCTAGAATGGCTTTAAGAAATTCCATCTCAAGGGAGTTCTCCTTAAGGAAAAGCTTGGGTTTAGAGGCAAAATTTTTGGAATGCGAGGTAGGGTTTTTAGTAGCAGTCGAGGGGATACCCTCCATTGGTTCAAACCTAAGAGCGGGGAGCCTAGGGTTATTCCTAAGGATGGGTTGTTCATTAGCCATAGGAATAGCAACATCTACATCATCATTTCTGGGAGGTTCATCCTTCCAAATGATCAAGGGATTACCATGAGGATTGTTAGCTAGGACAAAATTATACAAAACCATTATTAGCCACTAGTGCAGGGGAGGAAAGGTGTCATTCTCTATATTCTGTTGTAGGGAAGAAAGTAGATAAAAAGGTAGACTTATCTTATCATTATGCCTAATGTGGTTTAGTATGGGGAAATGATATGCATGCACTATCATATACCTTCCTTGTAAGGTAAAATAATGCATAACAAACATATTGACCATGATGAAAGGTAGAGGAAGGTCGAGTCAAGCATAACAATTTTGGAACCCTATCAATACCTCCCCTTCATGTAAGAATTTCTCCACAAAGCCTTGATATTCACCGCTAATTTTTTTCACCACCTTTCTGCCTTCATTAGTGAAACCAGTGGCTTTGGTAATTAATTGAGCCATCACTTTGAACTTCACTACACCTATGACCACATGAACTTTCTTCCAAGAGTTATTGAACTTTGAGGTTAGCTTCTTATTGTAGCCACACATAGCTTCAAAAAAGGAAGCCATGTCGACAACTCTGAACATTCTCCATAGATCAACATTTTGTTTAAGGGCATCACAATTGGGGGGTTTTGTGCACTTCCTCAAACCTCCCATTTTAGTCATGTGAAGATTTTTTAGACCCTTCTTCATGCCACACTTAATCTCTTTAGCTTTCATAAAAAATGAACTACTATCACCAAACTTGTAGATATAACAAATGTTGTTTGTGAGGAATAGAAAGTAGTTAATGATGACTAGATAAATCTTCTAGTTAATAGCATCAAAATACTTGAGCCCAAGGAAAATCCTAAAATGACTATCCAACTCCTTAATAAATAGATTACTAGATTATCAATATTGAGCCAAGCCTCGAAAATGAGGTGAGAAGGGACATTTACATGCCAATTGAATTTGAAAAGAGCAAGGGTTTATCATTACAAATACACTTGTTATATGGGAAGTATTGAAATATGATTTAAACACTAATAACCACCTCGATGATGCCCTCCTTATAACTTTCCATAATTTGAAAAATGTCACCCCCACTATAATTATTATTTATGTTGATCATGCCACCTTTCATTCTAATGATCAATCTAGCGATACCCTTTATCTAATGCTTAGTGATTATTATAATTATTATATTTTTCTTTTAATAAACTATCTCTTATCACCCCTAGCAATGACCCATACTCCCTACGTGTCCAAACTTGACACCTTAGAGCTTCATTAGCAACAATGCCCACATAACTGTTACCTTCCCTCTAAACATGTTTTACTCTACAACATGTGAAATATTTCATAAGGAGTTTACTATTATCCATGAATCATTAATTCCCATGGGATACCACAATCACCCTTCAAAATATCAACAATGAGCTTAGAGTCTCCTTCTAGGATAACTTTTGGAAGCCTAATTCTTTCAATTATTTGATACCGCCCCAGACAGTCAGGGCCTCAACTTTATTATTAGAGCAGATCCCTAGATTTTTCCTATAGTCCACTATATAGTCCCCTTAGAGGTTTCTAATAAGACCTCTAGCCATTTTCAATCTAGGGTTTCCTTTCGAGTAACCATCAAATTTACACTTAACCCAGTCCATCCCGAGAGGAGACCAAACAATATAATTTCTAGTGATGTAATTGGACTAGTTGACATTTGTGAGGTCCTTTTTAAGGCCCCAAATTTTCTTAATTCTAACCTCCTTGTAGGAGGGAATATCCTTTGAGAGGGAGTACCCCCCAACTTCCACATTTTATTGAATTTTATTCTTAAAATGGCCAACATAAGTCTTTGTTGTTTCTATTTGTTTCCTGGAAGACCCTATTGTTTCTCTCCTTCTAAATCCCCCAAGTTATGAAGGGAGAAACTTGACTCCAAATATCCTTTATAAATTTGTGAGAGTAAGGGAAAAAAAACCAACTATCAACAAACATTTTCATTAAAGGAGGAAAGAACCATTTAGTTAACAACAAAGGGAGAAAGAAAGACCAAGTTTCTCTAGCATATGAGCAGTGAAAGAAAAGATGCATTATAGTCTCCTCCTACTCTTTTCAAAGGAAGCATTTGTTAACAAATTGAAACACGTTTATCAAATTATTAGTAATGAGGATTTTCTCATGAATAGCTACCCACTAGAAGTAGTTAACTTTAGGTATCAAGTTTTTTAACCAGATATTGTTCCATTGGAAGACATTGTTGGCTATTAGATCTTTCTAACTCCACATAAGCTATCTTAATAGAGAAATAGTCTGAAAGACTCTTGGTCTACAACCATTCATACTTCCTATCTTTTGAGAATAAGGCAACCTCCCCAGTTATTTGGTGAAGTCTTTGCACTATAGCAACCCAATTTTGTTGTCTATCTCTCCTTAAGGTAACTCCCATAAGTAGATTGTTTAAGTTAATCCAATGAGGCTCTGGCCCCTCCTAATCAATATAACCCATAAATTATTTTCCATAAATCCCAATCAACCTTTATTTTATAGGATGGAGGTGATCAATGAAAGAAAGGGGGGGACCATTATTCCATCCATCTTTCCAGAAATTAGTATCATTACCATTATCAATCTGTTTCCTAACTCCCATTTTTAACAAACTTCTAATTTTGAGGAGATTATTCCAAAAAATAGAGCCATAAGGAAATTCTGAGGTACTAAGGAAACATCCCTAATTTTTGTTTCTTAGATACTTAGCCTTAAGAATCATAACCCAGTCTTTGGCTCCTTCAAGCAGACATCGCCCCATTTTGGTAGCAAGAGCTCTATTAAATATTTTAGTTCTTCTTATACTTAGGCCTCCAACACTTTTAGGAGCACACACTTTTTCCCACCCCACCAACGCCATTCTATTTCTATCCTTTGTTCTTGACCACACGAATATTTTTTGGATTTATTCAATCTTATCATCAACAAAATTAGAAATATTAAACAGGGATAGGTAGTAGACATGAATGTTTTGAAGTGAGGCTTGTAGTGATTGGAGCTTCCCAATTAAACTTAAGAGTTTTCCCTTCCAATTGGCCAAATTATTTTTGATTCTCTCAAAATTGTGGCTCTAGTACTTACTATTAGGTTTTTTAGAGATAAGAGGCATGTCTAAGTAAACAACAAGAAAATCAACTTCTTGGCAACCCAAAATGTGAACTCTGTCTTTCACAATTTGGTCAAAATTGAAAAAGTATAACTTACTCTTGTTGTAGTTGATATGTTGACTTGAAACTCTAGCATAACCATTCAATTTTGATTGTTAGTGACCATATTCCCCAACCGAGGCTTCTCCAAAGAGGATAGTATCATCAACAAGCTATTGGTAAGAGGTGGGAAGAAGATTTGAAGCTTCCTTGAAACCTTTTAGCACCTTTGTGTCCAAGAGTTTTTGAATGTTTCTTCCTAAGACTTCAACCACAATAATGAAAAGATAAGGGGAGAAAGGATCCCCTTGCCTAAGACCAAAACCATAGAAAAAGAATCCCTTAGGAACCCCATTCACCAAGACAAAACACTTTAGAGTGGTAGCACAAGCAGTGACAAGTTTAAGAAACCTGCCATTGAACCCATATTATCTAAGGACGACAAGCAAGAAATGCTAGGACACTCTGTCATAGGCTTTAGAGATGTCAAGTTTCAAAGCCATCCCAACACTTTTACTAAGGTCCATAGAATGGAGAATCTCATGAGTAGTTATATCAACATCTAGAATGTGTCTTCCTTGAACAATTTTTATTTTATTTTCAGCTATCATTTTGTTCAAAACAACTTTCAATCTAAACACGATGATCTTTGAGAAAATTATACATAGTATTACATAGACTAATAGGTCTAAAGTCATGTAAGAAGGAAACATCATCCTTTTTAGGAATAAGAGCTATAAAAGTAGCATTGAGTTGGCTTAGAAGCTGACCTGATCGAAAGAAGTCTCTACCAGCGTTAAGGAGGTCTTGATTCATAATATCCTAGAAGTGCTAAAATTTTTTGGAGGAAACCCATTAGGCCCAGGGGCCTTGTAAGCACCAAAGGAGAAAACACCAAAATTCACTTTTTGAAGGGAAACATATTTTATCATCTCATGAAGATATTTATTAGTAATCACCTTGGGAATAACTTGGAGAATATCATCTAATTCTTGTTGTGCAACATAAGGTTCCTTTTGGAATATTGAGAAGAAAGCCATAACTTCATCGATAATTTATTTTTCGTTGTTTTCCAGATTGTCGTCATCATTCAAAAGTTGTCTTATCTAGTTTCTACTTCTATGTTTCATAGTAGATTGATGGAATAATTTGGTATTCTAGTCCCCTTTAGAAAGCCATTGAATGTGATATTTTTGTTTCCAAAAGATCTCCTCCCGCTCATTTACATTGAACCATTGAGCCCTTAGGTTGTGTTCCTTGTTGGAAGTATCTCCATCCACCACTCTTGCCTCCATCATATTTTGCACCTCTTTAATGCTATCCCTGATAGATTTTTTAGTGTCAAATATGTTTCCAAAGGAAATCTTATTCCAACCCTTCTCTCTCTCTTTAATCCTTTTCAATTTATTAGCAAGAAAAAATATGGGAGTGCCAACTAAAGGTTCATTCCACCATCCATCAACTAAGGTTTTGAAATTTAGGTGGAGATTCCACATTATTTCAAATCTGAAGGGAAATGGAACTTTAGCAGCATCAAAATTTCTCTTTGAAAAGTGGAATTTTGTGTGCTTTTCTAGGGTTTAGGACCTAGAATGACAATCTTCCAACACTCTCATTTAGGGATGACCCTATGAGATCTCAATGTAAAGGAGAAAGAGATCTTGCAATAGGGTTGTCCTAAAGGTTGAATGTAAACTAATGAGGGGTTCACCACCAAGTTTAGACTTGGAAAGATAAATGAAATGCAAGATGTAATGCTTCACTAAATGACCTAAAAATGCAAATGAAACAAAACATAAAGATGTAAGTCAGAATGTGTGCACCTAGAAATTTGAAGATGACTGGAAGGAGCTCTAAAATGATAGAAATTATGAATTTAATGTTGACTGGGACTCATTTGCTAGGCTGGGTGAATCACTCCAAAATCTGGGTTTTTGTGCAGAAAAATGAATCGAGCAAATGGGTATTCGAAACTATAAAAATTTGAATTTTGACCTAAACTAGGACTCATTTGCCAGAAGTGGCAAATTGGTCAAGTTAGGGTTTTATGGAACTTCAAAGTTTGAATCTAGTTTGCTCATTCTGCTTCTCCAGGTTTTCGGATTCGAATATCTATAAATCAACTTGTAGGTGTTCTCCAAGTATCTCCAATGCAAGGTGACAACTTTGACAACTTTCTCCAAACTTGCTCCTCAATGTATCGTCAATCTAAACGTGGAAATCACACACAAAGGAGAGGGAAAAATGTTGTTTTGTTAGTGGATAGGGGTTTGCCTTGGTCAAACCCCGTTTTGGTAATCAAACCTTGAAATAAAATGAAATAGGAATGGAGAATGATGAATGAAAAAAATACGATGTTGCAACTCACTAGACCCTGGCAATGAGAGGCTAAAAACATGTATGAGATGGATCCAATGGATATAGATCTTGACTCTTGCTTGAATAGGATAGATATTTAAAAAAATGATAGCTTGAATCATGAAACCCTACATCATAATTGTTAGCTCAAAAACTAGCATGATGCATGAAGTCTTTGACATGATGCTTGAATGCTACTTTAAAATGCTTGATAATCTTCTCTTGAATTCTCTTGCATGATCTTGTGAATGTTTGAATTCTCTTATGAACTCAAACTTGCTATAGTAATTCTCTCACAAAACTCTTAGGTGAAAATGAGTGAATGAACCTTGTATCTATACTTAATTATGCAAGAATTCCTAAAATTATAACACTGCAAGTTGACATTAGATCTAGGAGGATAAAATCCCATCAAAAAGTTGAATTAATTTTTATTTTGGGCCACATGGTACTCATTTGGACAAGGTGGAAAATGAGTCCCATTAGGCATAATTTATGGGACCATTTTAAAAAATGCTTAGAAAGGTGTGAAACCAAGTTTGGGACCCAAAGACCTAGGTGGGGCTCATTCAACCAAGGTGGTGAATGAGTCCCATCAAACATAATTTATGGGACCATTTTTAAAAATGCTTAGAAAGGTGTGAAACTAGGCTTGGGACCCAAAGACCTAGGTGGGGCTCATTCACCCTAGGTGGCGAATGAGTCCCAGATCGCTAAATCTGGGCCACACAAGCCAAAAACACCTAAATTATGATTGGGTATTGATTTGTGTTAGGATCATCCTCAAAAAGATGCATTAAATGAGGCTTGTGGATGTAAAATAAGGACAATTAAAGCATAAAGAAGCCCAATTATAAATAACAACCCTAGAAAAGTGTGAAAGTGTGTTACACTACTTTACAACACTCCAAATAAGGCATGATTAGTTTTAGTTAGTTCACAAGGGCCCAAGATCTAATGCGAGTGTGTTAAACACATTACAAAACTAAGTCAAGACAACACTAAGCTCAATTTAGCAAGGAGGGCCCAAAGAAGTGTGAAAATGTCATCGACAACATTTTTCGACACTACACTCTTAAGTGTAATAGCATTATGATTAGACTTGGTTCTAGGAAAAGTAGTTAAGATGAGGTTATGGGAAATATTCCAATTAGCAGAAACTAGGAACTAGTCAAGTTTAACTTGAAATAGATGGTTACCTAACCTCCTATTAGACCAAGTGAACAAAGAACCAAGCAAGGGAATATCAAAGAGCCCAATAGAGTTAAGGAATCTAGACAAATCCATCATACTATTAGAAAAATCCTCTAGCTCCCCCAAATTTTCTGAAGGAAGAAGTGGAGAGTTGAAGTCTCCTCCAAGCATCAATTAATCCTCCATTCTACACTTTATGTTATTAGCTAAGAAATTTCAAAGCGACAATCTATCTAGATGATAATTATGACCATAGATATTAAACAAATTCCATTTCTCCAAAGTGATAAGGTCTTCAAAGGAAACCATAAGATTTTTTTTTCTAGAAAATCCCATAGTACCTTTAAGTTTAGAGGTATTCCACAAAGTGACAATACCCCCTAAGGAATCTTCAACATCACTCACAACACAGTTATCACTAGGCCAAAAATTATTAACAACCTTATTAAAAAATTCTTCATTTTAGTTTCTTGAAGCAAAAGAACAACTTTATTATCTACCATGTAAGTTTTAACTAAGTGTTGTTTATCAGGGTTGTTGAGGCCCCTTATATTCCAAGAGATAATATTCATAAACATAGGAAACATAAAAGAAAAATCACCTTGATTATGTTAGGGTAGGGGGAGTGGCACCCCTTACTTCTTAGACTTTGGCCCCGAAATTGAGTCCAGTGTATTACTTCTTCTTGAAGCCACATCATGAACAATGTCTTTATTTTTGGTATCCTTCTGAGAAGGTCTACCTACCTTATTCCCTCCTCCCACATTTGGTTTATTCTTCTTTTTTTACTTACAGTTAGTTTGAATCTAGTCCTCATCAACCGCTTCATCTGAAGGGGGGACATGAAGCCCAACAGGGCCATAGATTTCTTCATGTTCTTTCCTTCTTTTTGACTAAGAAGGGCTAAATTATCTCCAAATTATTTCTATGGAGAAGAGACAAGGGAAAAGGAGTCCTTGTCCCAACCTTTTTGATAGACAATCTCACCTTCCTCTACATATTCATAATTGTCTTCAAGGTGATGAGTATCTAGATTTGTTTCTAATCTTACAAGGAGAGCTTCTGCCGAATTGGCCTCTTCAGCCTTTTTGATCTCATATTGTGGCCCATCAAAAATATTTTGTTTCAGGCCATCCATAGTAGCAACTGTTAGACCTTCCTCAAGAGGAAACTTTTGTGACACTTGAAGATTGTCCAACTTATACAACTTACTTTCAAGGGGGCAACTTGTGCCTCCATTTCAATACCTATTACCTTGGGAGAGGCATAATATTTGATGAAAACCTTTAAAACTATGCTTTTCGCCTTCTCAAGGATAGTTTTGAGGAACAACAACATTCATAGGTTGGGTAGTAACATTGGATTGAGTAGTAGGCTTTTTAGGGAGTCAAATTCCTCATTTTTCAGATTTTGGAACCTCCTATTGCAAGTATCGTGGAGGTGACCAAATTTCTTGTGCAATTTTGATAATAAAATCTAGCATTTTCGTATTCTAGAGTTTGATAACAATTACCAAACTTCAACTTCAAGACCACTAAAGTAGGAAAAACGGTATTAACAGCCACATAAACACATATCTGAGCAAAGACCAATCTAGAATTCTCTTGAGTGATCTTGTCAACAATCAAGCGGCTACCAAATGAATTAGAAACCCCCTTGAAAATGCCTAAACTCAAAAATTCTAAAGTGTAGCCTAGGGAGATGCACCTAGGTTGGGGTGACAACACCTAGATCAACAGATGGGTCAAAACCCAATTTCCACTTGCACAATGACATAAAGTTCTTAAACCCAACATCAAAAGGCCAAGGTCCCCACATAAGAAACTTTATCATGTCTTCATACAACAAAGCTAAAGAGTGAATGACCTTTGAATGTAGCACATATAGTAATACTTCCTTTTAAATTCCAAACAAAGTCAACCCATTGCCTTACCTAGTCAATATTTAGGTGGTACACTAAGAATTTACCCACCAATGACAACTCGAGGCCATCTATTTCTTGGATAATAAGTGCTTCACGAACATCAATTTCCTAACCATCCATTGAACATGAGACAAATTCTATATTTAGCCTAGCCATAGCTGGCAAACCTCCACCAACCATTTTGTCCACAAATGAAGCTGGGCCTTCTTCAAAGAAAAATACTCCAAACCAAAAGGGGGCGATAAGGGGACTTGCCAGTTGTACAAGCTACCAGTCCCACGAATTATTTTATATGGCCTATATGCAATTTAACAATCAAGAAGAAAGAGTTTGGATTCCTAAATTGCTTAGTAATGAGCATATTTAGGGAACATGTGGTACATGGAGTAGCCATTTTGGTGTACTATTCAATAAATGACATAACCTTGAATTTACATTATTACATAATGCTAGTAGGGGCTTTGTCTTTTGTTTACTATTTTACCCATCTTATAGAATATCAAGACACCATTCTAAGGTGATTGAGTCATTCTAGATTGTAAACATTGAATTTCATTGATTTCCATACATAAGTGTGTTACCTCAAGGTGGATTTATGTCATCCTCCATGATATGTTTAAAAATAGATAAGTGTAGTGGATATGTGATGCATAAGCATATAGGTATGCTAATTGACAATGAATCACATAGAGATTGGAATCGGTCATGCATGTTAGTTGCATATTGCTAGATCCTTTGTGATAGGTCAGGGTTCTCTAGTGGAGTAGCACAATGAAGCTAATGGGTCATGGTAGGGTGGATATCACCTTGATGATGCTCTTTCTTTTTCCACTTCAAGTTATAGAAGGAAATGGTATAGGTTCTATAATGCAAATGATGATATATTGTTTATTTTATTTCTTATTTATTTAAGATGAGTAAATGGCTCTTACTTGAATACTTATATTTATTATTTACAACACGATAGCTTTGAATTGTTATGAAAGGGCATGGCTACTATAATTAGATTGGTTGCATATGCTATTAATCCAATTTCAAAATGTGTGTATTAGTAGCTATATCTTATTATGATTCAAGTTTTATACTTATGCCAAGGTACTGTAAATGGATTTATGATAATTGTATGATAATGGTAATAGTTGTAGAACCATTTTATATGTTAGAAAAAAGTCAATCAACTGTTTAAATCCATTATATTGGATCTACATTAGCTTCATGTTATTTATTGATTTCCACACTTAATCAATGATTAATTTGGTAATTGTTACACTAAGGGTAAAAGTACAAAAGCGTATCATACTTTTGGCCAACTTATCAACACAATTTTGATCAAACATATGATCTAGCTAGATTCATTGTAGCTAAGTTAGATATGGCCACAAATTTTCCAAATAATAGTTTTTATTAATTGCATATGTAACACCAATTTGAGGCCAATTTACCAAAAAAATAAAATTATATAAAAATCTTGACACTTCAACATCTCCTACTCATGTAAATAACATTTTTTTAAATAATAAATAATACCTTTTGTAGATCTATAAGTGTACTTTTCAAATATATAGTTTTTCATATTTTAATTATCTTTTATTTTTTATTTGTTACTAAAAGTAGGTTATCAAGACCAAAATTTAAGGTTTTAAATATTATTTGATCAAGAAAAAATACTAAAATTTATTAAAAAAACTATAAAAATATGGTGCAATAGATAAAAGATTATATGTCAAGATGGTATACAATTTTTTTATATTTTGGATAAATAGCTAAGACAAAGGTGACATCCTATGGGAACAATTATGTTTTCAATACACCCACATTTTATATGTAATTTTCTAATGTAGTCATGATTATAATCCTTTTCAGTCTTTATAGTTTTTTGTATATGTGTGACCAGCTATGTTTCATCGATATACGGCATAATTAGGATCTTTGAATGCCCATATAGTGCCAACACTATCAAAAGCTTACAAGCCCTCCTTGATAATTAAATAAAGCCTTTGTGAGGGTTTGGTGAATTGTTCAACTAGGAACCTATCCTCTAAATTGTGTATCCACTCATAAACACCAAGTTGATTGAACATTAGAAAGACCTTATATTTTTGGCAGCATTGTTGAGGACAGTGTTACATTCATGATTCTCCCGTGTAATTTCAAGCTTTAATAGTTTAGTGTTTTGTTTTTAGCATTCGAGAAATTAGATTTTAGTCATCAAAACAAAAACGCTTTACTAACAATGTGCAAGAACCACTAATCTAAAGATTCATAATCATTGTATGTGGATGCAACAAGATGCTTTGGAAATATTTCTCCCCTCAGCACACGAAGCTATAGAGTACACTGGTGGACAAAGTAAATAGAGTGAGGCTATTCCTGAAGAAGAATCATCCCTAACACTAGTACCCACACATGACATAGAGTATACTTCCCACACACATCAACATCATGGCTGATGCAATAGTTGAGATCCATCAAAGCATGTCACCTTTGAGTTCCCCATTGCCAACCAGGAGAGAGAAACAATTCAGAGGACATGTTCATAAATATGTATTTACATGCTTTTTTTCTTTTCTTATTTTAATTTTAGCAACTCTTTTACACTCTATACCCATACACCCACACACTCCACACATATATTTATAACTATTTATGCATATATTTTTGTGTAATCATTCTTTGCACACTACAATTTTTATTTATTTAATTTAGTTATATCAATGATCATATTTATATATTTTTTCATTTATATTTGTATTTATTCACATATATTCAGGTTTGTCTAAATTTTTATGAACTATTTCTATGCTTATATTTTGTATGCATTGGTTTGCACCCATCATTGTGTATTTAAATAAAGATATATATATTTACTTGTTTTTTTTCACTTTTTATAGATTTTTAATTTCACTTACTATACAATTAATTTTTCTTTTAGTTATATATTCTTAATTTTCTTGCACTTTTATTCTTTTCTATTTTTATATTAGTTTCTACCATACTACACATATACTATATACTGTATTATATTTTTATATTTTCTTTTATGCTTATATTTATGCTTTCCATTATAGATATACTTATTATTCCTTTTACCTTGCCACTCTCATCTATTTTGTATATTTTGTATATTTTTTAACTTACACATTTTCATTTATTTATGACTTATTATATACCTATTATTCATAATAAATATTTATATATAATCTATTCATTATATATATATAATTTATCATCTAGTTTAATATCTTTTGGTGTTTAGTTTTTATCTTTTATACTTATTTTATATTTAAAATGTATATATTATAAAACTATTATGTATAAAGGTTATATTAAAATACTTATTATATTTTTATCATCTATTTTAATAATTTTTGGTGTTTAGTTTTCATCTTTTATATATATTCAAAACATTTATATATTCATAAATATTAGTTATGTTTAATGTCTATATTATAATTTTTTTTTATTCGTAAGACCTAACCAAAGTTGCATGTATTATATTAAAATCAAAAGTATTACATCTTGTCCAAGCCCAAAATTGAGGCAAATTGATCAGACAATAAGGATAGCCCACATACAATGACACTAAAAAACTAGACCCAAGCTACATAAAACAAAGACAACAATCTAAATAAACTGACATCCCTGAAGATTAAGAGCAACTACCAAGTACAACCCAAACGCCACCCTAACACCACTAGTGAGAAAAAAATGGAGAAGCCAACCCCAAAATCAGTCCAACTCATCATAAAAATTGACCCCCTCCACCACCGTCACGAAACCCAACGCCCATTGCAAACCATCAGTCTCGACCAAGCCAAGGCAATGACAAAGGAAGTCACAACCCAACCGAGCCCAACGCCTACATTGAATGAGAGCCCGAGCAGCTATGTTTAAAATGAAAGGATGTCATTCCACTTGCACCCCCTTCTACAACATACACACCATATCATCCGACCTTGGTATCCCAACACCAAGATCAACCATAGTGACAATGTCCAAGTCATCCCTGATGACAACCGCCTTGAACACTTCCTGCAACAAGAGCAGGCATTACACCTTCGCAATTCCAAGATCCAGAAGAGCGGCCAAGAAGAATGAGGAGATGTCTGAATTCACCCTATGCCAATTTTCCATGATGGAAAAGTCTCTTCCAATCGCCATTCTAACTGCTTCCAAATAGAGCACATCCTTCACTCGATTAAGATGTCGATTCGTTATGAAACCCAAGAATGCTGATTAGCGCTTAGAGCATCGAAGCCTAATTGGAGTCCTCATGGTTTAAATAGTGTGAGCCATCAGGATCATCACCCAACCTTAAATAAACTCAGCCTTAACTCCGCACACTTAAGTCATCACCATAATACATCATCCTAAATGCACGAGGCATTACGTGGCCATTGCCGGACCTCAATGTGGGCCGTGTAGTTAATAATGATGGTACTTTCTGATCAAGATACAATCACAGGTCGTAGTACCCGAGGGGGACAGTTAGCAATTTTTTGTCCAAACACATCCATTCCAATCCTTGCCAACACAAAGGAGTAAATAGTCCTACCACTAAGGCAACTTCACTTGCCATCACACAAATCTATTGGTACCAAATTGGGGGCGCTGTCATTACACCTCATTGGATTCAAAAAACCTAGTAATGCTGTGAGTAGCTGAAGTCCTTGATCATTAGTGAATGTCTTATCAAACCACTTTTACTGATGACATCACCCCGTCCCAAAATGAAGAGAATTTCCTATGTGCCAAATCTATCCATCAAGGTATAGACAAGTGGCACCGCAACTCATGGGCATCCAATTCAAGAACCATCCACGCCTCTGTTTGCCAATGCATCTACATCAGCATTCCCTTCTCTATAGATATGATTCACTGTGAATAGCTCAAAGGTTTACAACTTTTTCAGTGCCAGATCTAGTAGCACTCGCAGCTTCCAATTGAACGTATCCCTCCTCCAGATGACATTAATCACCAATGCTGAATCCCCTTCAATGACCTCTTTCTTCAAACCCAACTCTGATCACATCGAGATTCCATGGATGAGAGCTAAGAATTTAGCTTCGTTGTTTGTACCACAGAGAAATTTCTTAGCTTTGGCTCTCACCACTATCCCATGACAGTCCTTGACGATGTATCCAACACCTGATGACCCAGGGTTGCCTCTAGAAGCCCCATCAAAATTCAATTTGACCCAACCCTCCAGGGGAGGAGACCAAATGGTCCCCGCCCTTTCTTCTTTGGCCTCCTTGCCGCCCTTCCCAACCCACCTAGGGATTCGAAGCAAAGGCATAGCAATCCGAAGCCAAGCATCCCACTCTAAGAAAAACTTATCGTGGCACATTCTGTGATCTAGTTTTGCATTCAATGTTTCAACCAATGTTGCCTCAATTTTACTGATAAGGGAGAAAACACTCATGCTTTTACCCTGGAACAACCTTCTATTCCTTTCCTTCCAAAGCTCCCACACCATGATTGAGGGGCTAATAATCCATGTCGCTAAAAATAGAATTCCTTTTTAGTACTGGCCAAGCAGAAAACAAACAACGAAGGTCATTTGGGAGAGCACTACTCTACCCTAGCAAATGGATAGCTCAACAAGATGTGGTCACATGACTCCTCTTCATTCTCACACAGAACACATCTTGACAGACCTTGAAAGCCAATATGATGAAATCTTTCAGCTGTCAATATTTTCTTCTGAACTGCAGCCCAAGCAAAGGTTCCCGCTTTGGGAGGGCACATACTATTCCAACATAAATTCAGGGGCAGATCCATGCGGTCATTGCATCACTGCTTATATAACATATTGTAGCCATCCTTGACAGTATAACTACATGTATTGGCCCCCGCCCAGAACAATCGGTCCGCGCCATCTCGAATTACCAATGTGTGTTTAGCCAAAGTCTCGTTTAGTAGCTACACATCCCTTTGGGGAAGATTCAGGCAACCGAAGTCCTTCCACTTCCAACCAAAGGGCAGGATTTCTTCACTTTTGACAATATAGTCTTTGACGTGAATGCCCCATAGGAGATTGAGCAAAACCTTTACCTCATGCACTTCAATTAGACTATCTAAACTTGCATAACCAACCCATGAATCCTCCCAAAATAGTGCTTTGCTCCCATCACGAACATCCCAGGAGAGGTATTCACCAATTGCACCTTTACACCTCTGCATAAAATTCTAGATCCGCGATCCAAAGGGAGGTTCGGCAGTATTCAAGATGTCCCTATTAGTGACCCCATCCAAATACTTATGTTGCAAAATCTTGGCCCACTTACTTTGAGATTCTTTATGCATTCGCCACACTAGCTTGGCCCCAAGATCTTTGTTCTGCAGACTCAACCTTTTGAAACCTAGCCCACCATCCTCCCTGGAATGATAAAGCTTATCCCAGGCAATTAAATCTATTTTGCGCTTCTCCTTATTTCCTTGCTAGAGAAAGGTTCTGGACTACTTTGTTAAATTTGTATCAACACCCATGGGTAGTGCCAAGACTGAAATCAAATATATGGGGAGGGCAGAGAGCACTGACTTGATCAAGGTAATTCGCCTGACCCAAGACAACCACTTTCCTTTCCATGAATTCAGCCTCACATTTAGCTTGGTTTTTAGTGGATCCCATAACCCAGTGGATTTCAAGCCCTTATTAAGTGAAATGCCCAAATAAGTACATGGAAACTCTCCTTTCTTGAAATTGAGAACCCTCATAATCTCCCGCTCCTTATGAGCACATGTATTGAAGATTATTTTTTTGATTTCTCCCTATTCACCAGTTGGCCTGAAGCCAATGAGTACTTTCCCAAGATCTCATTTAGATTGCTAGCCTCCTTTCGCTTAGCAGACCCCATTAACATTGTATCATTAGCAAACTGCTGGTGAGATACAAGCTATAAAGTATTGGTAACTTCAGTTCCTTCTACCTGACCTCCATGGACATTGGCTGAGATTAGGCAGCCCAAGGCTTCAACTATGAGAATATATAAGGGAGAGATTGGGTCCCCTTGTCGGAGCCCCCTAGACACCTCGAAGAAACCTTCCAGTGTACCATTTACTAGAACTGAGAAGCGTGGATTGAAATGCATGTGAACACCCAATCAAACCATCTTTTATTGAAGCCGAAAGCCTCCAACACTTTGAGCAAAAACGCCAATCAACCATATCATAGGCTTTCTTAATATCCAGTTTTATGAGTATGCTAGCTTGTTTGGATTGCTTGACTGGATGTATAACTTCTTGTGCCACAATTATTCCATCTAGAATAGATCTCCCCGATACAAAGCCTAACTGCTCTTCGGATATTAACTTTGGCATAATGAGCTTGAGACGATTTGCCATAGCCTTTGTCATAACCTTGTAAATCGTGTTGCAGAGAGAAATGGGCTCGTATTCATCCCAAGATTTTGTTGTTTCCTTCTTCAGAATCAATGCAATCAGAGTATTATTTACCTCATGCAATAGATTCCTTGAGTTCCAAGAGGCTTCAATAGCATCTGCCATTTCCACCCCAATTAGAACCCAAAATCTCTGGAAGAATCCTGCCGACAGCCCATCCAGACCAAGAGCCTTGTCTGGGTGAAGTTGGAATAAAGCAGTTTTGATTTCTTCTCTTGAGAAGCACTTATTCAACCTTTTGTTTTGTTCCACTATAACAAGTTTAGGTATGTTTCAAAGGAGGTTCGTTTGATTCCTCAAGCTTGACCCACCTTCATGATTTAGCAACTTTTGGAAGAAACAAACCACATCCTAAACCACTGCTTTGGGATCCTCAATTATAGACCCGTTAGACGACTTTATATTCAAAATTCTGTTCACACACATCCTTTACTTTGTGCTATTATGAATTTTTTTTTATGTTTTTGTCCCCTCTTACCTAGATTTCCCTAGATTTCTGCCTCCAAAAAAGTTCCTCTTTTGCTAACACATCTTCATATTTTCCTATCAATTCTTTCTTCCTAAGATGAATCTGCCAGTTCATCCCATCCCAGAATATAGTCTTCTCCAATTCTTGAAGCTTTGTTTCATTTTATTCCTTGGTCTCAAAAATGTTTTTAAAGTGGGCCCAATTCTAATCCTTTATTTTCTACTTCAGTCATTTCAACTTTGTTGTTAGGCAGAACATCTTGGAGCCAATAACATGAAAGCCCTTCCACCAGGTTTCAACCAGCCCGAAGAAATCAGGGTCCTTGAACCACATATTTTCAAACTTGAAGGGCGACCTGAGTGGGCTTCTATCCTCAAATATTTCTAATTGAATTGTATGGTGATCTAACCCTGAGAAAGGAATGATACTCGCTTCCCATAAAAAGGGAAATGCACCAAGACAACTACTAAAGAGAAATCTATCCAAATTCTCTGCAATTTGGTTGAAATCGAACCTCTTATTGGTCCATGTATAGGACCCATTCTTGAATTCAATACTCAAAAATTGGTTCCTAGTAATCCAGTCCCTAAAATCCTTCTACAACTGGTTTTCTTTCTGGATGCCAACAAACTTATCCTTGCCTTCCAAGATTGCATTGAAATCCTCGGCAATAAAGAAATTATCACCTTGAAACCGATTCAAAAACTTCTCAATATCTTGCCACAGATTACATTTTTAAATGCAAGAATTTGGACCATAGCCATTTACCAGTCCAAATTTCAATTTTGAATGTATGCTTTGAATCCTGCAACCAAGCCAATGTGAACCTGCTCCTAGCTCCTCCACTTGAGTCGTTTGTACCTTCCAAAATAATGCTAAAGCACTTGAAGCCCCCTTAGCATGTACCCCTGAAGCATTCCAACGTCTCAATTTATTCTTTATTGTGTCAAAATCAACTACAGATAACTTGGTTTCTTGAACTAGGACAATATCATCTTTAACCAGCTCCAACCAGCACTTTACCAAGCGCTGCAGCCCCTAACATTTGACGAAAGGAGCTTCATGGGGACCCGGGACGGGGGCATCCCTTCCCTGACATCAAAAGCATGGGTAACTTATCTTGTCTAGCAACATCACCGTCAATGGCTCTCAATTCCTGATGAGTCTTCCTGCCTTGTGGATTCTTTTTTCCACAATCAAGTTTCATCTTCTTTGCCGATTTTTGTTGAATGCCCAAAGTAGTAGGAGTTTTAGGAAGCTCAGTATCATCATCAGGGTCCTCCATTTCCTCCAAGAGCATTTGACGCTCTTCTTTCCCAAGCTCACCCAATGATGTATCCAACACTTCCAGCTCTGCCCCTGCTCCAATATCGTCCAAATGAGACTCCATTGCTACTTGCCAGTGCCCTTCAGACTCCTTTGCAAATTGTAGGACACAATCATAATGTCTTCCCCAATTCCATCTGCCATATCGCCTACCTCCCCAACAGGCGCATTGTTTTTTGAAAATGGCTTCCACACCACCAAAGCTTTTGTGTTATCCACATGCTCTTCACACGCTCTCAAATCAAAATCAACCCCGTTCACATGCGCCAAAATTTTCTACTCTTTTGAAGACCCCGAAGCCAAAGGGTCATTATCAACATTCTTTACTACTCTTCTCCAACATCTTGCCACCGGCCCCCTGTGGCTGTAGCTTGCTGGGGGAGTCAAACTTCATAACCATATCAGGTTCAGACCCAGACAAACCCACCTTGATGCTCCAACAGTCAACATGCTTCTTGGAAGGAATTTGCAGTCTGCTACTAAATGCTCAATCGACACCTTCTGGCACCATTTCTTGTTTGAAGTCATTAACTCCAGATCATTGACCACCCCTTCTACTAGATCCACCATTATCGCCACCCTAACCTTTTTCCCAGGTATACCATTGAGAAAGTTTTCATCTACCCCCCAAAAAAGGCTCGGCTTCACCTATTTCCATTAGGGCATCCCCACTCCAATACTCTGCCAGCAAACCTTCGAAACAAATCCACATTGGCATAGATTTTATTCGATGACTTCCTGGGTCAAAATTCGTGACCCACTCCATACAACAAAATCCATGATTTTAAAAAATAGAGTCTCTCCATACAATTTATTTTGTTTCAACTTAGTGTCTATGCATTCAATTAGCATATAATCTTGAGCAAGGGGGTGAACACTTACCCTATTCTCGAATTTGTTCATCCACCATTTCTTTATTTTCTCATAGTTAGCCCCTTCACGGCACCACTTCGCTATGAGAGCCCGCTCTCTCAATCGCTCAATCCGCGAATTCAAAATTCCGGATGGGACCACCACTGCCTGACTGCGAGACTTCCAACCAGGATTCTTCCTCAATGTCGAGCTCTTTTTCCTACCTTTCACATCTGCATTGGAAGGCATAGGCCCATTTCCATTGCCTGCTTTCGTCCGACTAGCCCAGCGGCTGCTAGTGCACACCTTGCTTCCCATTGTTTTGTCTTGCCAATTCTGCGAAGTATCAGCCCTTGGAATATTATTTTCCCCAAACCACCCACTCCTAAAGCCCTTTGTCTGGTTCTGATCCCAAACTCTATGGTTGAAATGGCTTCCGTTTAGAAATCGCCTCCCACCTTCGCTTACTTTTAGATCATGATGCTGCACTTTGTCTGCATTTCGCCACCCTGGGAACATCGTGCGATTCTCCCACCTACGCTGAGCAACCCTAGCATTCTGTTTGGAGTTGTCTCTGGTGTGAAGCTCCACATTCCAGTAATAGGGATGGCACCGATCCACCCATCTCCCCTGCTCGAACACCCACTGAGGAATGTAGCCATTTTCACCCGCCCTCCTTTTTGCAGCCTTCGACTCTTGTGGATACTCATCCGCTTCAATGTCGCCCTACGCCCTGCCACGAAGATCGCTTGCTCTCTTCTCTCTTTTTTTTTTTTTCGCAAATCCGCGTTTTCCATTTTCCTTCTAGACAAGAGATTTTTCTTCGTGATGCAAAAATTCTCACACAATCAAAATCAGAAATCATTGCAATGAACATTATGAATTGTGGAAATTTGATATCTTTAACTAAGAGATCTTTATATTATAAACTTATTATGTATAATAATTATATTAGAATACTTATTATGTATAAGGATATATGCTTATACTCTTATAAATTCTCTCTTTAAGTTATTTTCTTTCTTTATCCTTAAGTTTCTATTTTTTTCATTTATTCTCCATCTCATATTTATATTTTATATCTAATCAAATTTATGTTTTTAGTTGAAAGTTTGGGCATCTTAGGATTTTTTATATTAATAATACTCTTTTTAATTTAATTTGAATTAATTTTATTATTCTTGGTTTAATTCTCTCTCTCATTCAATCTTTTTAAAGTCTTATCTGCACTCCATTTCTACTATTTCCTCTTCCTATGATGGATCAGTAAGTGTGATCCAGAACATCGATTGAAAATCATACATAGTTTAATCTAAAAACTTGCTCTAATCAACTTCATGGACTGTGGAAAACTTATATCAACTACTAATTTAATTGTTCCTTACATTTTGCATTACAATTTTTGTAAATGAATGTGTAACTATGTTTTTAATATGTTAAAATTAAAATTTAACTATTCATAACATTATTGTAGATTAGCCATCAACAACCTATCATGACCTCCTTCTTGCAAAAGATGTAGGGATTAGGAAAATTTGGTTGGAAGGTGATTCACTTAACATTGTTAATTTTTTAAAGAAGATGCATCCTCTCTCATGGTCCATTTTTAATGTCATCGAAGATACTTTAGCCCTTCTAAGCTCTTTTGATGATTTATTTGTGTCACATGTTTTTTGTGAAGCTAATTCCTTAGCTAATGAATTTACGAACATGGGGGTTTCTTCTCATAAGTGTTGGAATTCTCATGATGTCATCCCTATTAATACTTAGAGCATTATTAATCATGATCAAAGATTGTATCAAGCTGGTAGTCCTTTTGGGAGGTAAAGGATATTTAATTTGGTTTTATCTCCTCTCTATTTGGATTAGACGTATGGAGTTCAACACATGTCCATTTAATAATTGCAAATCATGTGGTAATGAGCTGAAGGATGTGGTCATTATTCTTAGGAGTCCTTGTCTTGTCAGGCTCACAAGGATTATGGGGGCTTTATTCTTGTGTATTTGAAACTTTATTTTTGTGAACCAAACTAAGGAGAAGACATCAATGTGGGGTGATCTTGCTACCATGGGGGGTGATCGTTGCAAAAAAAAACTATTACATGTGATGAGTTTAGAGACAATGCTATGGTTTGGGAGATCCTGAAGAAGAGGGTAGTGTGTCCTTATCTTCTTAAGCTTCATGGTTTTGATTTGAAGGTCACTGAGGATTTTGTCAATGGATGGAGAAATTATGTGTTGTGTGTTCTTGGTGTGGAGGTTGATATCACAAAGGGATTTATAGCTAAAGTGATGGGGTTACATACTAAGGGGAAGAAATTCTATAGGGACCGTTCAACCTCAAAGTGTGCTCTAGCTAAATTTTTCAAGGGCAAGGAACGGGTTAAGCTCAGGAGTTTGGGATGTGGTGGGTATAACCGCTTCTCCATCAAGCCCCTTTGGAGGGATGTCATCTTGGATATAATGAGGTATTTTACCTTAGATGGTAGATTCTCGACCATCTATGGTTTTCATTTCATGTTGTTAAACCATTTTAGGCACAATAATTTGGTTTATTTTCCATTATTTATTGTTATCAATGGAAAATGGTATTGTGGATAACAAAAAAATTCTAATAAAGCCATCTTACATGAGGGATTATGCTTCTAATTATGGAGTTTGTGAAAGCAAAGTATGTCCTTGAAATTTCTAAGATCTCCAGTGGGTGTAAAGGTAAGGGTGCCCTTCTTGGCTATGAAACAAGGGATTCTACTGATGAGTGGGAAGGGGATGAGGAGGTGGGGTCTTCTGAGGATATTTCAACCTTGAAGAAAGTTGATGGTAAGAAGCCAAAGAAGAAACCTAAGTTTGAGGTGTCTCCTTCTTGGTCGGGTGGGTATAATACAGATGTGGATATGAAGGAGGTGGCTTCTACTAGTATTGAGTGTGGCTAAGGGGAAGAAAGGGAGTTAAAAAGAGGCTAAGATGGCTTGCGAGAAAGGTAAAAGCATGGAAGGGGAATGTGATAAAGGAATTGGGGATAATTCCCCTAATCAAACGAGGATTGCTACTCGTGATGGCTAGGGTAATGTGTAAGGTGCTGCCAAAGATGGGAAGGGTCAACTGGATTTGTTGGTAGACATATTAAATCCAAGAGGGAAGAGGCTGAGGTTGAAGTGGTCAACTTGGATGATTCTCTTGTTCATGGCATTTCAAAGGGAAAAGTTAGGATGTCTAAGGACTAGCCCGAGAGGTTGGCTAATCTAATGGAAGAGCCTCTCAATTGGGAGAAGCTTAATATGGATTTTGTGGTTAGAATGGTTGAGGATGGAAAGGGAAACCTCCTTTCTCTATTCATATGGCTTCTTTTGAAGGTCAAAGAAATCAACACCAAAATGAATACTATGTATACTATCAATGTTGGTTTGGTCAATGATAGTAAAAGGGAATGGATTGTGCACAACAGGGTTAGACCTATGAATACCATCCTTGATAAGGTTGTGACTAATGCTGCTAAATTGGGTAGGGATCATGAGTCTAGTATGGTATCCCTTGAGGATAAAGTCAACAAAATCTATGAAGACATGAGCACTATTGTACAGGTTAGTAGTCAATCTCTCCATACTATTGCCTAGGGGCTCACTATTCTAAATGAAAATCCTGCATGTGGACTGGCAAACCACTTTATATTGGTGAGAAAGTGCAAGAGTTTATTGTTGAAGGTCATAAAAATATGATGGAGAAGAGCAAGGATAAGGGGTCGTGTGTGAGAACTAGAAGCAAGACTAAGAAAAGGGTTGTCATTCCTATTCAAGAGCTGGATGATGTGGTGGAGATCCATGAGAATTTCATCTCCATTAATTTAGAAGTTGCTAACTTTTTTTTTTCTTTTCTGAAATCAGCAAAATCTGATTTGCATGAGAAAATGAAGATAGTTACGCTCAAAATTTCAAGATGCGACAAGAAAAAAATTTGAAGTTTTTCGAGTCTAGTTTTTAAGATACTTTAAAAAAAAAATTAATGAAGATTAAGGGTCTGAAAAAGGGGGGGGCCCAAAACAAGTCCTATTTTTATAAAAAAAAAATAGCATAGCGCCTGAGGGCTCCCCCCTTTTTGGTTAACTTTTTTTTTAGAATTTCAAAAATCCCAATGGTGAGAAATTAGCTAACACAATGTAGTTTATCCTCATTCTTTCAGATATTCTTTTAATGAATATATAATATTTTATGAATTTTGAAAGTGGACACATCTTGAAAAGCTAAAATTTGAGCGTGCTCCCCCCCAAATTTTTTGCAAACTAATCGAAAATTGATTTTTTTTTCATCATCTGTAGAATGGAGTCTAGTTTCAAAAAATGTAATTTGTTTCACATTCCGATGAATGAGTAAAAATTATCCTAAAACTAGCACATGTTGGTTTTTGACCAAAAATGAAGGCATTTACAATAGAAGCCATGGATCAAAACCTTAACTAAATCAAAATGATTTTTTTTATATATATTTACATAGCTAAGAGAGAGGTTAACGCTATCATGGTTTTTTTATAAAATTGCATTGAAAGACATGCAAATGAGACAGGGAGCATGGACAAAAATATGAATAAATTTGGCACCCTTTCAAAAAATCACGTCTTTTTCATGAAATGGTTGTCCAAACCTTTGGGTTGGATGCCCAATGCAAAATCCAACCCATAGGGTTGGCAATTCCGAATGCAACTTATTTGGCGCATGCCAAATTTGGCGTGCGCCAAATGGGCTACTTCATTTGGTGAGCGCCAAATGTCTTTCATGACTTTTGGAATGCATTTTTGTAAACTCTTTGATTTTTTCTTTCTCTGTCAGGGATGGGATACTATATACATGAAATAAACATTTAAGTATAAGGTAACATTTACATATGGACATTTAATTTCTTATACTTTAAGTTATATTTCATGTATATATAGGCAGGATGTTTGAGAGTGGTTTTAGATCTCTAGGATTTATAATGCAAATTCTAGTTTTTGGAAGATCTTAAAAATTTCAGACTTAATCAAATTTCAGTAATCAACATGTCAAATTTTAGTAATCAGGAGGTCAAATTTCATCTTTCTCTCACTATCTCCTTCCATTTATCTAACAATAGCTTCCTTGAGCTCAAGAACTATGTCTCTAAATTTCCATCTCTCTCCTTCCCTCTCCAGTATCTATCTCCCTCCCTCCTTCCCTCTCTACATTTCTCTATTTCCCCTCCCTCTCCTTTTATCTCTATATACATCTCTCTACTCTCTATATCACCTCTCTCTATACCTACCTATCCCTCTCTCCCTCTCTCTCCCCTCTTTCTCTCTCCCTCTCTACTTCCCTCTCTACTCTCTATCTCCCCCTCTCTCTCTCCTTCCCTTTCTACTTCTCTCTATCTCACCTCTCTTTCTCCCCCTCTCTCTCCCCCTATCTCTCTCCCTCTCTCTTCCTTTCACCCACCTTACTCTCTACTTCTTGCTATCTAACCTATCCCTCTATATATCTTTTTCTCTCCCCCCTCCTTCCCTCTTAATCTCTCCACCTTCCTCCTTACCTCTCTACTTTTCAGCTCCATCACACATCTCTATCACCTATCTCACTTCTCTCTGTCCCCTTCCCTCTCTACTC
>CM021108.1:113365551-113505099 GCA_007115665.2 Sequoiadendron giganteum
CCCTCTCTCTCTCTCTCCCACTCCCTCCCTCTCTCTCTCTCCTACTCCCTCTCTAAGGTCTTCCCCCCCCCACTATATAATTGAATAAATTATTTCCCTCTCAAGTTTGTTTCTCTTGGGTCTCACTCCCTCCCATGCTACCTACACTAATCAGTGTCACTCCAATGCCCTCTCTCATAATCCCTCTCTATTAGGCCTCACTTACCTCCCACCCTACTTTCTTAGGTCTCTCCTTCCTATCCCCTCTCTCCTACTTTAACTCCCTCTCTGTCAGGCCTCACTTACCTCCAACCCTACTTTCTTAGGTCTCTCCTTCCCACCCCCTCTCTCCCACTTTGACTCCCTCTCCTTCTCTCAAGTGTCTCCCTCCCACCCTCTCTCCCTCTCTCTCTCTTAGGTTTCTCCCTCCCATGTCCTCTCCCTCTCCATCTCTCTCACTCCCTCTATCTCTCTCCCACTTTGTCTCTCTCCCTCTCTCTCAGGTCTCTCCTTTTCAAAACAACATATTTGGCCCTCTCCAAATTTGGTGAGCACCAAATGTGTTTTACCTTGAAATGGTAAAATAAGGCTTGAACCCATGATTCAGGCCCACATTCTCGTGAAGTTATCTGGTTCAACGCTTTATCCAAGTCAGAAACACCTTTTTTTATGCAGTTGACTTCATATTGTACCAATCTATGCTTGATCCATCACCTTTTTACAACCAATCTGCATGGTAGACAACATAGAAGAAGAAATTTTGAAATTTCTACATCATTTTAAATTATCCGAGGTAATATATTCATTTTGGTAAATTGAAATGTTTATATTTAGTATATTTGTTTGTTTTTGACCATATAAACTAAATTTCCTTAATGATTTTATTAATCATAACAATTGGACATATAATTCAACATTGAATTAGATGGGATTTGCATAAAAAAGTTCAATTTTTATGAGTTTGAAGAACAAAAAAATTAAAAACATGACATTTACTTAACATAAATTTACTTATGAATTCTATTTGCATTGATTATAGTAGTCCATTTCCAACATGGCTAGTGGAATTCACTGTATTTCATTCTTTTTCAATTAATTTGGAAAACTTTTATTTTCATATGATTTGGAAAACCTAATAGCTTTCATCAATGTTAATGCAAGTGTCCATTAATTTTTTTGTTCCATAAAAAAATCATTGAACATGTGCTTAGATAAATTCAAGTGAGTTGACATACTTGTTAATGCAATTTTCCATTCATTCATACCATTTACCTTTCTAATAAATAAAAAAATGGGAAATTTTGTGCAATTGAGAATGCTTATTGTCTTTCTAAGTTATCTAATTGTCAAAGAAATAGTGAATAATTATAAGATATAGCATCACAAACCCTTCTTTGAATTCATATTGTTCATGACTTCGTTGACAATCAAAAATTTGGTTTTGAGAAAAATAAACACAAGAGTCTCTAGTTTTCATTTAGGTGGCAACAACTTATATCCTAGGTCAGTGATGCAGAGCAGGAAGACAAAACCTTCAACAATAATTTAATTAGATTAGTTTCAAAAAATCTTCAATCTCACAAACCTCAATTCAATGTTGAACTAACCAATTCACATCTAAAACAAAACAAAGATCATCCATAAATAACAAGATATGCTTTTCAATATGACTACCATTCTAAACCTTTGAAAGATTTTAACAAAAACCACCATGTGTAAGTCTATTTCTCAAAATATTGTATTCATACAACAGTCACTCCTAACAGAATGAAATAAACTCAATATTACTAGAAACTCTAATCCCTGAATTGTTCATCACAACCTTCATAAATCTCAAGTTCAATAATGCTAGTCAAAAGGTCCACAACTTCAAAATCAACGTTCCAAGCCTCTGGTGCAGGAGCACCTTGTAAGCTCAATTTTGTCAAAAATGTCATCTTTTAGTGAGCATGGTCAAATTCTAGGATTTTAGTTAATGTTGAGTATATTGTGTTCAGTAAGGTCAATTAGACCATTTTATAATGTATTTGGAGCTAAGGGAGTTCAGTTGTGTCATAGCTTGTAATTTGGCTAAATGTGGTCAGAAAAGTTGCTAAAAGATGCAAAAGTTGCAGAGTTCGAGAGATTTGGAATGAAATAAAAATATGTTTAATAACCTTCAATGCCTCAAATGAGAGGTTGTTGGTTGATTTGTACCCCATTTTTTTTTATCAAGAAGAACATTATTTTCTAGAAATTTACTGGTTTCTCTCACTTTTCTTGTTGTTGTACGGTCTCTATGGACTCTAAGATGATATGAAACTGGTTGGATGTTGTAAATTATAGAATTTGATTTGATTTCCATCTATTTAGAGGTTCTAACTCTTTGTATAGCGAAAGTTATATTGTTTTTACTATTGCTACTTACTTTCATAGTGTTCTTGGATTGAGGGCTTTCATTATGTAATTCGGCCCATTACACTTTTTCTGCCTACTATAACTTGTGGAATGGGTCCTCTAACTTTTAAAATACATTTATAACCTATTTAGAATGTTTTGGGTTCAAGGTTGGGTGTTTGGGATGATGTTCTAGGATTGTAGCAGGGTCTTTTCATGGTGAAAATTAGGGCTTCAAGTGGTTTTTTGACAAAATGTGGGAAGGACTGTCCATGTAATGTATTATTCACCATGTGCAGGGTCTGGTAAGTGTGTTTTGTGCTTTGTATGGGTCTGGTAGGTCTGGGAGATAGGAGTTTCATTAAAACCCCAAGTATTTTTCTTGAAATTGAGGGTTTGGTGTATTAGGGGTCTAGAGGTCTTGGACCTAGAAAAAAATCAGGAAATTGGAGATTTTGACACATAAAATACTTCTTTTTGAAGATTTTGAGTGAAGGTGTAGTGTTTAAAAGGTACTCTCTTTGTAAATTAGGCTAATTGAAGAGCCTTTTCCAAGGTGGGTCTATTGGAAGTCAATGTTAGTCCAAAGGAGTTGATGTTGGGGTTTACCTATGTTTTATAACTTGTAAATGGGTATCTTAATCATCCCTGATTTTGTCAAGTGTTTTGGAAAATCTTGGTGAAAAGGCCCTTGAACCGGGTTACCTATGCTACAAGGGAAAGCTTGGTAGAAGTTGGGATTTTCAATTGAACATCCAGTTTTGCTTTGGAATCTGATTGATTCTCATTGATTTACTATATTGAATGGTTTCCACCCCTCTCTACATCAAAAATTGTGTTTCTTGGTAAGTTAAGTGATCAAGTTGTGTGTAAGTCTATTAAGAGCCTTCCTCTAAATCTTTGAACAAGTTCATTGTAGATCCCTACATATACTGCAATAGCCTCTAGGTACTTTGACAACTCTTCAAACACACTCAAAATCCCTACTCTAACATCTAACCCTACAAACATATAACTCCATCATGTATGAAAAATATTGTGTAGCATAGGCATGTTTGATAATTCCAAACAACTCGCTGCCTTCTTTCATAAAATGCTTTGGCGTGTTTCATATTTAATGCAATGTAATTAGCGATATCAATATTTTTGTAAAATGCATTACTCAATTTTGTTCTATGTGTGTTTGTGAACATGTAGCATTGAAGGTCATGCCGATGAAATGACCGAAGCCTCTAACACTAGAAGAATGTGCAACTAAAAATACAAGGAGAAGAGAATCAAGAAATGTAGCTCATGAAGCAAAGGAATTGCAGCCCATACAACCACAAATTCCCGTGCAATCTAAAAGAGATGTCAAATTGGAAAAATAAAGGGCACTAATGAGGAAATTTCATGGAAGGACAAGAATGGATACAAAAGTTGGGGGAACATCATCAACCATAGGTGAAGCTCAATGCACATCTCTAGTTGAAGACACATTGACAACAACATGTGGTTTTCTAGGTACATCAGAAATCACATCTCCAATTGAAGACACACCATCAAAAACATTGCGTTTTGAAAGTACATCAACAAACACATCTCTATTTGAAGGCACTCCACAAACGACATCTCAAGTTGGAGGTACAACATCATTTACATGTCAATCTCAAGGTATGTCATCAATTGCACCTACAATTGAAGGTACACGATCTATCCCCGATGTTGTTGACCTTCCCAATATTGACGCACATTTACATTTGAGAACTCCTCCTAGATTTTTGCATAGAAAACCTACATTTTTGATTGATATTGATTCCAATGTTTTGAAATGGATGCCTAATAAGATTCCAAAATGTACATCTCAAAGATATGCACAAAGGATATTGAGTTTGTTTTTTGCAAAGCTAAGTGAGGGTGGAAGATGCCAACTATTTTTGAAATGATGAGGTAACTCAAATGTAGGCCCACCATGAAGGCACTTGGGATAAGAGTTTTGAATGACTCAAGTGAAAATTTCATTGTAAAGAACTTGATGAGTGAATACGAGAGCGTGGGTTCCACCTCACACACAAAGGATAGTTGTGCCACATGATGTGTAATGACAACAACACTGTTAAGCAATCAAGCAAGGAACAAGGTGAACCTTACAAAGGAAAGTAAGTCTTTGAAAATAAGTAGATCATCTCTAATGAGAGCCAAAGGAAGGCATGAAAGAGTGGAGGATCCAATTAGCAATGAGTTATGAGCATTTTCGGGTAGAGTGCCACGAAAAGACACAAGAATTTATCAAGGCTTGAGATCTTTAATTGTGAATTATTGGAAGGATAACACAAGGAACTCTCCTAATCAAAGAGATGTTGTAAGAAGGAGAATTGGTAGTAAAAACTGTGAGCTACATCCAATGCATTATTTGGATACCACTCAAACCCAAATTTTTGCTGATTTTG
This sequence comes from Sequoiadendron giganteum, assembly GCA_007115665.2. Lineage (NCBI taxonomy): Eukaryota > Viridiplantae > Streptophyta > Pinopsida > Cupressales > Cupressaceae > Sequoiadendron > Sequoiadendron giganteum. Next base: position 113,370,336 of record CM021108.1, read on the forward strand.
TACAGATGTTTCCTGAAATTAAAATATGTCAAAGGTATTTTGAAATGCTAAAGCCTTTTTCTGTCAAAATAAATCACACACGCACTACTTGTTGTTGTAGGGTTCATATTGAGTTTTCTAACCATTATGATGTTTATCGACATATATGTGTAGATATGCATACTGACAATGTTTTGCAGGAATGTAACATAATGCCTCCACCTAAATTGTCAAGGAAACTTTTGTCTTCCATTTTATGTGAAAGAGAGGATGGTCAATTTTTTTACAAAAAATCATGTTTGGATGGCACATGTGATCATTGTGGTGGCATGCAACATTTTCCAATTTTCCAACACATGGCTAGTACACACACAATTGGAGACAAAATTGTGGAATTTGGCAAATATAAGATAATGGCATACAGTCTAAAAGATGGGAATGAAGCAAAGAAGTGTGAATTGGTCAGTGATAAGATTCTAGTGTATCAGGTTATGGGCATTTTTTCGTGATTAGGTGGTCTATTATTATGCAACACATACACACAGAGCACAATGGTTGGACTCATAGTTCAAGTTATGCAAGGACACATTTCCACTTTGTCATATCATTTCAGTTGTCAACTTCGCTGAGAACTACACACTACAACCACAGAACAAGGTGCAATCATAGTACTACAACTCTGTGCAGGTTGCTATATTTGTGCATATAGCATTCATTCATGTAAATGATAGTATAGAGGAAAATTGGAAAGTATTGAGGGAGTATGACTTTTACATCAATGATGATCGCACACATTCTACAGAGTTTGTTCAAGGTTGCTTTCATATGTTCTATGTTGATTTGCCTAGCAGGGGCATATCATTTAGTCAGCATATCATATGGTCAGATAATTGTACATCACAATTTGATAATGCCAGAACGTTTTACTGGTTGAGCAGGATGCATAGGATTAGTGGTGTTCAGCATATGTGGAACTTCTTAGAGGTCAGGCATGGAAAGGGGGAGCATGATGGAGCAGGTGCATGTATCAAAAGATCCCTAGCATGAGAAGAGTTAAAGTACACAAATAGTATAAAGCTGACAGATACAAGATCAATTGTCTAGTGGTGCAATGGTGCAATGGGTCCAGGTAGTGAAGGTAATTCTTTAGTTCGTATATTTTTTCATTTAGTAGATGATACTAACATTGAAAAATATGAGGATTGTTGTATACTAACAGGATTGAGCGAGCTACACTCTTTTAGAAGCTCCAATGTAGGTACATGGACTATCCATACAAGGAAGATGGCATGCTTTTGTTATGCATGTACAATTCAATCATGGAGTGATTTTGAGTCAACAAAGTGGGTTGACGAATGGTCTGTAAGAAGTCTAACCCCACTTGACACTTATCAGCTCCCGACGGCTCTACAAATCACAAAGATGTAATCATCCATTGAATTCGATCATGTATTAGACCTACTAGAACTAGGTAATATATCTTACTTACAAGTTTTTATTATGTTTCCCGGTAAATAAATCTAACAAGATGAACATATCAATGCAGGACACGTTTATGCGGTGATTGGAGATGAAGACAATAAAGAGGGTACACATTATTACCTATGTCATTGTATCGAGGCCAAAAAGAAATTGGAGTCCCCAATTATAGACGGAGAAAAAATAGAATATCCTACAGGTTCGGTGGTTGTTATTGGAACATGGCTTCAAAGGTATCCAATTAAGAATGTTGCAGTTTGGTTGTTTGAGGACTTTGACACGCATCAAAAAATTCTTCACTATTCGAACCTTGTTGTCGCCACCAACATTCATTTGATCAAATATAAGGGAAGACTTGCGAACAAGAACTTGTGCAAAGTGCGTGAGTCTAACCACAAGGCATTACTCGACACAATAAAGAGTAGAGAAGACCCAGATGGTTCACTAGATTGATTTGTAAGTATGCACATTGAATTTGTAAAGTCATGTTATTGATCACTCTTTTGGACCAACACCTTGCAATAAGGATTTTTCACCATTACTGTTTGATGTCATATGCATTTACGACTGCCATTGATCCTTTTCTGATTGTGACTATAGTTAATACTGAAGTTTGTCAAAGTATATAAGAAAAGAACAACATCGGTTGGTGGTGCAAGTGTTCAGTGGTATGAGAAACATCATTTGCTGGTGCATTTTTTGGTTGTCATCTTCTCTTTTCCATCTCCTAGATTTATCAGATTCTTATATGCTACATGTTTTATGTTAAGCCTCTCAATGATATATTTGAAATTTATAAGCAGGGTCATTGAGAGATGATAAAGTAGCTAAGGGGAACATCACCATTGTAGGAACTTCAATCGACTTGCTTATCTAGCATGCATGAAGGTGATAGTAGGTCTTGTTAGCTATATGATTGACATTATTTAGTTATTGCTCTTTTAATGATTTTTATGTGATCTATGTCTAAGATTGAGAGGATTTTCTAGGTTTTTTGGAATGCAAATAGCTAGGCCAGTTGAGGTGGAATGGAAAAATGAAACTGGGCAACAACTCCTTTTGTTTCTTCTCAAGTACAATATATTTCATGATCTGTGCTAGAAATGGGAGGATTATTTCCCTGCATGTATTGCTACAAGTATTGACAAATGGGAAGATTTTCAAGATGTTCTTCCATCACTATTGTAATATTTGTCATTGACTTAGTGTATTTTTTGATATACTAAAATTATGAGAAATTAATACATGCAAATGTGTATATTTCTTAATTTACGCCTCAATTAAATTTGTATATTACATTTAAAATTAGTTGTAATGCTTCATGGTTTACATTTAAAATTGTCTTCAAGGAAAAACGTGTGGGTTTATTATTAAGAATGAAATAATGTTTAATATGATTGTAGAAAGGCATATTGGTAAGGTCTTTTGAACATTATGCAACGAGGAAGTTGTAAAATATGTTAAAATATGATACTATGTAATAAATGGTCAGTCCATGTCAAGATGGGTGAAAGCAAAATTTTTATTGTTTTTGAGTCTAAGGTTTTAGGAGGAGTTGAAAAAGTGATGTAGAACCATGACAAATACAAGATGATCAACCCAAAATCCAAATAAAATTCAAAAGAACTTCACAAATCCACTTGTCAAGTACACTCTTTCTACAAGTAATGCTAAACAACTTCAAAAGAATTTTCACCCAACTTTACCAAAATAAATTTCAATTAAATTATGGATTTGGACACCCATTAAGTACTTATACAACATACTTCAAGTTCAAGTATAACTCCTTTGGACCAATTTAGACTTCCAATACACTCACCATGGGAAAATCAAGGAGAAAAGGTCAATTTAACAAAGTAAGTACCCTTAAAACTTATCCAATAAACTTGGAACCTTGGGGAAGCAAATTAAATGACCCAAAACCATATAATCAAGCACTAGTTTGCACCTGTACGGTTAGAAACACTCCCAACTCAAAAAAACCTCCTTTTCTAATGCAAAAACAAGGGTTTTGTCAAAATTTTCATTCCCAGGCTTCAATAAACAAATAAATGGTCCAAAAACCTTTCATAGGGTCTTCCTTGACATTTTAAATTCTTACAAACTCAACTTCATCAACATTTCATTGAAAAGCACTTCAAAACCGTCACTTTTCAAGGGAAAATTTGCATTTCCAGTCCTATGGCATCACACAATCACCACAAGAATGCTTTATTATGATATAAAATGCATTTAAAAATATATACTAATATATTTTTCACCAATCCACTGAGTTACAAGAGAAAAAAGTGGGTGGATTGGTCAAAAACTCATTATTTTGCTTTCAAACAATTCACAAAGGAAAAAATAGGGTATACATTGTATTTTTTGAAATTTTCTTACAAAACAGAAGATTAGAACTCCAAAACAAGTGGATATCAAAGAAAAATCATAAAAATTCAACCTCTAAATATTTCAAAGCATGATTAGGTCTGTACAGTCCATACAACAACAAACAATTTTGAAAAATAGTGAAAAAACTCAAAAAATGTGGTATTCTTATTTTGTGTATTTATTAAACCTTCAAAAAACTTTATTAGAGACTGAGAATGAATATTATAACATTTAAAATCCATAAACACCTTAAAACCAACCAACTTGCACCTAATTACCCTTGAAATGACTCTAATTTTGCAAATCAACACAAATTTGACAACATTTGCAACATTTTGCATTTTTGCAATTATTGAAGTTTTAAGACTCTAAATACCCTTAGAAACCTGAAATATGGTAAATTAGACCTTATTTAACCCTTATTAAGACTTCTAGACTCAAAAACAACAAATTCCCTTCATTTACCCAATTTGACATCTTTGACAATTTTGACAAATTTTTCAAGTTTTCACACATTTTGCAATGTCTTCATGGAACAAAGATGAAATCACCTTCAAGTGAAATTTTAAACCAAACCTTTCCAAGGAACCAAACATAAGTTAGAAAATTTATCTACTATTTCTCAAGGGAATTCAATACATATAAGACCCGTTCAACCTATACACAGGTAGGGAACTTAGAAAATTTAGTAAAACTATGAGAAAACAAAGTAATTTCCAAGCTTTATTCTTTTCCCTCCAATCCAAAAACCACAAATCAAACCTATCTAGGATTTACATAGAATTTCTCATCCTCCTATAACTTATCAATGCCCCTAACCACCAAGGAACCAACTTTTCAAAACACATAACCATTGCAATTACAAATTTGTTGCATTATGCAACTCACAAATTTGCAACTGTATCACTTTTCCTACTAACTAAACTAATGAATCCATTATTTCATTGAGATACAATATTTAATGTTGCCTTTTAGGCTTTCAAACTTGCTTTTTGACATATTTTTAATGCAAGGGTGCATTCTGATCATCAAACATGGAGATTTGTGACTAGGTGCCTAGGTGCTCCTGCACCACCTACCTTGTCAATACTACCTAATTGGCAAGCTAGTGAGCTCACTAGATTGCCAAATCCATAGGATTGACAAGGTAGGGGCAGTGTATGCCTCATAGAAATTGATGCAACCTAGGTCATCTCTAACATACATTAGGGTATGACATTCAACAAAACAACTACTATGGTTCAACTGACTTGATCCCTTAAGGGTGCAAAGTGCAAAAGGGCAACAATATTTGACAGGGTATTAATTGTAAAACATGGTGATTAAAAAGTCTTTGTTTGAACCTAATAGATCACATTGGAACCCTCTACAATAACCTCTCTCGGTTATTTCTATCTTAGAGGCATTTTCCTGTGGTCGAAAATTTTCAGTCGGGGAACAAGTTGTCAAATGCAAGTAGTTGAAAGTTGCAAAGTTGTGCAACTTTCATTTTATAGCTTGTGTGACCAAACGAACTGTTCCAACGCATTTGGGTGGGTACATTTACGCTAGGCATGGTCCTCTTTTTCACCCAAACACGTGGAATCGCTCCAAGCTATGTTCATTTGGATCGATCCCTTAAGGGTCCAAAGTGCAAAATGGCTACGAACTTTAGAATGATACTACTCAGACACCATGATGCTTATAAACTTATCGTCTGATCCTATAAGACCACGTTGGACCTATCTACAGTAAAATCTCTCAGTTTTTTCTATCTCAGAGGCATTTTCCTGTGGTGGCGAATTTTCACTCGGGGAAAAAGTTGTCAAATGCAAGTAGTTGAAAGTTGCAAAGTGGTGCAACTTTCGTAATGCAGCTCGTGTGACCAAACAGATTGCTCCAATGCATCCGTGTGGGTAATTTTACGCTAGGCATGGTCCTATTTCAAACCCAAACACGCGGAATCACTCTGAGCTACATTCAATCAGATCGATCCCTTAAGGGTCCAAAGTACAAAATGGCTGCGAACTTCAGCATGCAATTACTCAGACACCGTGATGCTTGGAAACTTCTCATCTAATCCTATGGGATCATGTTGGGCCCCTCTACAATAACCTTGCTCAGTTTTTGCTATCTCAAAGGAATTTTCTTGTGGTGGCGATTTTTCACTCGGGGAAAAATTTGTCAAATGCAAGTAGTTGAAAGTTGCAAGGTGGTGCAACTTTCGTTCTAAAGCTCATGTGACCAAACGGATTGTTCCAACATGTCCAAATAGGTATGTTTACGCTAGGCATGGTCCTCTTTTGCACCCAAACACGCGGAATCACTCCGAGCTATGTTCAACCAAATCGATCCCTTAAGGGTCCAAAGTGCAAAATGGCTGTGAACCTTAGCATGCGATTACTCGAACACCGTGACGCTTAGAAACTTCTCGTTTGATCGGAAAAAACTAAAAAATCGGCAAAAAATTCTTTTAAAACCTACAAAAAATGGGAATAAAATCGTGCTGATTTTCATGTGAAAAAAAGCAATGAGACCATAGCTTGTTGCTTACTATTATGCTTTGATAGAATTTTTCCAAGCATCCATAGCTTGTTTGAAACGACCTCTTTTAGGCTTTTAGCTATAGCAACAAGGCAATGAACTGTTTGATAAAATGCTTTGGTAGACATGTATGAAAAATGTCGTAGCATAGACAAGGCATTGGACTATTTGAAAAAATGCCTCAAAGAAATGCGGTCTTGTGGTGATGGAATGCCATGAAAATCTATAGCCATACACATTCATCATGGCATTCCATCACCATGAGACCACATTTCTTCAAGGCATTTTTCAAGCAGTTCATTGCCTTGTCTATGCTATTGCTTACTATTATGCTTCAATAGATTTTTTCCAAGCATCCATAGCTTGTTCGAAATCACTTGTTTAAGGCTTTTAGCAATAGCAGCAAGGCAGTGAACTGTTTGAAAAAATTCTTTGGTACACATGTATGAAATATGTGGTATCATAGACAAGGCAGTGAATTTTTTGAAAAAATTCCTAAGAGAAATGCGATCTCATGGTGATTATTGTCATTGCATTCCATCACTATGAGACCACATTTATTTGAGGCATTTTTTCAAAAAGTTCACTACCTTGTCTATGGCTTGTCATTGTTAGTGTAATTAATTATTTATTACACTAGCATAAGTTAACTTAGGTCTTAATTAATCATATTAGTCCTAGGTTGCATTTAATCATTTAATAATGTTGTTGAGATAAGATTCCCTTCTAGAAGATGAGTTGTATTTTTTAGAACTTATCTCCATCTTGTTATCATTCCCTAGGTAATTGGTTAGGGTTTCTTGTTGTCACATGAAGTGTGATTTGAACACTTGGCAACATCGTTTGCATTTTATTTAGCACTTTCCTATATAATCAGGCATATGTACTCTTTGGAAAATATCTAGATCTGAGAGATCATAATAGCAATCTCTATTTGAATGCCATTATCATACTTTCTGTGTGGTTGAATATTTCTTCCTGGCAAAGGTCCTCCATTGAATACTGTAGTTTCATCAGGGCCCCTGTGCATCCATCATTCCAATAGTCATGGCCTTCCATCACCATGAAACCACATTTCTTTGAGGCATTTTTTCAAAAATTTCACTGCCTTGTCTATACTATTGCTTACTATTATGCTTTGATAGATTTTTCCCAAGCATCCATAGCTTGTTTGAAAGCACCTGTTTTACGATTTTAGCCATAGCAGCAAGGAAATGAACTATTTGATGAAATGCTCTAGTAGATATGTATGAAAAATGTCATACCATAGACAAGGCAGTGAACTATTTGAAAAGTTTCCTCAAAGAAATGTGTTCTCATGGTGATGGAATGCCATGACAATCCATCACCATAGACATTCATCATGAAATTCCATCACCATGAGACCACATTTCTTTGAGGCATCTTTTCAAACAATTCACTTCCTCGTCTATGGCTTGTCATGGCATTCCATCACCATGAGACTACTTTTCTTTGAGGCATTTTTTTAAAAAGTTCAATGCCTTGTCTATGTTATTGCTTACTATTATGCTTTGACATATTTTTCCCAAGCATCCATAGCTTGTTCAAAAGCATCTATTTTAGGCTTTTATCCATAGCAAGAAGGCAATGAACTATTTGATAAAATGCTTTGGTAGACATATATGAAAAATGTCATAGCATAGACAAGGGAATGAACTATTTAAAAAAATGCCTCAAAGAAATGTGGTCTCATGGAATGCCATGACAAGCTAAAGCAATTGGCAGCTTCTCCTAGTTATTAGTTATGCAATGTGAAGTAATTGCATAAATTCTTAGGTTGACTTTGTAAAAATCTATATTGTAATTGAAAATTTGTCATCTATCAGCATCTAGTTATTCACTATGCAATGTGAAGTGATGCTTTGAGTTTGAAAGATGTGCAATGCATGAATATAAACTACAAAAATCTATTTTCTACATTTCATTAGTTAAACTCTTTATTTTATTTTCTCTCTATATCTCCATGCTATGGAAATGCCTTTCAATTTCAAAAAAGATAGTTTTTATCTCTTGTTATACAATTTTGTATGTTTCTTTTAAATTTGATTTTTTCATGATTTTTCAAAACATCTTATACTTTTGGTTTGCCTATTTATTCCCCAAAATATTTTTGTCGCTATGACCAAAACAATAAATACCAATTGTGATTGTACATAGGGCTTGAACATTGGTCTACCATCACACAAATAGAAAACCAAAAAGAGCAGATATACAATGTTAAAGAAGAGTGAAATCACAACTAAATTTATCATTTCAAAGCAATTATTTTGAAGCATTTTTTCAAACAGTTCACTGCCTTGTCTATGCTATTGCTTACTATTATGCTTTTGACATATTTTTCGAAGCATCCATAGCTTGTTCAAAATCACTTGTTTTAGGCATTTAGCCATAGCAACAAGGCAGTGAACTGTTTGAGAAGATGCTTTGGTAGACATGTATGAAAAATGTGGTAACATAGACAAGGTAGGGAACTATTTGGAAAAATATCTCAAAGAAATTTGGTCTCATAGAATGCCATGATAAGAAAGTGCAATTGGCAGCTGCTCCTAGTTATTAGTTATGCAATGTGAAGAAATTGCATAACTGCTTAGGTTGACTTTGTACAAACTATATTGTAATTAAATTTTTGACATCTATCAACATCTACTTATTAGTTATGCAAAGTGAAGTAATTCTTTGACTTTGAAAGATGTGCAATGCAATGTAATCAACGACATGAATATAAACTACAAGAATCCATTTTTTACAATTCATTAGTTAAAATATTTATTGTATTTGCTCTCTATATCTCTATATGCTATGAAAATACCTTGAAATTGTATTTAAAAGGCTTAATAGGTCAGTTAGGTGGTATTTGCAAAATCAAGTTGTGAATGAATGGTAATTAAGAGAAAAATTGGTAAATTGCCATCTTAGAAGTCTAACAAAGGGTGGTTATGGTGGTTGATCGGCTCAAGAGGTATTTGGAAGGTGGTATCAAGATATATTGCTGTAATACCCCAAGTTGAGGGTTGATTTTGTTCAGTTTCTAATAAGAAAATATACTTTTGAAAATGCTGATCACTCGTTTTCTTTGTTTTCTTGAATTTTCTTTGCCTTGCATAGGCCCGTACAAGTCTATCATGACTTGAGGCTTTGGATAATTGATTGAATATGTGTTTACTCTCTTTGCATCTCTTTTGAAGGTTTAAATCCATCGTTGGTGTGTGTGGGATCAAAAAACTTGGTTACTGCTCTATTTTCTGTGTTAGGGGTTTTGAGAGCAACACCATGACACATTAGCCAATCCACCCACTATTCTGACCTTGTGGCTCGGTGGATTGGCCTATACCATGATTAGTTTGGTGTATGAATACTTTGGAGGCTGAGAGAATGAATAAACTTAGTGGGGTGTGAAGTTCTAATGCTATTCAGGGGTGTTTCCACCATGAAAGCAAGGAACTCAAGTAGTGAATCTGATAAATACTGAAAGGAATGGAATTGTGAGTGTATTTTAAGTTAGGGAAGAGGTATTTTGGGGTGTTTGGACCTTTGGAAGGATTGGGGGAGGTCTGGAGTTATGAGTTTATTGAAAACCCTTATTTTTGTGAAGGTTTAGGAGGGTTTGTGAGTAAAGGAATATAACAAGTTCTTGGGGCTCTTAAAATGGGAGAATCCCGAGTTTGGTGAGCATCCCTAAGAATTTTTAAAGTTTCCTTGGTTTTGAGGTGAGTTTGTGAGGGGGTTCCTTTGGAAATTAGGCCTAATTGTGAAGCCTAAAGTGAGGGAGGTGTATTGAAAGTTCATGTTGGTCCAAAAGAGTTACTATTGGTTTTGGCATATGTTGTGTAACCCTGAAAAGGGTATGTTAATCCACCTTTAAATGGTCAGGTGTTTTGAAAAGGTTGGGAGAAATTAGGCTTGGACTGGGTTTTGAGTGCTACAAGGGCAGATTGTTGGGTAAGGTGTTGAATGAAGAGTTTGGTTTAATGGGGCTTTGAGGTTGTGTAGATTGCTCAAAATAGGTTGTATTAATCTTGTTAGGAGACCCTTGAAGGCAGGTTGTCAGACTGATTGGGTTTGAGCCTCCTTGCCTCTGCATCAGTGAGGCATAAGTAATTGAAGCATTCTAAAGGATACAAACCACCATGAATGGAGCTTATTTATACAATATGATCTAGATAGGGCTTATTAAGCATTCAACAGTAATTAATTAAGCATTAGATATAAACAAAATCCATGCCTACAACATTCAAGCATACAACTCACATGATACACATGATAACATCATTCAAGAATGGCAGTAGCAAAATAAGAGTCTTTTTAATCAAAAATACGAAAGGCTATACAATGATATATATTGATAAAAGTATATAAATATATCCAAAAAAACCATATAGGCTTAGTACAAAGGAGCCATATGGACATAAAGTATCACATATATATATATATATCAATAGTACAAAACATATGTTCCAAAATGCCACATAGGCATACAACAAACAACACTAATACATAGTCATTTCCCTCTAGGGGAAGGAAATAGATCCCGTCCTGTCTTCAAAATTTGGCTGGATGGAGTGACTATTGCTTCTCTTGTCTTTTGAACACGCTCACTACTCCTCCTCTCTTCACTTTGGACCTTCAACTGATACAATTAAAAGTAAAGATGTTAAAACATAAAAATTGAATTGTGGAATGGCATATAACAAAATATATAATCACTTACCACATACATTTAGTAATCATTCACATTTACAACATCACCATGTCCACGATCTGGAGTGACAACCACCTGTAGCAACCATGAAGATAGAAATTAAATTACATAATTTTTTTGTGAAAATTTTCTATAATAGACCATAAAAGAGAAAATATAATGTCAAATCGACTAATATATTTCATACATCTCTCAATGAATCAGAACTGGCTATTGCCGCAACAACTCCATGGTCCATCGTACCACCAATATCACTAGGGCTATCTCTTATCAAAATCTGCAAATGAAACAATATCTCAGGTATCATGTTGATATAGGAGAAAATAATGTGACACAATCAAGGAATAATTGAATGCAATGTTTGTGTTTCTCATCAAATTTTTAGATTTTTATATACACAAAATTACGAAAAACTAGCTAACATAGATTTACAACACCATCAATGAATAAAGGCTACCTGAGTGTACGTTATTTGAGGATATGAATCACGAGGTGTGGAGGAAGAAGGTGCACCAAGAAACTATTTGAAATACGAAGCATGTTATGAGACAAACATTCAAATATAGTATTCAACAGTTCAAATGCAATAATAATATCTTTAATAATAGTTGCATACCTATGAACTCATCATTGAGAATGTATAAGGGTTCTAGGAATAGAGAACCCCTCATGAATAGTGCGACCCTAAAATTTCATCATATCAAAATTCTACTAATTTAGTTATTCTTAATTTCAAAATATATTTTAATAAACAACATTAAAATAACTTGCTAAATTTTACGTGAGTGTCAATGCTAAATGTATCATTCAGAATATCATCTGTGAAAGCCATCACCTCTACAACTGACATAGGTTGTGTAGCTGCATCACGAGCACCTTGATAATCATACGTGCAAACATCACCACAAGCACCACAATGGTGGGGTGGAGCTCGGGGCCTACATGTTTCCTCCACACCAGGCTCTACTAGAGGACTCACACATTGTAAAATGGTCTGGGTGAGTGAGCCAATCGACTTCATTGTGTCCACCTCTACACTATCCTTAACAATGGAAGGAACAACGACATGCTCCACCATGGGTCTGCCCAAGGCTCTCGGTGCCAACTGTGGATTACGTCGTGCAACAAGTCTATCGTGTGTGGAGCCCCCACCTCTACCCTGAAGGTCTAAGATTTCAGAATAGTTTGGCATTTTATTGAGGACAAATTCGCAATAGAGTTTCCTCAAAAAGTATTGCGGCACCTCATGGTTATTGCATGGAGGTTGGTCAAATACCATCCAACACCACTCCCAAAATTCGTTTTTTATTAACTCATGGTGGCACCAATGGATGGGGAACCTCTTGCATGCATGGGACAAAGGTTCATTGGTTTTTGGGTCTATAAATAGGGCACACAAATCAGCTTTGCTAATTTTTAGTTTTTTGATATCTGCATATGACAAACCGTTAGCATAAAATTGTCTCATCTCATGCCTCTTAGTTGACCAAAAATTCATTTGCTCGCTCATTTCTCCTACATGAGTTAAAATTGACTTCAATGATTCAACAATCCCTCTCCTATAAGGGTGGGTTTCAACATGCTCGGTTAATCTTGCAATTAATTGTTGAATGTCTCTTTTATTGTTTTCAATTTGATTTTGAATATTTTCTTGTGTTCCTTGAGGACGCCTATAAATTAATGGAGGGGTTTCGGGTTGTTCTTGCATAGGAGGATCTTCATGAGGGGGTGATTGTGAATTCTCAATGTTTTGAGGTGGAGATTCATTGCCTGAGAATTAGAATAATTTTTTATTAAAAAAATCTATTTAAATTTGCATTCCAAATAAAATTCCAAATAAATAGAATAAAAATACACACCTCTTTGCAGTCTGTGACCTCTCTGACATGTTGGCGACATCCTCGTGGAAAATGGCAAGCTAAGGATGCAAACAATGGAAAATATTTGGTGAGCGTGAGTTATAGACCTCAAATCCTCTTCCTCAAGCCACGGGTTGAAGACAAAATGAGGGTTTGAAACCCGATTTTTGCTTTTTATGTCTAAACAGATATTTGGCGAGCACCAAATTTTGCGTGTGCCAAATGCCTTATTTCAGGTTTTTTTAAACGTTTTTTCAATTTGGCACCTAAATTGTGTCACAGATTGGTGCACTTACCCATAGTAGTCTCTACTGTTAGTGGATTGTTTGGTTGATATTTTGATGATGGTTTAGCTGCTGGTTTGGAAATGATTATTCTTTAACATCTAGTTTTGTTTTTGGTGGTTGATTGATGTCCTTGTATTTTTCTTTTATAGCCTATTCTCATTGTAAAGGGTTTCAGAGCCCCTTCAAAACCTATTTTTCTTTAATCAAAAACATTATTGTAGATTAGCCGAGGAGAAGCATTGACCAACACTAATTAACTGGGACAAGGTTTGACTTCCTAAATCTTGTGGTTGCCTTAGTCTAAGAAAATGATGTAGGAGAATTTGGGTCCACAAGTAATCCTACATCTTCCAAAAACATTTTTTTGTTGTTTTCTTTAGTTTTGGTGTGTTGTGGTCTTTTCATGCATCTCTTAGCATTGGAAAACCTCTCATGTGACTAAATTTCCAAAATTTAAGTTTTCACTCTATTATGGTTTAAGGCTCTCATAGGCAGTTTTACAGAAACAATTGTTTCTAGAGATCCATATGAATTGGAAAAAATATTTCCATAGGGGTATTCTTAGATTTTTCTCATTGAATGTGCAAAAATAATCATTCCTAAATTTTCCACCATTTGGGAGAATTTAAAATTCTTTGTTCGTGGCTCGTAGTTCATGAGAAATTTAATTTCTTAAGTTTTGTAAAGGTTGGAGAAAAATACTTTGGAGGGAGGCATCATAATGAAATTATTCATATCTTGACAAATTTTCATGACAAGATCAGATTTTGGGTAAGAGTTATGCAAAAAGTTAGTTTTTTGACACTCGTTGTGCAACGTTGAAGTTACACGTTTGAAAATTTCTAAATCCAAATTGTTTATGCAACATCAAAAGGTAATGTTTGATGAATTTTATTTATCTCATATTTATCTTTTGAATCAAATTGAAAAGTCAAAATGGGTAGTGGCGGAAGATTTTATATTCTTTCTGTAATTCTAGTTTTTCTCCATGTAATTGCTCTGAGTTATTTCAGGGTGTTTCCACATGTCATTTCTAGAATTTTTAAATTTGCAGATTCAAAGCCACTAAGGGAAGGTTTGTAATGCCTCTTTGAAGATAATTTATTTATGGAAGGAAGGGGCCAATGCATGGAAAAAGTGCCAGGCCCAACTTGGGAAGAAAGGCATGGGAGATGAGAAGGTGGTTGCCCACCTATTGGGCCTTTACTTTACAACAATAAAACTTGTTGAGGGATGCATGGGAGAAAATGAGGAGTTGGGTGAAGGTTGGAAGATAATATGGAGGTGAAGGAGAGAAGGAAGAAGGAAAGAAGGAGAGGAGGAGCTACAAATGGAGTTGGACAAAAAATTTGTGAAGGATCATTGAGAGTGAAGAGCCATTGAGAGCCAAGCACTGTAAACTTTATGTTTCTGATTTTATTCTTACATAAATTTTGTAATTGTTACAACATGGTTGAATGCGATTTTTCATATTTAAATGTTATTTTTTCTCTATTCAATAACTATGATGTTGTTTTTGAGGATGGGTTGTTTTTTCTTGCATCAAATGGTATCAGAGCTAGAGGTTTTGAGTGCATAGGTAGAACGTTGAATGCGAGGTAGTCTATGCCAAGAATTGTAGGTGAAGAGTGGTGAAGAGTGAAGTGGTGAAGCCACAAGAAAGAATCGTGAGAGATTATTTATTGCAGGTATGAAAGAGGGCATGTGACTACTATCCTCCAACAAAGATAAAGTTGCGTAGAAGGTGTAGAGTTCCTCCACTGGGAGAGAGTGGGTATGGAAAGCATCTTCCGAAGTCTTTGTTGGGTAGAGGGTAGTGTTCTATGAGAAATTATTTTCGTAGAACATGTGATATATTATAGCAACAAATGAGATGGGTATACTCATGAGGAAGAAGCCTGTGATATGGGAAGGTTGCAACAAATACCAAAGAGGAGGATCTCTTGGATGGTTGTGCATATAATGCAAGGTTGGACAAATTAGAATTACTGCAACATGGAAGGATAGCCAAGAGAAGCAATAAGCAAGAATGTGTGGTGGAAGCATGCCCCAATGAAAGAATGAAGAATGAAGATGAAGAAGATTTAGAAGTTGACATAACAAAGTTTGAAGGCCCTAGGTTTGACAAGCAAGTGGGTGCAAAGGAGAATGATCTCCTACGAAAAGAGAGATGAAGAAAATAAACTATATGCTAGAAGGAAATTGGATTTAAGACCAGGAAGAGCTAAATGGTACAATAAAAAATAAAGGAAAAGAATGAGGTAGACACATGTGGAAGATTTCCATTTCCATGAAGATGCTACAATTGGGAGACTTGGTACAACAGTTAAAGATGTGAAGATGATGATGAGAGTAGATGAAAACCTCATAACAAAGGATTGGATGAAGTTTATAGTTGAAGACAACACCAAAAACATTGTAGCGAAGAAAGAGGAGGTAAATTTGTTTGTATTTTGTGATTATATTGTTTTGCATTCATTTGTAATGTTGAGGGTTGAGGAGTATGGATAAGAATAGATGGAAACTGTTGATTTCCATGAAGTTTTAGAGGTAGATTTATGTGTGTATGCTGTAGGTGTTGATGTGCATGATGAAAAATTTGGTGGAGGTGGTCAGATTTTGGTGGGTCAAAACCCACTGAAGAGGAGAAGAATGGTAAGCAAAGTTGCTGGAGGAGAGAAAAACTAGTTCTAAAAAGATGTTGGAAGAAGATGAAGAAGAAATAATTTAATGTGTACATTGGATAGTGATAGATTTTGCTACAAATTTCTTGTAGTCTAAAAGAATGGTTCTACCATTCAACTCCATTTTTGTCTAGCCTATGCACACAAAATTCTTATCTAATGTGTCTGATGCAAGAGCATCTGGTCCACAAGCGATCTTGGATCACCCAAAAACATTTTTTGTTGTTTTCTTTAGTTTTGGTGTGTTTTTGTCTTTTTCAAGCATCTCTTAGCATTGAAAAACCTCTCACATGACTAAATTTTTAAAATTTGAGTTTTTGCTTTGTCAAAGTTTAAGGCTCCCGTAAATAGTTTTATAGAAAAAATTATTTCTAGAGATCTATATGAGTTGGGAAAAATATTTTCATAGGGGTATTCTTAAATGTTTCTCACCGAATGTGCACAAAGAATCGTTGCCAAATATTTCATCATTTGGGAGAATTTAAAATACTCTGCTCGTGGTTAACAGTTTATGGGAAAATTAATTTCTTGAGTTTTATAAAGGGTGGAACAAAATCCTTTGGAGGGAAGCATTGTAATGAAATTATTCAGATATTAATAAAGTTTCACATAAATATGAGCTTTTGGGTAAGAGATGGAAAAAATTAGTTTTCGACATCTATTGTGCAACATCGAAGTTATATGTTTGAAATTTTCTTTCCAAATTGTCTATACAACATAAAAAGGTAATGTTAAGTGGATTTTATTTATCTCATATTCATCCTTTGAAGCAAATTGAAAATTGAAAATGGGTAGTGGCAGAAGATTTTATATTCTTTCTGTAATTCCACCTTTTCTCTATGTAATTGCTTTGAACTATTTTAGGGTATTTCCATGCCATTTTTAGAATTTTTAAATCTAAAAATTCAAAACCACTAAGGGAAGGTTTGTAACACCTCTTTTGAGGGAAGGAAGAGGCCAATGCATGGAAAGAGTGCCATGCCCAACTTGGGAGGAAAGACGTGGGAGATGAGAAGGTTGTTTCCCACTTGTTGAGCCTTTATTTTCCATAAATAAAACTTGTTGAGGGCTGTGTGGGAGAAAAGGAGAGCTGGGTGAAGATTGGAGGACAACGTGGAGGTGAAGGAGAGAAGGAAGAAGGAAAGGAGGAGAGCTGAAAACGGAGTTGGACAACATATTTGTGAAGGGTCATTGAGAGTGAAGAGCCATTGAGAGCCAAGCAATGTAAACTTGATGTAGTTGATTTTATTCTTACATAAATTTTGTAATTGTTACAACATGGTTGAATGTGATTTTCATATTTAAATTTTGTAGTTTTTCTTTGTTCAATCACTGTGATCTTGTGAGTTTGAGGATGGGTTGTTTGTTCTTGCATCAAAAAACTATGAAATCTTAATATAGTTCTTATAGCTAAAATCAAGTGGAGCCTTATGAAGGAGAGTAAAGCTTTGGGACATGTGCAAGAAGTTGGGTTCAAAAAATGCTCAAAAAGTGGAAGTGTTTTCCTTGATTTTTAAAATTTGTCACAATTGTATTGAAAATTTGAAGCACTTACACATTGAATCTTAAAAATATCAAGTAAAATGAAATTTAGTATATCGAGTCTAGTTTTCAAATATGTAACTTATTCTAATACCCAGATGATAAAAAACATTTTTTAGTAGGCATGTATAAAATCCACTTTTTAAAAGTCATTTTTTTAGGACCATACCATGCACATGTACAAACACCATAATTTGACCTAAATAAAAGTAGTTTTGTAATTCCTTTTGGGGAAATATGTGTAATAAATCAAAGATTGATGGGGATATTTAAAAGAAAAGTTCCTAATTGTTGTTTTTTAAAACCCTCATGTATGAACACCATACTTTGAGTTAAACTAATCATTTTTTGATTTTTTTTTCAATGTGTAAATAATTGTTTATAGGTTGATGACACATAATTGTTTTTACAAGAAAATTATTAAGTTAAAAGATTAAAAAATACAAATACTTGATATTTCAAGTTTATGGACTAGTTTTCCTATAAATTAATTAAAAATGGAAAAAAATACAATCATGAAAAAATACATATTTGAAAATAGACAACGTTGTCTATAATGGGTTTTAATTTCAAAAATAATCTTGAAAAAAACCTGTCAACCATATTGTCAAAGTAAGTTATTTCTCTTGACATTGTCATGACCTTGTACTTGTAGGTCCAAGGCTAAGGGTTAGGTTACCATGCCTTTCTGTAATAACCCCATTCGACCTCTAAACAAATTATATAAAGCTGTTGACTTCAAACATTTCCTCGGGTGTAAGAACATTAACAAGAACGACAATTAGTTCACCCAAAGACATTAGACGTGAGACTCATTAAATAAGCTATCACTGATTAAGGAGAAATAAATCAATTTGATCCATGCATTAATTAATTAAGAGTGTTAAAGGTAGACCGATTAATGCGTAATTAGTTAAGGGTGTTAAAAATAAATTTAATCAAAGCGTAATTAGCTAGTTAATGATTAGTTAATCAAGAGAGACATGAGTGAGAAGATACAAATCCTCACATCATGCCAAATCAAATGCTATATGAGGAGGATCAAAATTCATCCAAGGCAGATATAGAAGTTTTATAATTTGTATTTTAAAAACTCAAATTGAGTGCTCTAAAGAGCCTACAACTAGCCAAAGGAATGTACACATGTTCAATTAGTAAATTTCAGACACAACAACTAGGAAAATCACTTGAATATAAAGACCAAGTCAGGGATAGTGATCAGATAACCTTCAAATACATGAAAACTCATTCATTAATTAGACACAGTGCCAAGTAAAAATTGTAGGAATATACATAGCAGATCTGGGATGTCGATCATCTATTAAAGACATAATTCTCTTGCATATGCTAACACATGATTTTAAATCGATAAATTAGAAACAACACATATAATTTCCTGGAAAATTTCCATTATTGAATGAATAATTGAATCAAACTTCTTATTTCATAATTTATATCAAAAATAATTTCTCCTATTATTATTTAAGTGTCCATTGATTAGGACTAATGTGAATCAATAAGTTAGACTTGTTCTTTAAGATCAAAAGTGCATAGTAGAGGTCTATAACCATTTTTATCCTCTTAAAAGCATTAGTTCTTTAGCATATTTTGATATCATAATATTGAAGTAAAAATTCACAGTAAGCTCTACAAGGGACATTACAATTGGTATTAGAGTTGGTAAAACTTTCCAGCCTATGAAGGTTTATGAGTGAGATGGAGAGAAGATATTATAACAGGGTGATAAGAAGATAGTGGGAATCCGCCCAAGCCCCGAAAGGTGAGACAACCTCCCATATCTTGGGAATCCACAAAGGTTCATCATTAAATAACAAACCTAACAATCCTAAATCTTTGAATAGTAAACAAAGAGTCAAAAACATGGGAGATAGAGGAGATATCATCGACCACATGGACCAATTCATTGCAGAACAAAAACTACTCAGCAATGAATGACACAATTATTGGACACATTAACTCAAGTCATGATATTTATACAAACAATAATAACAACCATGGTGGTAATAGTAGAGGAAATGAAGATAATTCAATCAATAATAGAACTCCAAACCATCATATTCCTACAACCAGTTCTAGACCCATGATACCGACCTTTCCACCTAGAGTGGAACATCAAGAAGGCAATGAACTTACATTAGTAGAGTTACAAGATTCGTTATGCCAAGATTGGATAGATGGAGGACTAAAAATAGATATGTGCCTAAGAGACTAAATGGACCTAAGAATAAAGAATTTTCCCAACAAGGGTAATATAGACCATTACAATGATCTAAGGAGGAAAATTGGTAAGCTTATCTTTCCAAATGTTGATGGTTCGGGAAATACCATGACACAAGCATGAGTTCAAAATATTGATACATACTTCGAACTCAACCCAATTCTAGAGAACAAAGAAATTGAATATGTTGAACTACATCTAGACAAGATAGCTCATGAATGGTGGTACCATGGCATGATCACCATGAGACATGAAAAAATTATGTCATAAGTGGAATTCATGAAGAAGCTAATAGAGAGGTTTGACAACAAGGATCCCAATCTCCACTTTAAAGAATTAGAATAATTAAAGCAAGGTGTCCAAAACTATTGATGAATATATTGCATACTTCCAAAAGAAATTCGTGTTGGTCACTATCATTTTTGAAAGAAGGTTGGTTGTTCCATTTATGAATGACCTAATGGATCCAATAAGGGGTTGTTTCAAAGATGTCAACCCTAGTACACTTCAAGAAGTAGTTAATAAGTCTAGGGATATGGAATCAAGTGTGATAAAGAACAAAATGTCACCTAAAGGATCATCATTCCAAAAAGGCAAAGACAAATAACCTTTCTCAAAGGAATGGCCAAAGAAGAATAAAATGGATGAAGAAACTAGGCAAGAGTTAAGTGGGAAGAAACTTTGTTTTACTTGCAAATAACCTTGGGAACTAGGACATACATGTCTTGGTAAAGGGAAGGTTCATTATATCAAAGTTGTTTGAAATACATGTTGGCAGTGCTCTGGTTACTTAATGGCCTGTTTGTTTTAATTTCTCATGCTTTTAGACTTCTAGGCTAGGCCCATGTGACTTGATATTTTGTTATTTCTGGGTGCTGCCCATGTGACTTTTGGGGTGTGCCTTTTTACCACCCACCATTTTTTTGTGAATATGTACTCTTATCTTTAAATCAATATAGATAGTTGCCTATTCATCAAAAAAAAGTTGTGCTCGATAGTGATGAAGAAGACAAATCCAATCTAAATAGCGAGCAAGATGAAATGGAGGAAGAACCACCAAAGGTAAAGTAGTCTCTACCAAAAGAAAAAAAGGGTGTTGTAAATACCACTATGACTAGAACTCCAAGATTGAACTCCTTTAAAGTTTGTGGTGTATTACAAGGACAAATGATAACATCACTAATTGATAGCGGAGCTACTCATAACTTTATAGATTCAACTTTGGTCGCTAAGAAAGGACTTCAAACAATTGAACATGAAGGGTTTAGTGTGATGGTGACAGATGGCTACCAAATTTCTTGTTCAACAAAGGTACCAAAATTGAAATTTACAATTGTTTACTACATAGGCACCAATGATTTTATGTTGTGGAGTCAGGTGATACCAACACTATACTTGGCATCTAATGGATGATGTCCATTGATAAGTACTCAAAAATTTTAAACAATGGAGTTCAAGTTCAAGGTGAATGGTAGGAAAGTGGTATCTAGGCGATGATGGTGATAGATGGCTACCAAATGTCTTGATCAACAAAGGTACCAAAATTGAAATTTACAATTGGTGACTACACAATCACTGATGATTTTATGTTGTGGAGTCAGGTGATACCAACACTATACTTGGTATCTAATGGATGTTTTCCATTGATAAGTACTCAAAAATTTTAAACAATGGAGTTCAAGTTCAAGGTGAATGGTAGGAAAGTGGTATTTAAGGGACTCTCTGATGGAGCTCCTTGAGTTGTATTAGCCAAGAGAATGGAGAGAATATTTAGGCATGGAGATATAGCTTAGGCAACACAATGTCTTGTTTCCTCCAAATCATTAAGTAAGAAGCCTAATTATTATCAGGATGAATTTTAATCAATCTTGGGGAAGCATACTCTAGTTTTTGGGGACATACCACCAAGGAGGCCATCAAATAGAGGGTTTGAACTTACCATTGAGTTAGAACAAGGTGAAAAGCTTTTCATCACCACACCATAATGACATCCTAAGAAGTTTAAGGATGAAATTGAGAAATGTATCAAGGATTTACTAGATATGGGACATATAAGGCCTAGCTCTAGTCCATTTGCATATTTTGAGGTGTTGATAAGAAAAAGGATGGAAATCTCCAAATATCAGCATTGACTATCATGCATTAAACAAGAAAAAAATTAAAAATTAGTATCCAATACCCAGAATTGATGAACTATTCAATGAACTACATGGTGTGGTTTATTTCTCAAAGATAGACCTAAATTTGGGCTACCACAAAATAGGAGTTCGAGAACAAGAAATCCACAAGACCATTTTTCATTATCA
Source organism: Sequoiadendron giganteum (assembly GCA_007115665.2). NCBI lineage: Eukaryota > Viridiplantae > Streptophyta > Pinopsida > Cupressales > Cupressaceae > Sequoiadendron > Sequoiadendron giganteum. Next base: position 113,392,327 of record CM021108.1, read on the forward strand.
TTTTGGCCATTACAAGTTTTTGGTTATGCCAAGTTTGGTCAAGTGACCAATGCACCAACCACATTTTAGTCTTGTATGAATCACATATTTAATAAGAAACTATGGAAAATTTTGCTCGTGTTCTTTGATGACATACTCATATATAGTAGGAACATGTGAAGACTATTTAAAGCATTTGGATGAAGTTTTGGGAATCATGGAAGCATAATCCTTATATGCCAAAGCATCTAAGTGTGAGTTCAATATGACCAAAATTCTATACTTGGGCCACATCATTAGTGCAAAATCAGTTCAAGTGCACCAAGAGAAGATTCAAGCAATTCTATATTGGATCTCACCAAAGACCTTCACAAAATTATGTGGTTTCTAAGGGTTGTGTAGTTATTATAGAAGGTTTATTAAAGGGTTTCCCCAACTTGGGGCTCCCTTAACAAGTCTAACCAAGAAAGGAGCATTTAAATGGAAAAATGAGGCACAAAAAGTATTTGATAAGTTGAAGGAGAACATGAGCACTTTTAAAGTTCTTGCCCTACCATATTTCAATTATCCCTTTGTAATAGAATGCAAAACATTGGGAGAAGGAATTGGGCTAGGCTTAATGCACATTAAGAATCCTATTGCTTTCGAAAGTAGGAAGTTGAAATAAAATGAAAGTTTATACTCTACATACAACAAGGAGATGCTTGCCATAATGCATGCACTGACTAAGTTTCAACAATATCTAACTAGTGAAAATTTTATAGTACAAACAAATCATAATAGTTTGAAACACTTCTTGGACCATAAAAACCTTAATGAACAACAACATTTAAATGGGTTAGTAAGATCCAAGCATACAATTCTGATATTGAATATATAAAAGGAAAAAGGAATATGGTGGCTAATGCCCTATCCCATAAACCAACTATTTTCTAATTATCCAAAGTCTCAACTGATTGGAAGGAACATTTACTAGTAGAATATTCAAAGAACACTTTTACATGTGAATTAATGGAGGGACAAATTCAAGATGACCAATAAAAGGTAGTAGATGACATCATTTATTATAGAAATTGGATCTACCTAGTACCTGAATCAAAACTAAAGGAAAATATCTTGAGGGTAGTTCATGGGACACCATTGGTGGGACATCTAGGGTACTTTAAGACCTACAAGCAAGTTAGAGAAAGGTTCTCTTGGAAGGGCCTAAAAAATGATGTCCTTCATTTTGTTAGGGAATGTACTACATGCCAACAAAATAAGGTAGAACATACTTTCCCAACAGGATTGTTACAACCTCTTCCCATTTCTGATAAAAAAGGGAGAGCATCTCAATGGAATTTATCACCAAACCCCCTAAGGTCCATGGTAAAGATTATATCTGTGTGGTTGTCAATCAACTAACCAAGTATGCTCACTTTTTCATGATTCCTTCCAAGTACAAAGAACCACACGTTGCATAATTGTTCTTTAAGGAAATATTTAGGCTCCATGGACTTCCAAAAAAAATATTGAGTGACCATGATAATAGATTTCTTAGCATATTTTGGACTGGATTATTCAAACTATCCTGCACAAAGTTAACACCAAGTATTAGCTACCACTTGCAAATAGGTGAGAAAACTAAGACTGTAAATAAATGGGTTAAAGGCTACTTGCGTAATTATGTGGTAGGCCAATAGAGGATATGGATTAAATGGATTCATTTGGGTGAATATTGTTATAAAACTACTTATCACATGTCCATTGGAACAACACCATTCAAAGCACTATATGGATATGATGATTTACATCTTTCTTAGATATGAAATTTGGAGAAATTAAGGCACCTCAGGCCAAACAATGGTTCCAAGAATGTCAATATATTCCTAAGTCCCTTAAGAATAATTTACAACACACCTAAAATCAACAAAATATCTATGTAGATGAGCAAAGGATGGAGTGAAGTTTTGAGATTGAAGATTTGGTTTATCTCTACCTACAACCATATTAACAATCATCCCTAAGGAAGAGTGGTGTTGAGAAGTTGAAGCCCCAATTCTACAAGCCTTATAAGGTGATCAAGTGAATAGGAGAAGTGGAATATGAACTGGAAATTTCAAAAAGTATTAAAATACATAATGTATTCCATGTGTCATGCCTCAAAATAGCTCTAGGACAAGGTGATCCCACAATATTGGTTTACAATTTTGTTGAGGAAGGAAAATTGCAAAAACACTCCCATGAATTGTTTTTTGATTTTTAGGGGTTTGCACGAATGGGGTGTTCGTATGGACCCCAAAAGGGGTTTGTATGGACCCTAGTTTGAGCGAACCCTATTTAATGATGGGACCCACTTTTTGGCAAATTTTTAAAACAAAGACAATGGAAAATTCAAAAAGGGTGGGGTTTGATCAAACCAGGGTCCATACAAACTCCCCTTCAAGCAAACCTCCAAGGGGGATTCGCTCGAACTAGGGTCCATATGAACCACTTTTCCCCCTTCCCCTCCTCTTCTAACAAATCTTTGCAAAAATTTTCCTTTTGAAGCTTGGGTTGAGGATAAAAATGGAGGAGACTTCACATATCCAACTGGATGATGGTAGTCCTCATAACGAGCTATCCATCAAATATAATTTTAATATATTTTGGTTTTATTATGTATTTTTTTAGTTTGATTAAACATAAGTTTTTCACTGAAAAATCAAGTTCCTTGTTCTGCACATGTGGAAAAAATAGTAGATTATCAAAATAAAATTCTAAAAATAATGTTTGGGCTAGGTATTGATGTCCTTGATCCAGTAAAAATAAAATTGAATTTTGATACATATAAAAAAAGTTATGTTGTATATGGTCTTCTTATGTCTGAATTGTAATTGGTTTGACTTCAAAAATTAATTAAGGAAAAAATATTCAATAAAAAACTATGAAACCAAATGAACTAGTTAGATATCGTAGTTATAAATTTGAATTAAAAAAAAAAGAATTTTATCCTTCATAGAAAAAAAGTTATGTTGTTTATGGTGAGCATCACTCCTTAAAAATGGTGTTTACTTATAAAAACTAGTTTTTGAAGGACATGGAAAAAGAAATGCAATATGATTTAAAAGATATATTTAGAATCTACAAACAAAATGTCAAAAATCACTAGTTCACATCATCTTCAAATTCCTCATGGTTTAGTAGCTATAGGTGCCCAAAAGTGAAGATTTAGCTACAAAATTCAGTTCAATGTCCAGTTTGGCCAAAAATTATAAACTAGTATTGTGGGATCACCTGACAACAAGTTTTTGCCTCCATGAAACTTCCACCTTTGGACGAAAAAGGCAAGTTGGTTTTGGTTCCCGATGAAGTTATAGACATAAGGGAGAAGAAGTTGAGAAGTAGGATCATCAAGGGATATCTCATCAAATGGAAGGATTTTCCCTTAGAAGATTCTACATGGGAAAATGAAAAAGTGCTCCAACATCCAAATCAAAGGTTTCTTGTGGGCGAGAAATTCCAAGGAGGGGAGAGTTTAATAACCCTATTCAACCTCTAAACAAATCATCTAAAGTTGATGGCTTCAAACATTTCGTTGGGTGTAAGAACATCAACAAGAAAAACAATTAGTTTTCCCAAATACATTAGATGTGAGACTCATTAAATAAGAAATTAGTTCGATCCATGCACTAATTAGTTAAGAGTGTTAAAGGTAGATTGTTCAATGCTTAATTAGTTAAGGGTGTTAAATGATAGTTTAATCAAAGCATAATTAATTAGTTAATGATTAGTTAAATGAAAGAGACATAATTGAGAAGATACAACTCCTCACATCAAGCCTAGTTAAATGTTGTATGAGGAGGATCAAAATTCATCCAAGGAAGATATATAATTTTTGCAATTTATATTCTAAAAACTTAGATCATGTGCTCTAAAGAGCCTATGACTAGCCAAAGGAATGGACACATGATCAATTAGTAAATTTCATACACAACGACCAAGAAAGTTACTTGAATATAGAGACCAAGTCGAGGACAACCATCAAATAACCTTCAAATCAATGAACGCTCATTCATTAATTAGACACAACATCAAGTAAAAATAATAGAAATATACATAGCAGATCTAGGATGATGATCATCTATTAAAGACATAATTCTCTTGTATATGCTAACACATGATTTTAAATCAATAAATAAGATACAACACATATACTTTCTTGGATAAAATCCATTTTCAAAGGAATAATTTAATCAAACTTCTTATTTCAAAATTTATATAAAAAATACTTTCTCCTATTAGTATTTAAGTATCCATTGATCAGGACTAGTGTGAATTAGTAAGTTGGTGTTGCTCTTTAAGATTGAAAGTGCATAGTAGAGGTCTATAACCATTTTTTCCCTCTCTTAAAAGCATTAACATATTTTGATATCGTAAGATATAAGGAAAAATCCAAAGTAAGCTCTACAAGGGACATTACACTTTCCTAAGCCTAAAACTGAATCAAAAAGTAGGTTGAGATTTCAAATTTCCTATTTTAAAGTGGGTACTTGAAGTCCATTTTTAAATAGGTACCTGTTTATGCTTGGATCCTCGTTCCTAAAAGGGTACCCATTCCTTCAACATTTTTTATTTGCATGAAACATACTCTCTTTCTAGACCCAACTTCTTGAACTCATCCTTTGATTAACATCATGAAATCTAAATCATATCAATATCAAGACTAAAACCTTCTCTCCTCCTCTATCTTCATATCTAAGGGATCTCTCATATGGAAAAATATTAGAAAAGCGGGAAGCTTATTTTACAAAGGTATGCTATGGAAGATTGGGAGGGGAAATAAGATTAAAATTTGGGAGTTGGGCTCTTAATCTCTTAGATTCCTTAGTCTAAGCACCTTCACTTGACCCTTATTGCTAGATTTGGGATCCTTGTAGAAGGTTAGATTACTAAGAAAGATCAAATCTATGGTGGTTCAATCTACGATAATTTTTTGTTGGTGAGGATATTGTTGTTTTTTTATTAAATCCTCTCTAGATTGAAAGAGGTTAAATCACCTTATTTATAGATGATGACTCTACCAACTGGTATAAAAACCCAAATGATAGATACTTAGTGGCTTCAAGGTACTCTCTTCAGTTTGATCACCTTTTGGAAGAGAAGAGGGGGGATATGGAACAAAATTATCACTCCTAAAATCAACTAATTTTGGTGGTGTGTTTCTCATGATAAAATCTTATCTAAAAGAAATCTTCAAAAAAGGGGTTTTCCCTTCCCTAATAGGTGTGGTCTATGTACTACTGATGAGGAAATTGTAGACCATCTCTTCTTTTATTTTATGTTTTTTTTTATAGTTTTGAGAATGCATATTCAAAAAAATTGATGTTAATTGGGTTCTTGCTAGCTCCATGAATTCCTTTGTGGATAACTAGTCACTACCCTTCACCCACTTGGTCTTCTGGGAATTATGATTTATGAATCCCCCACATCTATGCTAGAGAATTTGGAAAGAAATAAAGAATAGAATCTTTAGGGATAAAGCTTGAAATTTGAATGAGATCCTTAATAGTACTTTCAATACTATTATGGAAAATGTTAAAGTGGTAGCTTTAAAGATCTCAACACCCTACCAAATTGTAGTGGACAAAAAATTAATTATGATTGGAAGATAAATAAAAAATCAATAATTTTGATATAAATAAATAAAGGGTCAAAAAGTTAGTCAAGTGAGAACCTCTACAAGAAGGTTGGGTAAAAATCAACTTTGATGGTGACTATCAAGTGTTAGGGGAATTCTAAGAGATGATAAGGTGCTCATGTTGCTACTTATATAGTAATTTTAGACTTAAATATAATAATAAAGTTGAGGTGACTAATGCTTGCTAGGGTCTCCAACTCACCCTTACCCTTGGTCTTGGAAAAATCCATGTGGAAGGAAATTCAAAAATCATAATAGATCTTCTAATGGTATAACAAACCTTGGATGAAAGTTGGAAAATTAGGGACATAAAGTCTTTTATCTACCAATTTATATAGTTTCAAAGCAACTCATATATATAAGGAAGGAGATATTGTTGTTGATGGTTTAGCTAATGAAAAAATCCTTGTTGAAGGATGGAGATGTTGGAAGAATATTGCTAGCATATCACACAAAATTATGGAGCTTTGAAATCAATAATGATGTCAGAGAAAACAATATTAATCATAATTACTATACTCATTTTATTGGGATGGTCATTAGGATGCTTGACATCATATAAGACCTCAAATTCATAATATTTTTAAGGAGTTTGTGCTTTCATAGTTCATGGTAGGGATGGTTTCTCTCCCATATTCAATTCAATGATTTGTACACCAAATCATATAAGAACAACTATATCTTGATGATTCACAATCTACAAAATAATAATTAGATGAGATGGCATAGCTATAGAGACAACACCCAACTCATTGGAATGAAGTGGTCTAAAAAATGAAATAATGGAAAATTCTTATATTTTGTTTTCTATTATTTTCACATATTGCTTTCTATGAATTCTAATCCCCCCGTGCCCCCATTGATTTCCACTCTTAGGTTGAATATTTCCCTAGATTATTTGTTGTTTCAAGGGAATATGGGAGCAATAGAGTTAGAAATAAACCCATCTCTTGTCAAGATATACAGAGAAATGGTGTGGCATGGGAAGTGGAATTAAGGTGTAGTGTGAAGCCACATGAGAGGATTTGGCCCATCTATCAAATTTATATAGTCCTGGGTCAATAGCAATGTTAATATTGGTGGGTTCCAATTTGATATCACTAAGGATTTAATTAGTGAAGCCATTAGCCTTTCTACCAATTTTGAAATAAATTAAAATGTCTCAAATATAGCAAGGAAAAGGATTCATAAAAGTCTTGCTTCAAAGTGTCACTCGTAGCTTGTCAAATTTTATAAGTGTGAGGATCTTCCAAATACTTGGGGTAATGTTTCCTTCTTTATTATCAAACATTTTACTCTCGAGGGTAGATTTCAATGCATATATACATATCATTTTCTCCTTCTCAACCACCTTTACTATAACCAAAAGATAATATTCCATTACTATCTTCTTTCTTCTCTAAAAAACTCAATGAAAGAGGTTTTGTCTAGTAGAGACTTTATTCCTCTACACTAGGGATTAATCTTTTGTTTGTATCACCATGCTATCTTTCCACTAGCCCCATGAGTAATCCTCGATAGTTTAAAAATATTTCTTTAAACTCTACTATCACCTTCTATGTTAGCTCAATCATCTAAAAGGGGCATCAAAATCCAAAATTGTAGCTAATATTGTTAAAGGTCTCAAGGAGGTTATGATAGGTAAGAAACCCTTCCCTATAAAAGTAAATGTTTTTGTTCCTTCTAAATCTAAGCGTAAGGGGACAAACCACCAAATCCCTAAGAATAAGAGATGGTTTGGCAAGCTCTCCTCCCAAAAGCCTAAGTCAAAGGAGACTCGCATATAGGAGAATATAAATGTGGTTTATTCTAGCAAAGATGAGGAAGAAACTAGAATTTCAGATGATATATAAACTTTGATGATAATGATTTCCATGAAACCAATTCTAATATGACTCCTAACTTTGGCTCCAACTCTAACTTCATAATGAATTGTGTTGCTAACCAATGGAAGGGTAGAAACTAACCCCTACTATCAAACTTATCAACCCCAATAAACCCATTGAGACCTTGATTAATATAGATTCCAATCTACTTAAGGAAGGAGGAAATATTGCTAAGAATCTTGGAAGTAAGAATAGAGGAAAATAAACATAGGATGAAAGAACTAAAAAAACAAAAAACAAAAAAGGAACAATATCAAAGCCAAGAATATGGAAAAATCGGTGGGGGATAAGAATCCCATGATCGTAAGTAACAATTATGAGGCTCCCTATTCGATATGCCATATAAACATGATGGAAATGGATCTACTATGAAAATGTATGATGGGCATGAAAGAAAATTTTAGGATTTTGAAATATCCATGAATAAGATCATTAATCTCAACAAGGAAAGATCAAACTTCACTATAAGTAGCTTTATGCTCCTTCTACAAGAACTGAAGATAATAGATAAAAAAGGGAAAGAAACCAAGGAGGGTAGTGGGGAAGGTTCAAATTATCTTAGTGTTGAGCTTCACAGGCTCTTGGAAGAAATAGATGCTACATTTTGAACTTAGGGATTTGGTTGGATCCCCTACTCATAGGGTTGTGTTTGCTATTGTTGTTCCCGATTCAAATTGTTAGCCATTTTGTTGCTATTTCTATAATTATTTTATGATTATTTTATGTTTCTTTTTTGCTTTGAACTATCACTTTTGGACATTGTAAGGGTAGAGACCCTTGTTTAACACCATTTACCTTACAAAAAATATTATTGTAGTTCATCCTATAAACATAAAATTTTACATAAGAACATACATATATAGCTTGTTTTAATGATATGTTAAATTTAATAAAATACTAATCATAACATTATTATAGTTTATCTTATAAACATCTAATCTACATAAAAACAAAAATAAATAAATAAATCTATATGCATAGATATCTTATAAGGAATTAGGCTAGCGTGGAAAGAGAGAACTGCACTAAAAGAAATGGTGAATAGATAAAAGAAAAAAAATCATGCAAAAATCACAATCGAAAACAAATATATCTGCCAAGAGTTCAATAAATTTATAACTAAAACGATGATGGGCTAAAACAAATTGGTTTATTGGAAAAGTTATGTGTGCTGAATACTGTTTATAACCATGCCTCTGCATAATTTTCTTGTCAGAATTGAAATATATAGTGACAAAATTGAATAGAATATGCAAATATAAAATTATATTAAAATATGCAACTAGAGTAAGAAAATACAAAACAAAGCATCAAAATGTACATATTTTTAACTCAAATCAAGAAAAAATTAAAAACATGATATAACACAACTTGTTCCAGGTAAATATATCAAATTCTGCAATGTGGAAGTGTACAAATATATGGAATTCTAAATTCTACATGTTGATGCCAAAATTTGGCAAGGTAACAGACTTTTGTGGGAAAATTAGTTAAAGGGGGGACCTATTGTGCTAAACTAAGTGACCTCCGGATTTTAAAGAAGCCGAATCTTCTATAACTATAGTTTTGAATGGGAAAAGGAAGTTGATATAAAAAATAAAAGTGTTTAAGTAGGGCGATGCACCGAGACTTAGATGTAAAGCACGATAGACCTATCTTATAGAAGTGATCTAAGGGCCCATTCGAGAATCTGCTATGTCCAAAATGAAAGGAAACTAAGGTAAAATCTAAATGATTCACTTTAATGACATAAAATAACATTCATATGCATTTACTGAAAAAGAGGAGTTGAAGACATGATCTAAAACAACAAACTTGCATTTAAATTATAGAAGTTCTGTAAATGAAACATTCAACACCACAATTGCATAGTAAAACTTGATCAGAATCTTCAAGAAAACAAAAAGGCCAAACAATGGCATAGTCTGCAAGTCTTTACTATAATATAAAAAGCAGTAAAAGGCCTAGTTCTTCTACCAATATTTCTTTTCTTAAATTCTGAACCCTTACTTCAATGAAAGAAGCCGTATTTATAATGAAGCCTAGCTCGCTGAGCCAATAACCGAAAAGATCCTCCAATAATGAGAAATGATGTATTTAGAAATGATTTCCACTTTTCCGTTGCAACTAAAAATATTTGATCCATGAACAAAGACACCCTAGAGTCAGCTGCATCCCCCTGTGAATGATGGAAGTGGTCCCAATAGACCAAAGTGCTAACACATTCAATTCAATCATGGCGGTAGTTACAAAATAGGGCAGCAGGTGATAGGTTGGCACTTGCTTAGTTTCCCTTTGCGAGGAAGTTTTTTAGAAGATCACATGGAAAATGGTCGGGGGCCGATGCTCATTCATTCCCTTGCACAATGTAAATCATGCGATGTGAAGACACATGGAGGTCTCCGACCATATTGTGCAATGGGGTGGGGTCCACCAAGGAATGTGCACAGATAGATGCTACGTGGAAGCTAGTCGGGGCCTAAAAGGGGAGTGATGGAAAGGGGCACAAAATATTGTGAATGATAGACACGTGGAAGCACACCACAAGCTTTCAAAAAGTGAGAGGAGAAAAGCCCTACGAGGAGCGCCTGGTTGATAAGTGGCGACATTCACAATGAGGCTTTGCGAGAGGAGTTCGATGCTGCTTTTTCTTTAGAGGAGGGCATGGCCGATACTTAGGCAAAATATAACTACCCAAAGGGAGCATGGGAATTTTGTATTCACACTACAAAAATGTGCAAATACTAAACTAGAAAGAAAAGGAGCAAGATGTTCAATAGTTTTTTAATAAATTTTTTTAGCAAAGTTTATTATGTTTTGTGCATCTTTTGTACACAAAAATTAAAATCGATGTGTATTTGTATTATTTGATTAGTATTGGCCCCTAAAATGTATAATTTTTTTTTATCAGTTTAATGATTTAAAGTTTTATTTGTATAGCATATTAAGATAAGAGCTACCCAATTCCCGCCAAATGCTGGCAGGTCAATTTTGATAAGCAGGGTGGGTTACAGTTTGTATAATGCAAGAGATATAAATTGTGCTTTGAGATTTATACAAAATAGCTTACAGTAGCCACATCATTTTATAAGTCTCAATTTTTCATTTACAAGTACATAACTTATGACACAAGAAATAAAGATTAAGTTTAATATGCATTTTTTTTAGTTGATATGGTTGGCAATTATAGATTACAAATGTAAGTTTTGAAAAAATGAAAAAAATTCCACTAAAGTACTTTTGAAACTGGCACTAGAGAATCTATATGTTTGAGAGATTAAAAAATTGCCTAACATTACTGAAGAATTTCAAATAAAATAAAACAATAAATTTAACAAAACCTTCAAGAGGATTTCCATTTGACAAGTACTCAAATAAAATGATGACAACAAAGAAAGATAAAGTATTTGAGATCAATACTTTTTTTTCATTGACTGCTTTGTGTATTTGGTCTGGAAGTGGGCATGTTGTTTGGTTTGTTGTTGTCCAATTGTCTATGACAAAGGAAAATAAAACTGTAAGTCATAGAATTAATAAAATATGCTATAAGTCTCAATCTACTTAGCATAATTGACATGTTTTACTATTTCTTATACATTCTTGTGGATTAGTATTATCTTTCCCATTGGAATTAATGTTTTAAAATGAAGACAAGGAAACATATTAATGCCACATTAATGGAAGATCAAGGAGGTTTGAAATACTTTGATAGCTTACATAAGTATAACCAATTGACATAAAATCCCATTTAGTAACAAAGAAAGAAATCGAAAGCACCATAGCTAATAAAAATACGCAATTTACTTAAGTCATATTTAGAAAGTAATGCTATATATTGACTAAGGTGATATAGAAGTGAATACAAATTGTAGAAGCATACAAAAGGAAACTAATCCAACTTTATTATAAATGAAGTAGTTGATATTAATGGTGATACCTTTCTTTTGTTTGATTGCTTTGTGTATTTTTTTGAATAAAGAGGGTGAAAATTTATTGCAACCATAAATTAGTATTACAAAGCCATTAGGGTCCTATATAGGCACCCAAAGAAAGCACCAAGAGACCCAAAATCCACAAAAAGTACAGAGAACAAAAACCACTAAATCATCCACCAAAAACATCAACCACCTATGTCCAACAAAAGCCTCTCAAGCTCATGGGGTAAAAGCACATAGTTGTGTCACACTTTCAACCAACTTCTCAACACAATTGAATTTAAGTATTTCTAACTAAAAATAAATTTTGGTCAAACATATGATCTATTAAGATTCATTCTAGCTAAGTTAGATACTTCCACAACTTTTTCAACTAAAATTGTTGGCTAAGAATATATGGAGCACCTCTTTGAGTCCAATTTACCGAAAAATTAAAATTATTTAAAAAACTTGAAGTTTCAATAACTCCTATTAATGTAAATATAATTTTTTTAAAAAATATAAAAAATACATTTTTGTAGATCCATAAGTTTAGTTCTCAAAAATATATTTATTTTAATATTTTAATTATTATTTTTATTTTATTTTTTATTTTAACTAAAAGTAGGTTATATCACAAAATATTAGGCTGATTACCATGCCAAGGAAAAATACTAAAACTTATTAGAAAAAATTGAAAAAAATATGATGCACTAGATAAAAGAATATATTTCAAGATGGTATATTTTTTTTTCCATTTTAGATAAATATTTAATATGAAAGTTGATGCCTAATGGAAATAACTGTTTTTTGATTCACACACATTTGAATATTTATTTAAAAATATATATTTATCAAAATTGGAAAAAAATATATTCATGCACTAAAGTTTCAAGTTATAAATACACACAATTTTTTTGAAAGAAAATGAAATAAAATTTCCTAAAAAAATTTTGACGTCTCATGCAAGTTCATTTTTCAAGATTTTATCAGCAACTAAAAGTGTTCATTTATTAAAAAATAGTTATATATATATATATATATTAAATACAAACATAAAATATACTAAAAAATACATATTTTACTAGTTTACATCATTTCAAAATTTAAAACATATATGCCACTTTTTAGTGATTCAAGTTCAAAAGTTGGATCAATGTTGGCCATTTCATTTATAAAGTGTGACACAGATTTGTGCTTTTACCCCATGGGGATAATCGTAAGAAAGTTGCTATCAACCTTCAACCTTCCATCCACCATTTTTATCTGAAGCCCACTTGGGCAAACAATCAACAATAATGTTCCACTCTCGATAGATATGAATGATAGAGAGAGAATCCAAAAAATAAATCAACTATAAAATATGTTTGACAATAGAAGCAAGTTTCCAATTAACCCCATACAACTTTTGTTCAATAAAAAATTTGACCATGATTTGAGAATCCCACTCAGATATAACCTTACAGCACCCAAGCGCGCAAGATCTCTCCATTGCAACTAGAATCACGAAACCTTCCATAAGGTTGTTGGAGTGATGGCCCTTATGAATAGAAAAGAATAAAATGTACTTACCAGAACTATCCCTTCTGATACCACCAGTCCTTGCAGGCCTAGGATTTCCCCTTGAAGAAAAATTAGAGTTGATTTTCAACACATCCCCTAGAGGAGGGGACCATACCCTATCTCTTTGAACCTTTATTTTGGCTTGACGCCCCCTTCTAACACTGAAAGAATCAAACACCAAACAACATAGGCCTAGACTATTCACAAGCTCTTCATCTCCCCTTTCCAAAGGATAAAACACTTCACACTTGGATTCCATAGTCTCCTATAGCATACTAATAACCCTTTGCCAAACCTATTGAATCATCAACTTGCTACCATGAAAAATTTTGCGATTCCTCTCAAGCCAAATATTCCAAAGAATAAAGATAGGACCAATATCCCAAACTATCTGAAGGAAAGAATATTTTGTCAGAGGTTGCCCCAGGATATTCCAAAAATCGATTAGAAAAGAAGCATGAACACAAGGTTGCCTCCAGATACCCGACCAAAAGTGCCATATAGGCATAGAGAATGGACATCGAAAGAACAAGTGGGCATAATCCTCCTTAGAGAAATGACAAAGAGCACAAATAGAAGGGCTCTGAAATCCACACTTGCAAAGATTATCCCAAGTCATGCATCTATTCTAGGAAACCATCCAAATGAAGCAATTGTACTTAGGCCAAGAAAACTTGTTCCATAACTTTTTCCACCGAGAAAATTCCAACCCCCCAAACTTTCAATAGATCAACTCCTCATAGCCACTAAACACCATGTAGATCCCCTTAGGATTAGGGATCCACGCCAAAATATCCTTCTCACTTATAGAACTACACTCCCTACAAACAAGAATATTACTTCTCAACATAACCCAATTCTAAACACCCAATTGACTACTTCCTCAAGTCATTCCATCTAGACACTCCTGCCAACCCACAAAAATGACTAGATTTGAATTCCTCAACTTGAGCCGAACCAGCTTCCAGGAAACACAAACAAAGATCTTGTAGATGAGGATGACTGGACGTGATAGGGAAGTATCCATCCCATACATCAAACCAAAAGAGAGCATCAAAACCCCTTTTTAAAATCTAAAAAAAACCATCCTTGATCAACTTAGATTCTTTCTTAAGAGTTCCCCAAATCACAGATCCCTTACCCAAGAGAGGAAATTGAGGAAAATCCTCCTTAACACTCTGTTCATATATTTATTTGAAATAATCCTAGCCCAAACATGATTTTGTTGAATGCAACATCTCCACTAAATCTTGGTAGATAAAGATAGACTAGAAAGACTAGCTTGTCAAAATCCAAGACATCCAAGTTTTTTTAGTTTTCAAACAGTCTCCTAACTCACAAGACTCCACTTCAAGGATGCCAGGCTACCAACTGAAAGAAATTTCCTAGCGAGAGAATCCAAATCTCTAATAAAGCTCAAGGGATCAACCTATAATATATACCTATAATTGGGAAGAACCTACACCATTAAGTTTAAGAGAAACACCTTGTTGAGCAATCCAGATAACTAAGAGGGTAGGTGAATTAGTTATCATAAAACAATTTTCTTGACCTTAATTAATTTGGAGAAAACTTGAATCAATTAGATAATAATTAAAACAGATATGAACATGAAAGAACTTAACAACACCATGCACAAATAACACCATAATTTACGTGTAAAACGAAGATGGCAAAAACCACAAAGATTCTAATTCTCAATTATAAAACACTGGTTATGGTGAAATCAATAAAGGTTATTTTTACAAGGGCTTACTGCCAAAATTATCACTGCAGGTAAGGCTCACTACCAATGGGATCACTGCCCAGCTATTACAACCAAAATTAAAAAGGCTCACTACCAAAATAAAAAGGATCACTACCAAAAGAAAAAAGGCTCACTACCAAAAGAATGATGAAAGGGAATCCATCACTGGAAATAACTATCACCAACAATCACATCAAAAGAATCTCACTATCTGCTACCTCTAGTCATATAATTTTTCATACTTCACAATGTTTGGATTTTTAGATTCACATTCACCACACTTGCTTTCATCGAATATAATTAAATTATACCAATCCATGCCTTCATGATCTCCTAAGTCATCCAAACACAATTTGAATTAGGTCACCACAAAAAATTCCATGGTGAAAAGGAATGAAACTGTTGGCGCTTGAAACAACAACCCAGCTAGGATTTGTAATTCTCTAAGAGGTAGCCAACCTCTATATTGAAGAACAACAAAGACTAGTGGCCAACTAACAAGATTTAGTCAAAGATTGACATCTCCTACACTTCTGGCTCTGCAGGACCAAGGTGGGTAAACCTAAACAATGCTCAAAACTTAATTCATTTATACACATACATTGTTTTATAAAACAGATAAATCCCAATGCAAATACACTAAGGGAAGCATTGACTACCTTAAATTTGGCTAAATTCTCAGCAACTCAACCCTCTCTCAACCATTGGAAAGCAGGACACACAATAACACATTAAGATTAAAATGAATTTGCAATTAATATTGTTTCTGAGATGCACAAAACTGCATAAAAGATTAGTGCCTCTTCTGGGCCATGGAGTCAAACACATAAACCGAATTCTCCAGCAAACAGTCTTCAACCAGTGGATTTAACTTGCTAATGCTTTGCATTAACTGTTAGTGCCTTGCACCAACAATCCTTCTCTTGATATCAATCGGATTCTTCTTATTAAATCCCATCTACACACCTGAAATCACAATCAGCTGCTCAAAGCATTTTAACCATTTCTTTGAAATAGAACAATGAACAGACAAAACAGTCTCATGAAACTTGAGATGATAAATTCAAAGAAACTTTGTATTATTGAATTTACATGACTGAAAGTATACAAATGTGGAGACAATCTGATGAAATTCATGAATGTGAAAGCACTTCATGATGTTAATTGCACAAACTGGCTGTATTTACTCTTGAATTCGTAAAATTACAGCTTACAGACTCAAACAATGACTCAGAAAATACAAATTTCTATCTACACGGTCCAATACAAAAAGTTCAAAACCTAAACTCAAAACCCTTAGAACCCTCAGAACCCTCCACAAAGAGAGAATAATAGAAGATATAGAAGAATGAAGGAAATAGAAGAAGCCCTAAATTCGAATCTGTTGCAGACACATGACAACTCCATTCCCGTTGATCAACTGAAAATAATATGTTCTCTTCTTTGCAGCAACAAACATTCCCTCTAATAGTATCTACTCATGATTTCCTAGCAACAAAAAATATTCCCATGTGGAGATTCCTCTTATTTCATCCAGCTGCTCAAAACTTCTTTCCTGTGCACGAACTATTTCTATTTTCTGCTCTTTATTTGCTGCAACAATACTTTTAGAAAATGTTTTCCCTTTGACATAAACATAAAATTCACTTTACATATCCTGTGCACTTAATGTTTTAAATTTTCATTTAAAACATTTTTTAATTCCATTTTCCAGCTACATACAATATTTCATCTTTAATAAAGAGAAAATCCTCCCATCTTTTATTTCTGTTCATTCTTCCACACAGCTGAATAAAATGTGTCCCTGCGAACTGGTGTTTTTAGCAAATAAAGCCTTAGTGAATATGTTATTCACTTTGTCCAATTATTCCCTCGTGAAAATTTAACTTTGCAACCAATCCTCAATAATATTTAAAAGCATTGCCCTTAAATATTTAAAGCTTTTACCAATAAAATATTTGGTGAAAACCACTATTTACGGGCCATAGGAACATTTCATCCGCCCCCACCAAAAATGTTAAATTTACTCACCACATTTGTGGGCAATTTAAAATTTCACCGGCCCTCATATTTTGACAAACTATTTCCCACAATACTTTATTTACTCATAAAAGTGAAATTTTACCCGGTTGCATGATTGAGTAAATTTACAATTTTACCCATGCCTTTGAAATTTCTCCCGAGCCCACCATGTCTATGCAACCCTTTGAAAATTTTAATAAAAAACTTCCTCTTGTGCATTCTCGCACACCTCGCAGGGTTTTTTCCTTTGCCATCCACATTCTCGCGAGGTCCGCGAGAATGCCCTAATGCCTTTGTTTGTTCTTGCATGAGCACTTTGCAAGTGCTTGGCACTCATGGCGACCTCCATTGCTATTCTTGGCGTGCTCAGGAATCCATACCATTGCCATCTGCGGGCTTCTCCCCTTCTGTTAGGCCGCGCCTACTCTGGTCTTCTCCCTACGTGTCTCCTCTAGCTCACGCACCTCTCCCTCAAACCATGCCTCTCTCTTCTCACTGGCCGCGAGCTACCTGTTCATCACACTCCTTGCCAGCCGCGCCTCCCTGCTCACGGGTCTTCCTTCAAACACTGGCGTGGGTTTTCCATGTTGCAAGTTGCGCCCTACTTCGGCTGTGCGTGGTGGTCTTCAGTTGGTCAGCCCGCGCCCTCCATCTTCCATATGCGCAGGTCTCCCCACATGGTCGGGCCTCCCCATTCACTGGTGTGGGATTCTTACCTTGGTCAGGCCACGCCCCATTTCTTTGTTTAGCCACTCCCTTGCATAGGTGCAGGCTCCACTGGCAGACCACGCAGGACCCTCACTCACTGGCCCACGCATTCTTTGACTGGTACGGGCCTTCCTCATGTTGGCCGCCATACCTACCATTTGCATTTGTTTAAAAGTTTCTAAGGCGTTTTCAACAAATTCGTTCTGTGCACTGTCACTGCCAGCCGAGCCTTTCACCATAAAATTTGATTCATACCCTGCAATCATAGCATTCCATTGGCCTTCTCATTTTCCTTTGTTGACATTAAGAAATTGGATATGATTCTTCAATGCCTGCAATGATGATTCAACATTTTCCCATCTGGCCTTTTCGTGTAAAAAAAACATTTGATGTTCTTTATTTACATTGAAAACAATCTTCAATAACCTTGAAATAAATATATTGTCACATATCAAGAAATCTGAACCATATTGGCCCGTCAAGTGACTTCCAACTGAACTTAGCCAAATTAAAAGTGTTGTGACTTTAACTGAAATGAGCAAAGTGCAACATATTCGGTGTGCATTATCCATATAGGAGGACATGGACTTGAAAATTCAAGATTTTCTTCCTGTAGATGCATCCTCAAGTACTTCTTTCAAATTACCATTTGTGGGTACATCATGGTGCTTACTCAATTCTTGGACTGGAGGAGATGTCAATTTTAGCCATTTCACAATATTGTTATTGATATCCTCATGCTTGATACCCATTAAAAATCAATTCTCTTCAGTGGATTGCAACATTGAAACCGTTGTAGGTTCCTCACCAAGCGAAGCATGTCGGACCCCATGTGGGTCCGGCTAAAAAAAATTTCGTTTTCAAACAAGTTTCATGCCCAAATCATCCCTGGACAACAATTGGATGCATTTGAAGTGGAAAGGTAAACTGGGTTGCCTTCAGAAACTGTTTTTTGGCACTTTTGCAAAATGGTCACAATAGGCCAAGTTGCCTCAGGAATCAATTTGGGAAACTAGTCAAACGACCTCATGAAGCAATGAGAACTTGCAAGCATATAATCATCTGACCCAAAAGTTCAGTGCAAAAGACAGCTTAGAGAAAGGAATCAGGAGGTGAAAGATATTAATCCACCAGTTTGCCCAATTAAACTTTTCTGAAACAACAGCTATTCTGAACCAATTAGAACACACCCGACTGCTAATTTGTAAACATAGCAAATCAACCCCCGGTGAACTGCCATTAGACATGTAAGTTCATTAAGATACTCTGAGCATGTGTGATAAAGAAATTCTCTTGAAACATCATTAATCAAAAGTTATTGACGATCAAAGTTGACCATTCAGAAAGGCTGTCAGGAATGTAGCTGCAAAACAGAACAAACTGCATTTGGTTTCGATCTGCTAAAAATAAAAAATCAGATCATGAAGTTTTGCAAGCTGATATGTGAGATCATCTTGATATGGGGAATATGGAACAACATTCATTTTGACATGATAGTGAACTAGTTGTGAAAACCAAGCTCAAACAAGAAGCTGTTTTGCAAACTGACAATCTACAAACAACAGAACAGTGCAAAAACCTTCCAGCTTCACTTTTCAAAACTCTGTCAAAACCTATCATGGGAAGCTAAAATTTGACATGCCTGCTCACATAGGTCAATTGAATATGTCTGCAACTGGGTTTTGCATGACAATCAATAGGCTTCAAAATACAAGCCTCCAAAGTGGGTCAGTTGGGATTGATTCATCAGGTGCACTTCTGAAAGTGCAGAAACAATTTTTTTTGAAATAGGCATCTCAAATTTGCAAAATTTGAGAGTTCCATCAAAAACATGGACCATACAAAACCTCCTTGCTCAAATAAACACACTACATATTAACCATGATATTTAGAACCAAGGAATAGAATATACACGTTACAATGTTCTAAGACACATTAACCAATTTATAGATCAGTCTAGACCCATAAGAGTGTATCGCATTATTTTCTAAAATGAATGGGACCAGGATAAGCACAACCAAAGATATACCATCATAATATAACATCTAGAGCACGCCAATCCAGATCATCAAAGAATCAAAATCGAACCTTAAATAATCAACTAAGATATGTTGACATCAATGACAACTATCAACAACATCACATTCCAACACACTCGACCCACAAAGGACAACCACCTCTGAGTCCAATGATTCACTTTTACATGAAGCTTATCTAAAACATTGTACCAAGAACCTCTAGGAAAGGAACCCAAAGAAAGAGGAATACCAAGATAAGCTAAAGATAACTTCCCAATCTAAAATCTGAGAATACAAACAATCTGATGTTGAAAAAGAAAATAGAGGATTTACCTTCATTGATTTGTTGTCCAAAAGTAGCAAGGTAAACATCCAAAACCCCACGAAAGTTAGTAGCCTCACTAATCTTGTCCAAACCCATTAAAGCAATATCATCAATAAATTTCAAGTGCAACTAAGGAGGTAGGCCAATACCCCAAATCCACCCATGGATCAAACCTTGATTAACATGGCTCTTAATAACCCTCACCTAATCCTCATCTAGGAGAATAAAAGAGTATAGAGACAAAGGATCCCCTTGACGAAGACCTCTAGAGGACCTGAACAGGGGGGAAGGATCCCCATTAACCAACACGAAAGGGAAAAATATGTAATCAAAATCATCACCCACAAAATCCACTCCTCAGCAAAGCCAAAAACCCCAAGTACTCTCTACAGAAAGGACCATTTGAACTTTTCATAGGCCTTTGCCATGTCTAGTTTGATAAACATAGCTTTTTCCTTCGATACCATCATATAATGGATAGTCTTAGCTATAATAACCACACCTTCCAATATTTTCCTATCAACCACAAAGGCTCCTTATTCCTTGGAAACCAGTTTTCTAATCCATCATTTTAGTCTTTCCACAATCAACTTAGAAAAAGTCTTATAGACCACATTACAAAGGGCTATGGGCCTAAATATACTCAACCTATCCACCCTTTCACACCTGGGAATAAGGGTAAGAAAAGTAGAGTTCAAATCCTTCAACATTTGTTTATTCCCCTAAGATTGACATACCATCTCCAATAAGTCCAAGTTAATGACTTCCCAAAATCCCTAAAAGAACACAATCAACAACCCATCAGGACTAGGAGCTTTTCCCTTTTTCATTTGAAAAAAAAAACCTCTAATTCATCCATGGAAATATGAATCAAAATATACTCATTAATTTCCTTGAAGACCAAGGAAGGAATACATACTAGAATATGATTTTCATCCTCCACCACATCAGGGGAATCCTCCTTGAACAAAGAAGAAAAGTACTAAGAAGCCTCACTAGATATATCCCCACAAGAGGTCAGATATTTTCCCCTTGAATTCATAAGATGAGAAATATGATTACCATGCCAGCTGGCCTTCACAGAGTTGAAGAAGAAAGCAGTGTTCCTATCCCCTTCTTGCAACTAGTCAACTCGTGCCTTCTATTTCCAATAAATCTCCTCACATTGCTTACACTCCTCTAGATATTTCAAAGCCTAAAACTCCTCCATGAGAGAGTTCTTAGACAAAGCATGCTCCCTAATCCCATGAGTGATAACATCCAAATTGTCCTGAGAAACAACCTTAGCATGAAAGATGTTACCAAAACACTGCTTATTCCACCTTTTGAGTTGAAACTTGACAAACTACAGTTTCTTGACAAAATAATACATAGTCATACCAAAAGCAGGTCTATCGTGTAGCCAAAACTCAATGATGTGATCTTAGAGAGAGGAGTCCCACAACCACATGAGTTGAAAATTGAAAGAGGGATTACATGCAATGATAGTTAGAGAAGCAAAAAACTTAAGCAACCAATGTTCGAAGCCCTGCTAATCTAGAATCTTTAAAATGGAAGACCAAAAACCACCTATCCAAAAACATGAGACCAAAAAACTGGCAAGCCTCTCAGTAATATAGTCCTTACCACACCTCTTATTATTCCAGGTAAATTGACCATTTCCAAGTTTTATGTCAACCAAATTTAAAGAAGTAATATTATCTCTAAGAATAAATGTAGATGGATCCAACCTCAGCATACCACCCTTCTTTTCCTCCAACTCAGTGCATTAAAATCAATAACAACAATCCATGGAAAAAGACAAGCAATACTGTGGATAAACTAGATATGTGACCATAGATTCTTCTTACTAGATATATTAGTAGGAGCATAGATGTTGATAAAAGAACAGTCTCTCCAAACTCTTGAATCATAACAACCAAAAAAATATAAGACTTATTAGAAATCCACCAAAGAGAGAAAACCTTCATCAGATTCCATAAGCAACCCATACCCCCAGTATTATGCTATGTGCCAATACACTAGCCTTGGACCTTCCACCAGAGATTGGGAACAAGACTATTCATACACTCCATGAAAATTTTAGTTTCCTAAATAAATAATATATTAGAAGAATGACCTCACACCAAATCACGAACAAATTTTTGTGTAGGGCCGCTATTCAAGCCCCTCACATTCCATGAGAGAATAATTATCTTTGAGAGATAGAAAAGTGGGTGTCAAAAGTTTTAACAAACCCTAACTCAACCAACGTTTCACCCATGATCTTAATTTTCTCCAAATATTTCTTCGTCCTAGCCTTGAGAGGTTTCTCATTAACTCATTTCTTCTGATTTTTCTGGAGGATCCCTAAAGGAAGAGAAGATTTATTTCCTTTCTCTGACTCAGATGCTAATATTTTAAGAGGAGGAGTGGTCTCTGCCTCAAACCTTTCCATAGCACTAGGCACCATCAGAACAACTAAAGACACAATGCTTAGATCAATATCCATTTGAGCAAGTGTCCTACCATTCTCATCTATGATATGAACATTGACCGACTTATTACCCGCTTGAACCTCCTCTAGAGCACCCTGCTTTAGAAGAATTATACTAGGTTTTATCTCCTATTGAATAAGATTATCGAAAACATAAAAAAAAGTTAAAAAAATTCATCTTCTTGCCTCTCCTTGAAAGTTCTTTTTTGACCACAATTCCTATTGTAGGGCTTAATAAGAATATAAGCTTCTTTATTGATCGCTTCACCTAGAATGGGAGCCTTGACCTTGTCCACCTTGGTAGGGTTATGTGAAGATTGATTCAGATGGGGCTCTAAATTCCTGGACCCTAGGGAAACTCTTCTACAAATGTCCATACTCATGACACAACCGACAATCGAAGGGCATAGTCTCATAATCCAACTATTGCACCCATGAGGAAGAACCCATACAAATTTCTAAAGAATCTGGGATAGTTTTTCTCAAATATATTTCAACACATATACACAAAATAGTTATTACCTTCGTATCCTATGTTTTTTGAGAGTGTTCCACTAGTTTTCCAAGTAGTAGAGCAACCATATACAAAATGCCATTCCACCAAAATTCAATTGGGAACCTAGGAAGGTTCACCTAGACAAGAAATCGGTTCAGAAGCTCCTCCGAAGGGTTGAAACTTATGTGCCATGGCTTGATAAACAAGATAATCTGATTATGAAAATAAGGACCTCCCTCAAAAAATCTATTTTAATCAGCCATGTAGTTGAAAACAACCATAAAAAAGTCGTTGGCTAGCAACATCATCTCTATTTCACCCTTAGGTTTCCATGTCTATTTAGCCGAGAACTCTAAAAAAGGAAGAGAAACATGTATCCCCATGAAATTACATAATAAAGAAAGATTAGAATAACACTCAATATCATCAGTAATGGAACCATGTTGAATCACTAATACTAGTCTACCCTGGCTCCTCTCCAAATAACCATTGATTTTCAGAATACGCGGACCTCCAAACAGAGTTTTCCCCTCCACAATAATTTTCTCATCCTCAAACCCAGATGAAGATGGAGAATCTATGTGTAGCATTGCTCAAAAATCCATATTGATTTAAAAACAAATAGATTCACTTGAAGCCATTAAATAAAAACCATAGAAGCAAGAGATATTTCCTTATACCACCCTTGTACTCAAGAAACTTGCAAGCAATGAATAGAAAGGAACAAAGAGAATATGAAAATCTCCAAACAAAACCCCCGAATGTCAAAAAAACTCCACCCAAGATGAAACACCCTCCCCACACACCGAAAAACACCCCCACACATGAACCCCTGCTAAACACCGATGAAAACCTCCTAACAACATGCAACAAAGAACCTTTAACATGCAGCTTGTGACTTTAACAAGTCATGGGTCTACTTCGCACAACCCCACACAAACAACATTTTCTCCCTAGTTGGTGGATCCTTATAATAATTGATTTCTTTGTGTATTCAACATGTAAGAGGGTATGGTTTTTTGTTGAATGTTTTCATTCGACTATAACAAAGAAATGAAAAAATTTAACTTATAGGCTTGATCAAAATATGGTATAACTGTCAATTTATTTAGCATAGTAGACATGTTTTTACCATTTCCTTATGTATTCTTGTGGAGAAAAAAAACATACTGATTTCCATGCTGTTGAGGCATATAAAAAATAAAAAACATTTATATTTATGCAATGAAATGAGGTTGCTAGTCAATTATGACTTACATGAAATTTGTCATTGCATGGCATTCTTGTGAAGACAATGAGCTATTGGTTGAACAATAAGAACAACAAAATATACTCAAGAAAAATATGGTCAAATTATTCAAGAAAAGGTTGAAGCTAAATATTGTGGGCACAAAAATGGCCTATTGATCAGTTTTCCTCATTCAAGAAGGGTTGGTATCATGAGTGAGTGATATGTTAATTTTAATAAGTTATAAGTTGATCAAAAACTTGTTTGTTGTCTTGGATTAAATATAAGCTAAACAAATTTCAACTACTTAAGGATGCAACAAAAGTCTTTCCAATTGTTATAACACATGCATGCAAAATGTAGAAGCATAAAGTAGCCAAATGAACCAACTATATTATAGACAAGTAGTATTTGGAATTAATATCTCTGCTTTGTTTGAATCCTTTGTGTATTTACTTTGGAAGAGAGTATGTTCTTTGATTTAAAATTCTTTGTAGTTAACTAAAACAAAGAAGAACAAGATTGTAAGTTAGAAAGTTAATCAAAAAGCGATAGTAGTTTCTATTTATTTAGCATCATTGACATGTTTCACCATTTCCTAATGTGCTCTTGCGAACTAGGAAGATCTTTGCCACTAAGTTTTATGTGCTTGGAGAATCTGCAAAAGGAGAACATTCATAGTTATGAAAGGAAACAAAACTATTAGTCAATTAAAGTATTTGTCAAAATTTTGTGCAAGTAGTTTGTTGATAGTTTCTTGATACTTCACTCTTTTTTGTTTCATGTCGTGCTTTTGAAGATACTGAACTAGATGATGTGGCCTAACCAATATTCATGTTTTGATGTCACCTACAAAACAATGTTTATGCTAGATTTTTTCATATGAATTTATAGTCTCCAACATAGCATAAATGATGATATGCAATAGTATTATTGAGTAAATAAATGATATAAGTATAAAATTATACATTCCATCTAGGAAAATTTCTATTCATGTTTACCTCTTGCAAAATGCATACCATGCCTAGACAATGTTGCCAATGTGAGTTAGAAGAATGTCATGATTGTTGGCATTTCAATTCACACCTCTAGAATGCAGATTAGGAATGGATAACTATGCATAGTTAGACTACTCTTCAAATTAGGAGGGGAATATTCCTCTTCACTAATTATGCTTAAAAATAAATACTAACCTATTGCCAATATTTTTATTTCTCAGCTGAGAGCTCACAAGGTTATAAGAAACATTGTGTTGCAGTTGAGGTTTTCTTTGGGTTTCATAACTTCAAACTACAACTAAGACTATTTGAATAACACTTCTAATAACTCAAGTAAATTCATAGCTGAGAATTATAAGTAAACAAGGAATGATTGATTTGACACAAAACCTTAAATAAAATTTCTTCTAGAACACACCTAAAGACTCATTGTACTTATAAGATGTAAGATGAAATAAAGATTATGCAAGCAAAATATATAAGACAAAATATTGAAAGTATTGGGAGAGTACAAATTAGAGTGAAATAGGCATGATATTTCCTTCCTCAATTTTATAACAACAAATACACTTATGGGATAGTATATTTTAGCAAAGATAGGCTTACAATATGCGCTAAAACCATATTACATAAAAAAAAAATTTGAACAAACACTGAATGACAAATTGCAAGAAAAATAGGCTCAACAATTTGTTTTTGATTAATGATAAACAAGTTTTGAAGGGTACTTGAAACCCTATAGAAAAAAGATCAGGGGAAACAAAGATAAAGTAGTAGGCTTCCCACCCAAAACACCAAAATAAGTTGATTATAGAGACATCAACAACCCATCAACAAGAAACAAAAAAACAAAAACAAAAAAAAAGAACAAAACAAGCATGCATTAGAAAAGTTCCTAACAATAGTTAAAAATAGGCTCAACAAATTGTTATCACAACAACAATTGAAAATAAATGGGCAAGGCTACCCTTATTTATACACAAACAAGGAGTAGGGAACCCTAAAATCTCCTTATTTTTAACAACTAGTCTTGCCAATATGCAAGCTTTTATTTCTAAAACTAAAAAAATAACTAACTACTAACATCAGTTAACTGAGTTAACAATAAGAAAATCTCCAACTATACATTTGATATTTCCAAAGAATAGATATGCATGAATGAGAACAACTAGTTTAACTTGAAAAAGGCATCAAGTTAACTACTACCTTTACTAGAGTTCTATTCTTGGAAATCTTTGCATGCTTCAACTGGCGGCTCACTCATTGACAACTTGAGAAATCATATCCTCTAAAAAGATGTTAACTTACTCTTCATCAAGAAAATAGATACTATCCAGGATGATATACTATTTTTACAACATCTCACCATTTGTGATCAAACATAGCAATTCTATCCTCTTTTTAGCTGCTTCATCAAATTTTGCTAACATTGCGGCAACATGATTCATCTTTTAGGCAACATGATCACCATTAAGATTTCCATCGACAAGGTCTTGAATCTATGTTTGTACTTCACCGAGATCAAAGTAAGTGCCATCTTCATGTCAATATTGACAAGGGATTTGTGACAAAAATGTACTTACGAACTTGAGAGTGTTAGCAACCTTCTGTCTATATCCAATGAATTCTATAGATATTCCTTCGTAGGTTTTTACTTTGAAGAGGTGTTGTTCTCTCCAAGAAAAAATATTCTTCTTGTGTTCTTTTGTAATGAATGAATCATAAGTCGTCCTCAAGTTAGAAATTATGATTCTCATCTCTTGGTTTTCTTTCCACTATATTTTTCTCAAAATCGTAAATCCCTATGTGAAGATCATGGGCGTTATACCTCAATTGGTATATCTCTGCAAGTATAAATTTTCCCTTGGTGATGAATTCTTCTATCCAATCGCTCATATTTTTTCCATATATGACTAACTTGTTGGCAACACAAGGGCAGACAACTGAGAGGGGGGGGTGAATTAGTTGTCTCAAAAATTATACTTATTAAACTTATTCTCAGATCTGATAAATAAACATGAAAGCATAAACCATCACCACATAAAGAAAAACACATAACACCAAGATATTTGAATGGAAACCCTGTTAAGGGAAAAACCACGATGGAGGTTAATCCACAAGATTATACTCTGTTAAAAGTATTATAAATGGGGAATGCACATGCATTTAGGCACACTGCCTAGAGCTCATTGCTCAAATAAAAAAGGCTCATTTCCCAAAGTAAGACTCACTGTCTTATAGTCACATTCAGATTATATCCAAAAGATTTGAATTGAGCTACTAATGCGTAATTACAGTTTCGATTAAGCACATGAACACTTTCTTTTTCTAACTCTTCTTCACACTTTACATCTACCTTTGAAAGATTAGAACATTATTCACACACAACACATCGCACACATTGAACACCATGCCTCAAATGGTATAAAAAATTGATCATATATATCTGCAACTAAGGATAACATCAACTACATGTCAGTCCAACAAAATATAAAATGTGTACAAACTGTCGACCCAAATCAATAAACAATTTATCAATCTGAACTAAACAATTTCAACCAAAACATAGCAAGGACCCACAACAACATGTCTTGAACATAAAACACCTTAAATAATTATGCCTGGAAGATCCACAACATGCTACAATCACCCTATCAACCATGATCATGAAAAACATGAACTCAGATAAGAAAATCACCAATCACGAGCACATTAATTAATGCGAACCAACAACACAGATAAAGCATGATCTAAAAACATCCACAAGCATAATGAATCACCACAAAAGCATTCACAACAAATCAAATTACTAGAATCACATCATCTTCTTTTAGGAACACCAACTAAAGCAATAGAACAACCATCATAACACAAATGTTCATAACTTAATAAAATATTCATGCGAACTTCTAAAACTTCATGTGCATAAAATAGATATACTTGTCAAAAAATACTTTAATCCACAACTTCTTATCCTCAATATACTGAGCTGGCCATCATACTGAACTTCACTACATCACCGACAATCTACAACTTATTTTATTACAATTTTATCAATATCTCGACATATATAGCCTTAAAGACATTAATGGCAATAATGTTGACATCAATTACAACCACATATCAGAAATATCCAACAATATCCAACACAACTAACTCAGCTGATGTTCATATGCAAGTGACTCCAAAATTTGTAGAAAACTCAAGGATAACCTCACCTTCATAATTATTCTCCATATGAACTTTCTTTTTAAGTTTTTTCTTTGTTGTGTCTTGGTATATGCTATCAAGTTCTACAAAGTTCAACTGATACGAAGGCTTCCTCCTCTTCCTATCTAGCAGGTTCTAGAGCCAAGATGAGGAGTCTCTACTAACTTCTTTGGGAGGATCAGTTCCAACTTGAACAACTCTTGATGGATCAATAGGTGTTGAAACATTGTGAATTGGTGAATCAAATTTTGAATCTATATAAATAGGAGAAGGCCTTGACATTGGTAGAAGAATAGGAGATAAAGGACTAACTTCAACTTGTGGTGTTGAATCAACTAGAACTTCTGGCGTATCTATTGATTGTTCCTAATGACTCACCTTTTCCTTCAAGATTTTTGTCATTTTGCTAATATTTGTATCTTTTGAAGGATTTCTCATAGCTTTAATGGAATAGCTACCTTATATGTCTTCTTACTATTCAAATATAGTCTATTGTTCTTGAAAACTTAGCTTGTTCTTTCCTCAATCGAGGTGCCCTCTTTGGTGAGCCAATCAACTATGAAAGTGGCTATTACTCAACCCGATCTTTGGAATACATGGGAAGTAGGACTTACCCATCATCATATAAAAGAAATTCCAAATTCTTTTGATAATAAATCAACCATCTGGTGAAGTGTAAATGTAACGACCTGATTCTATGTAATTTTTTTTTCCTTAATGACAACTAAAAACATAGATAACATGCATATAAGATAGTATTTTAACATCTCTTTCCTTTTTATTAACAATAAATGAGATTCATGCTAACTAATAAAATGAAATATTTTTCCTTCATTTAAACAAGACAACATATTTCAAAAGACTAAACTTTTATTTTTCAAATGAACATAAAAGAAAATATACATACGTGCACATACATAGATCAATTAAGCTTTTGAACTAATAGTGGTAAGAAGGTCCAAGAATCCACCTTTCAAATCTTGGTGCCTCAGTAGCCTGGTAAGGAGGAGAAACATCACTCGGGTGATTTTTCACCAACAATGGACTTATAATGCGGTCCCTCGCACATCTATCATTCGATAGACGGCCCTCCCTTCTACGAAGAGATTGGTTGGGTAACTGATACTGTAAATTGATTGAGTATAGTGGTGTGCCCTACATATCTAGAACCTATACATCTGGTAAAATCTAGATCTAGTATGCATTATGAGATCACGGTGGAAATGACAGTGTATTCATCACTCAGTCAAGAGGATATTGTTCATCTACACTAATCTGGCCAAAGTGTTTAATCAGTATCTCTACTGAGGTTTAACTGCCACATACACTATTCAGGGTTGATTCGACTTGGGCCTATCTTACACTATGTGTAGGTATTTTTTCCTATCGTGGTAATTTGTACCAAGACATCCTACATCAACTTAACCTATTAGGATGAATCTGCATCACAAGTACTACCAATACTTTCTCCTACTTGAGAATGAACATTTCCTAGGAGTGTAACTAGCTTACTGAGTTAATCTAATAACTTACTTGAGCTATAATGTACTTGAATAATGCTCTCATCACAATCCTAGTAGTAATATCTAAGGCATTGAATAATCTCCATTATACAAAGATCATACAAGTAAACCAACCAGTAACTAGATGCATTGAATATTTTAGAAAAGAAATACTACTTTCTAATACAAACATGCACTACTTATACCTTATTTACTTAATGTATCTGTTAGACATTCAAAATGCATGCTTTATACAAAATCATATTATATTTTCCTAACATGTCTTCATAGGTTCAAAGTTATAAAAGTAGACTAATACTTCAAAGGTTTAGCATGATTTCTTTAAAAATCAAGAAGAGATGAGAATAGGATAATCATGCCTATAATTTAAGCTTCCACAGATGATGATGATGGTCCTTTCTTGCAATACTTAGATTGCAGAGTTTCTCTGTTCTTTCTCATAGTAGAACACTCTTTCTAGACTTGGGTCTCACACAATAAAATGTTTCTTCTCAAAATAATGGTTACTCATAGTAAAATGATTCTTCTCAGAATAATGGTTACTCACAGCAAATTATTTCTCAGAATATGAATACTCACAGTATAAAAAAGAGAATACTCAAGAATAGAATGAAAGTGTGAAGTGGTAATGAATTGGTTGCATTTGAAAGCCTTTATATAGACTTATGAAAAGTAACACATTTCCTTACGGGAATGCATGTAAACTGAAAACTCACTCAGCCAGACTTGTTCAAAGGAACTTGGTAGGTTTCCTAGCCCTCACTCATAAATTTTGATAATGATTCGACTTGCATTATTGACAGCAAAACAATAAATTTTCAACTATTCAATAAAATTTGCCACTTATAGGTAATTCCTAAAATTTGGTGCTAGCAAGGAGGCGATTCACCTTGTTGGGAAAAAGTATTGGTTTAGTTTCCAACAACAACATACTTATGAGTTGTGTTGCCCCTATTGATGCGTTCTCCCTATTGAAGTGCTCTTACATATTCACGCGGTTTAGTTTCAT
The DNA here is from genome assembly GCA_007115665.2 of Sequoiadendron giganteum. Taxonomy (NCBI): domain Eukaryota; kingdom Viridiplantae; phylum Streptophyta; class Pinopsida; order Cupressales; family Cupressaceae; genus Sequoiadendron; species Sequoiadendron giganteum. The sequence continues at coordinate 113,423,088 of CM021108.1, forward strand.
CCGCCATTTTCATTTCACGGGAAAAATCTTTAATATTTTCAAAACTGACTTTATTAAGTCCAAAGTTATGCATCAAATATTTCCTTTTATACATTAGAGAAGCCTTTACTTATTTTTGAATTTATTCCATGATGAAAGTAGGTGAAGTTTATTTCCATTATACTTGGCAACATTCGATTTCCAAATATATGATGAGAACTAAATAAACAATGATCTCCATTAATAAATAATATATATAAACTTAGTAATATTATATTTATTTATATATGTATTGAAGTAATAAATAGTTATATAAATATAGATATTTTATTACCTTAAGTAATATATATATTTATGTTTATTATTTTTACTTTAATATGTATATTGATTATATAATATTAATACGTATATATATATATACATGTACACGTATACATACATATATATATATATATATATGCATATATAATTCCTGCAAAACATATCGTAAGCAGTTTGTTATTTATGATATGTTTATATATGTATTTATACATATATACATATACTTGTAGATGTAAATCAATAGGCAATAATAATATAATTTATTAATATTCATTATATAATAGGTGGTGTATATACATATACATACGTCCATATATATTTCGATATACACGCATGTGTATGTATACCATATCGATGCAATTGTGCGAGCATATCCATTTTCCAATCACACACTTGTATCGATATGTATATACATATGGATGCATGCATATAATATATGTGTATATATCCCCCCGCATAATTACTTGCGTTCAAATACGATCCATTGAAATGAAGTACATACCATGAGACAATTAACACACAAACATCTCCTATAAAAGGTACAAAAGAAGACATGACTCCTAATTCCAGTCTACGACTATGGTTGACTTATCTAATTCAACTAAATCAATTACTCACTCTAAGTTGAAGTGTGTGTATACTCGGATAGTTTACATTACCGATTAACCGGCCAAGCCCCTCTCCCAAGTGATATTTCCCCTCTTCCTGGAGGAATGGTAGCTATACTTGCATCCATTTACATACGTCCATGGAAGTCAAATGCTCACAACATAACAATATAGATAAAACATTTCACAAGTTAGAATATTAATGATTCTATAACTTAATATGCATTATTTCATCAAGAATAACATGCATTGAAATACATTAAAATGAGACAATAATTAAACGTAACAATACTCATATTTGACAAGATACACATTTTATTCAAGCATTGAGTTCCAATTACAATCTTTTGGCCCTATGCAATACTATTATGTAGTAGCTTACAATTCAGGGTGTAATAGTAAATCTGTTGTAGTTGTGCTTGTGCACTTTGAATTCATCTTCACAATAAATCAAAAAATCTTCAATCGTAGGCATATGTGTATGATTTTGATCAAGACAAACTGTGAAGACACCATGAGGAATATTGTATGAACGTCTCTCCTTGAAGAGCTTGAGGCCAAACTTTGATATTTCCATCACTCATCAACTTGGCATCAAATACCGATCTACATCTGTATATTCTTATTTAAAACGGGAAACTAAATGCAAGCTTGCATCTGTTACAAAAAAATGTGTACACTTTGTGTACTTGCCTCATAAATTCCATGAACATGACCTCATCCATTGGATATCTAGGAAGAATGATTGGATCACCTAAGAAGCTGTATACTCTTATGTAGGAGAACGTGGGGAATTGGATAAACCAATCAACTCACTTTGCCATTGCCAATCTGACATCAACTGAAAATCTATATATGCAACTCATTATCAAGATATCACATCATATAAATTGGGAATAGATCATTTACCTGCTTGTAATGCCACTTAGATTTTGAATTCTCTAACTATGAATAATGATCATACACATGTTGAACACCTAGGGTTCCAACAACAGTCAAACCTCTAAAGTTTCCTTGAAAGACCATTAGATATATTAGGTAGGATATCATGTGGAATTCATAGGCCTTGAAGAACTCTTTCATTTGATGGTGGGGATAATCACAAATCAATGTTGGCTAGTCATAGTGTTATGCTCCATCAACAATTTGGGAAATGATGTAAAACATCCAAACCTAGAATTTATTGGCCTTTTCTTGACTTGTAACCTGGTTGATCAAAGTAATAATGACTACAAATTCTTCCTTGAAATCACCACACCTAACATTCCTTGAAAAAGTTTTTTTCTTCTCTTTTAGCCACTTTTGAGCCATTCTTTTCAGGAACTTGTCCTTTTGTGCATACCACACCCTTTCAAATTCTTCAATAGATATGATGAATTTTTTCATGAATGGTGGTATTGCAAAACACTTCTCAATATATTTCATCTTGAGGCTACAAATAATATGCCCATATGCTCATATGATTTCTCATAAAGTTGGATTGTAATAATTGACACAAGCAATTACAAATTCAAGGCTCAACACTAAGATGAGGATAGAATCTACTGCAAACAACTCAGAATGATCAAGATTCTTGACTATAATGTTTCTTATGCCTTCCAAAGCATGCAAATCAACAATTGCAAACACATGATGTAAGTCGGTTTTCAATGTTCTTAGGAAATCATGGAGCAACATTGATTTGGTCCTGATTTTTGTTGGAGAGTACTACATGTCAAAAAACTTGACTTTTGATTGTAAATGTGCCTATTATTGGAAAATTTTGCACAAGAGCTAAAAATAGATCACTAATTTTTCTTCAAAAAGGGCAGATTTTTGGAAAAAACCTGAGGTTTGGGTTTTGTAGACAATCTTATTCTGAAGAGAACCATATCATCAGATTCTAAAAAATCTGTGTTTTTCCCAAAAAAGAAAGATCATGCAAAATTACCTAAAAAGTAGGGCCAAAAAATTGAGGTCTGGGTTTTGTAGATAATTTCGTTATGAAGAGACCTAGATTGTCAGATTTTGAAAAATTTGAGGTTTTCCTAAACATGCGTGTTTTCCTAAAAATAGGGGCTGACATGCAATTTTTTTAAATTTTCCAATCTTCAAGAGGAGTGAAAAAAAAGTAGACCTAGATAGATGAAACTTGAAAATTTTGACCACCTATTTCTAAAACGTGATGCCCTAGAAAATCAGACCATGCAAAAGCATACTTCTATGATTCCCAATCTCGAATCCACAAAGAACACTGAAAAATCACTACGTTTGAGTCTCCAAATATTGATGAGAAGTAAATTTTATGTTTCATCCTCTGAAAGCCAACCTGTAAATAATGAAAAATTAATGATAAAAGCTTTCTTAAATAGGGTTTGGAGATAGAAATGCTTTCATGCAAAATCCTAAAATTTTGGAGCCTATCATGCAAAAATATCTGACTTTGTTTGCATCAACGCAAAGAATTCCTAAAAATAGGGTGGTAAAAAGCATGCACATGAGGATGTTTTCAAAAAATTTCTAAGTGGAGATGACTTGGGTTCCTTCCTTGAAATAAGGCACCCAAATCATCTAGAGTTAGATTATTTTTAACAATTTCCAAATTTTGATCCTTTGCCTCCGTTGAAGCTTGCTTTTGACTTTGACAATCCATCAAATTGGCATTATGCTTTGGTATGATATATTCTAAGCTTCTAACTTTGATTCCAATGAAGTTTTCATATGTCAAGGTGTGAACAATAACTATCATATCTATTTGCAAATTCAAATTACATTATACTATATACAACAACACCATGGTTATCAATACCTTGATGCATCGTATCTATGTGTTATATCAAAAATAAGGAATGAAGAAAAATCCCTATCTCGAATATGATAAAATCATCCACCTCATCAAAGTATCTAATAAAGTCTTGGTGGATTATGGATTTGTTGGAATTTTTGAATCAATCTCAAAATCAATGGTCAAAATTCATTCATTTTCATTCTTCTACTTCTATCCATCTTATCTTCTTATTCTTCTACATTTACTAACATTTCTATCCAATCATAAAATCTATGTGATCTACATCAAAATATACATGAGGCTACCTATATTTTTTCATCCTCTTTACCAATAATCCCTCTTCTATTGGGGCACAATGGGGCATCTATATCATCTTTAGCTCAACAATCTAAAAATTTGCAACTCATTAATTCAAAAGAAACCTAAAATCTCAAGCATCTCAAACATAAGTCTAATTTTCACCTATCATGATCCTGATCAAAACACTTTATTCCCTGATCAATTTCTCAAGGGGGAAACTGACCATCTTTCAATCATATCGATATAAAATCATCTAACAAACTTTGTTCCTAGCCTTGCTAGCAAATCTTAATCAAATTATCAAATCGATCATCATTGTGATACATATTTCCCTACCAATCCTTGTGTTATTCAACACAACCCTTACATTGTTGTGAATCCTCAATAATGTTATCAATCAATCAATCAAATCAATCAACTTTAGCTTGGCTATAAACATCTCAAAGAGATCATCGATATCTATTTTTTCATCGTCACCAACATCAAAATCAACATCAAAATCAACACCAGTCTTTGAACCAATGCAACAAGTACATTGCTTCAAAGAGGAGAAAAACATAAACACTTAAAAATGTCTCAATGGATCACATTGGCTAACTAACATCATTTCATCCTAAAATCCATCCTATTTTCACTTAATTGATTAAATTAGCCTAGCTATTAATTGTCTCATTTACATCTATTAACCTCATTAATTTAATTTTTGATTCTCCCATTTCATGCTAACATTTTGTCTCATTAAATTAAATAAATCAAACTATTTAATTTAAAATCCCCAAATCTTCTTATTTAATTAATGTCATCACCTTTTCCCCTTTTCATTAAATCACTTTATTTAATGAATATCATCTAATTCATCTAAATTCCCCTAATTGTATAATTAAATCTTTGTTTAATTATCAATTACTAATTAATCTAATTCTCCCCCACTTGCAAGGGAACATTCCTCCTTTGCACATTCTTCCAAAATGAATATTCCTTTCCCCTTTTGCACAATTAAACTTTGTTTTAATTTGCTAAATTATCCTTTTCCCTCACCCATGAGAATATTACAAAGAATATTCTCTATCCTCATTTGAAAAAGGGAATATTCTTACTTAGCTTCATATGCAAGTTAACTCAAAACTTCTTGTGCAAGTTAACTTGTGACCTCTTTTACATGTCAAAAATGTGTTTGTTTGAAGGAATATTAACCCTTGATTAAAATCTCATCTTTCATTCTCATTCGCTGATGAGAATCCATGATACATGCCTCCAAATTCCTTAATACTTGACCATTGATTAGATTTTTTGATCTCAACCCTCCATTTCTCATTTGTCCTCCTATAAATAGGTCACTATTTGGAGACAAATGGATCCATATTTTAACATCAAACTTATTTTTTAAAATCACTTGTAATTGCACTCATATTTAGCAAATTTTTTAGTTTTAATTACTTGCATAATAGTTTATCTTCCATTAATGGATTCCATGGCAACTTAGATGCATACATTTAGCATATTTTGTAATTAGGATTTTAATCTTTTGAAGCTTGCATACATTTAGAGTAGATTTTCTTATGACCTTATCAATCATCTTAGCATAAATTAGGTTAGAATAGCTTGCATCATGTTCAATTTAAATCATGTTGCATTAGTATATATAAGTTAAAAGGGGGGAGAGAGGGGGAATTGAGAGAGAGTGAGGGGGAGTGAGAGGGGGAGAGAGAGAGAGGGAGAGAGAGATAGAGGATAGAGGATAGAGGGAGAGAGGGGAGAGGGAGAGTGGGAGAGAGGGAGATAGATAGACCTAAGAGGGAGAGGGAGTGAGGGAGAGTGGAAGGGAGAGTGGGATAGAGGGAGAGAGGGAGAGGGAGAGGGAGAGTGGGAGAGAGAGAGGGAGAGTAGGAAAGAGGGAGAGAGAAATACCTGAGAGGGAGAGGGGTAGAGTGGGAGAGAGGGAAAGGGAGAGTGGGGGAGAGGGAGAGAGGGAGAGAGAAAGGGAGAGAGGGAGAGAGAGAAAGATTTGAGAGGGAGCGTGAGAGAGAATATATATTATATATTTATTATATTATATATTAATATTATATTTATTGGAGTACGATACCACTGAGATGGGGGCGAATCAGTGGTATGAGAAATTTCAAACTTGACTCATCATAAAGAGTATACATAGATATTTAATTTGACTTGATCAATTTGCACCATTTATGCTCATGTTATTTCAATGATTCAAACATTCATTTATTGAATGCAACATCATAACAATTAAATGTGAAATACTTGAGAAAACTCAAAGATAATAAGAAGAAAGCAATCACACCATAACGCAATTTTTTTTCATGAGTGGAAAACCCTCATAGGGATGAAAAACCACTCGATAAAATGCCTCACTAGCTTAATCAAAATGCCTCACTGGAAACATGTAATACTGCTCCATTTTTCTCTTTGGACTGGATAGTGTGTCCTTGTTTTGCTTTGATTTTTTTTTTTCTGGATATTCTGATACTTTGATATACTTTATCATGTTGTTTGTTTTTGATCGCTATTTATAGAGTGACATAGACTGTTTGTGCGATGTGATGTATCTTATATGATGCTTTATTTGTCATGCTTTAATTAGTGAAATAATGTTGGTTATTATAACATGTTTATTGCACATGAGATATTTGTTTATTATGGAACCATCAGTTAATGATGAGTGTATTGGTGAGGGGGATAAGATCACATCACAAGCTTGCGAGCGCCCTACGAGTCCATGATTTCCTCTTCACGGTGTGTATTTTATGTTGTTTATATATATATGTTCTTTGTTATCTCGTTTACAGGTTTGCAGGTACACGACATCAACTCCACTTGGTTTCATAGGTTTGAGCATGTTGACCCAATGGTTAAGTTGAACGAGAGATAGTAGCTAGGTAACATGTGTCAGGTCTACACCCTAGCCACAATGTGTCATTAGTCATTGTTTGTTATGTCTTCATTTGCCTTGTTTATTATTATTTAATTTTGCAGGGGTTATGTTATGAAAATAAATGTTTAAAATTATGCATTAAATAATGTTTGTTTTTATTTAATTAATTTTAGACACTTTGATAGAAGATTTTTATTTAAATTAATTAATTAAATTTAATTTATTTAGTAAATTAAATTTAATCCATGGGGTTAAATTTATTTATTAAGTAATTAAATTAATTAATTAAAATATTTATTAATGAGGTTGTTTAAAGGAATTAAATATAATTTGAAAATTAAATTTAAATATGGAATTATTAAATTATTTTGTGAAATTAAATTTGGTTGTTAAAAGATATTTGTTAATTGCGAGCATGTTTTAGTTAATTAATTGAGGGTTGTTGGGAAATTAATTCTCGAAGAGAATTTGGGCTTTGGGTGAGGAAGTGGAAAGCTTCTTCACAACAAAATTTAGGATATTCTAGGGAGAAGAATGAAAATTAAAGAAGCATAAAAGATTTTTGGGTTTTGCTGTAAATTTTTTTTGAAAAGGATTTTGAATTGGAATGAAATGGTGAGCAAGTAACATTCTTAGATTTGTTTGGGATAGGTTGTTGTGGTGTTGGATACAATATTGTGTTTTGGAAATTTTGTTTGTTGGGAAGAAGATGTGAAAGCTTTGGAAAATGCTCGACATCAAAAAATTCAACACTTCAGAAGCTTCTTGAAAGAGGTTCCATTCTTGTGTTATAGTTTTGTTTAAAATTTTAATTGGAGTTGTATTACTATAGAATATTGTTGTGTTAGATTTGTAATTGAAAGTTTATTTTGTTTAAGAAAAGAAGAATTTAAAGCTTTTGTGTTTTCCATGAAGAAACCTAGAAAATTTTAGTTACAGTGAAAATCGAAGAATATAATTTGAGATATTTGAGGAATTATTAGATTTAAACAGTAAAATAAAACTATAGGAAAACAAATTTAAATTTAGGGAAAAATTGTAAGGCTTATGGATTTTGTAGAATATTATAAAATTTAGGAAATTATATTGAAAGTTTCTGTGTAAAATTGTGAAAACCTCTGTAAGGAAAATTGTGTTAAACAATAGGAAATTTAGAAATCTTCTGGAAAAATTGGGAGTTTTCAAACAAAATTCTCTATTTTACCTGTAGATGGTTTTTCAAAATTTTCTTCGAAATTTGTTTATGTTGATGTAATATTTATATATATATAATATATACATATATGCATATATTTATAATTTATATTCAAATGCATATTTGTATTTATTATATATATAAATATTTTTATTTTTATTTTTTTCAAAGATTTTGAAATCATTGTACGACGAAGTCGAAAAACGCAGGGATTGAAATTTCAATAAATATAAGGGTTTTATTTGTTTTATTTGGGGGAAGCTGTGGGAGGCGTTGCCCCCACCGCCGCCCGCATAAGGGGATGGTTGTGGAGGCAGAGCCTCCACCACAACCCTCCCCACTATGACAACAACCGCACCCCCATTGGCATGTGGGGAAGGGTCGGCTATGAATGCACATCGCCCACCCCACATACCAATGGGGTTTGGCCTTTTATTTAATAAAAAAAAAACGTGCAAACGGATTCGTCCGCCCCCTCTAGTGTTTGGAATTCAATTTTTTTATAAGTTTTATTTTTATCTTATAAAATACATATAATATAGTTATTGGTTAATAAAGATTATAGATACTTCATCTAATATATATTAGATTTTATTTGTATGTTTTAATTAAATGATTATATTTTGACTAAAACAATGGATTATTTTATAAAATATATTAATATATATATATTGGTTTATATATATAATTAAATATATAAATAATATATATAAGAATATATATATATATATACATATAAATTTAGATTTTATGTGATGTATATATTGCATGAACATATATATATTAAAATGTATATTTAATGATTTTTTTTTAAATAATTAGTTGTTTGCGATGAAAGATTGAAGGAGTAAACTATTATATGACATGGACATTGTATTTAGTTGGGAAATAGAAGTAATTATATGATTTAGTTGGAAATTGAAAGAATTATCTTGCAGTAAATTTATGTTGCTTTTAAAAGGAATCTAGGGTTTTGGTTTGACTGAAGAGGAAATTATTTGTTTTAATCAATTATTTTGTTAGGGCAGTTACTAGCTTTGCTGTGAAATTAATATGAAATGGAAATGGATTTAGAATATCCAAAATTAGTATATTTTTTTCGCAATTGCCTTTTGTGATTATTTCCTCTGTGTTCATGTTTGGGGAAATGGGTTAAATGTGTCTTTAATATATGTCTTCCAAAGGTTTCTTTGTGGGGGTTATCAATTTGTTATGACAAACTATTTTGAATCCCTTGGGTAGTGCATGGTGCGTTGTTAGTGATTTACTCGGTTTCCATGAACGGGGATGATTTGTGCCTCCTTTGGAAGGAGTGGATTATGTGTCTTGTTTCCTCCAAGGTGTTTGGAGTGAGTTTAATTATATGTTGCCTCTTAGAGTTGGAGTGGTTGTTTTATCTAATTTGTATGCACTTTGGCACTCTTGGTGATTGATTTTGTTTGGTATGTTGTCAAATAGAAGAGTGGCTTTCGTCAGATGCCAGAGCCCTAAAGAGGTAATCTGGATAACCTTCAGAGGTAGTTTAATGAAGTGATAACTTAAATAATGTACTTAGGAGATTGGGTAGTATTTCACACTAAACAAGATAAGTTAGCCTCACTCATAGACAAAATTGCTTGTTTAGGCTTGGGATGAGTGGGAAGGCCTGGAATGGCAAGGTCATCTATCTTGTCCTTACAAGAGGTATTTGATTCTGCATGAGTGAGTATGGGGGCTGAGGATCAGTTGAGGCCACCAGGATATCCCATAACGGGGGTCGAAGCCTATGAAGATTCCCAGAGGATATCCCATATCAAACTGTGTGATGACATTCTTTCTACGAAAATGATTGGTATGTGGTATTTTGTACATGGTTCTTTTAATATACTTGATTGGTTATTATATAGAAGCAATGTGACCCATGTTAGTGTTGTATTAATGTATTTGTGGTTATTTGGTTCATGTGATTGGTTGTATCAGTATGAGTCAACCTGTGATTGGAGGTTGTAGGTTTCTCCATGTTATGTTGTTACTATCTCCTAGCATGGGGGGTGGGCCTTCGGGTACCACTTGGTTGGGTGGAACATGCACCATACACCGTTGGGTCCCCCTTCAATATTCAGTTCTTGATGGCGAGGTATCAAGTTGGAGAGCTTGTGGTTCCCAATATTCATTTCAAGCATGTATTTATTTTAGTTTGATTCATGTTATTTTACCCCTCATTTGTATTTGAGGTGGATTTATGTATATTGTAACATATTTGTATTTGAGGTGGATTTATGTAACATATTTGTATTATAGTCTCATTCGGGGAATGAGTGATGTAACCTTATGATTAAGTTAATGAATATGTAATTTTGTTATATCTCTTTACGTTATGATGTAACTTTATTATGTATGGAATGAATGAGTACTTGTTTCATTATGTAATTAAATGCTATGGATGTATAATGATGTATGTATGAGTTTTAAGTAATCCCAATCTCGTAGCCTTAGAGGTTTTTGTCAATTAGTAAGTGAACATGTTTGTTAATTACTCTTTAAATAAATAAAAATTGGTGCGTTTAAGTAGTTAATTGCAACTTACTCTAGGGTTACGTGGTGGGGCATTACAAAACACAAGCCTCATTGGCTACAAAATGCCTCACGAGCAACATAAGCCTCACTAGCTACAAAATGTCTCACTAGTAAAACAAGCCTCACTGGAAAAACAACAACCTCACTAGCAAAGAAAAAATTCTCATCAAATTATAATGTAAACAACAAGACAAAGTATAATCTCCGTTTCTTTAGAAATAATTTCTTGTTTTGTCTCAACTACATAGGAGACACAAGAATCTGAAAGTATAAACCATATACAATCTACACCTTAAGTGCCTTCAATTCCCATTACAAAATTTATTATTAGTGCTTTCAATATAAGACATAAAATGAAAAAACTTAATAGAGTATAGGATCCATATATGCACTGTCACACAACATGGTCAAGTGATTTCATCTTTTTGATCGACCAACTAAACACCATTTTCTGAAAACATTTTATATACAAATTTTTTTCTCATAGTTGAATGCATCATCGAATGGAGATAACTACCATAAACATACCTATCACCAACAATCAAGTCCATACACTTCAATCTTTGCATAGTCGGCTGGTGAAGTTGAAGACACAAATCCACTACTTGAAACTAGAGTTTGTTAGCTGCCATACCATCAACATTGTAACTTCACCACCAACACTATGATTTCTTCAAACCCTAACCTCTCTACCTCGTGTTGTAGAAACACTATGTGCAATGATAAAAATTAATATGTTCCCTCACAAATGAGTTTGATAACCTTCCTTTCAATAATAAGTGGAACAGTAAAATTATGTGAAATAAACTGCCCAATCAAATTCCTTTTCAATAATAAAAAAATTATCATTATGTCGGCCTTTGTCATTATGTGCTATCTATTTTGCAAGTGTATCAAAAATAACACTATAACACTTGTGTCGATCTAAGTCTTAATGGCACCAAGTGCTAAGTGAAAATCCCAGACTATAATCACTATTGCTTCCTTAGTAAAAATAATGATATCCAATAATCACCAACTATCAAAATCAATGTGCCACGACCAATATAAATCATTGATCAAAAAAATGTTTAATGATACATATATATAATCCAAGAATGTAAGATGTCAAAACATCAACTATATGTATACCAAATATGTTGTCCTCGTATGTTGTCTCAAACACTAATGTTAGTGTCACTCAAAAAACATTAATTATATGTTGCCTTTAGAACCAAAAAAAATTATTCAATGAATACCACACATGTATGGAAAATGTATATCACCTGAATATATATGTCACCTATAGATATGTATCAAATCAATCATGCAACTAACCCAAAATGAACCATGATAACCATTAAATACAGAAGACCTGAGAATATATGCCAATAGAGTAAGTGCCAAAACAACCCTTGACATCAATGCCAAAACCAATGTCATAGTAATCAACAAACTCCCCCTTTGGAATGATGTCAAGCCTACCAAAGAATTCAATCAAATATAACCTGTATGAGCACCAATGCACTATCATGTCATCATATGATTACCAAATAAACTCAAAAAACCTATATACCAAATTTTCTCCCCCTTTTTACATAATACCAAAGGTTAAAGGGGTGGGATATCAACAAATACCTTCTCATGAACAACAATCAACTATCATAGTGACACAAAACAACATAAAATCTAAATAAATAAATCTGAAAATAGAGAACTACGTGATGAAACATAGGACTTCCTTAACATGAAAACTGAACCAAGATGCCACCACATTGAAAAATATAACCTAGGGGTCTAAAATATGCATGAAAACTCCCCCTAAAATCACTTACTCAAAGAGATAACACTGCAAATGAAGCATGAGCATGTCAAGAAATGAGCATATCAAGAAGCATGAGTATCCGCTGCCTTATCAACCTATGCATGAAATATACCATCTTGTTGTATTTAACTATCATCATTGTTAGCAAAACCGAGTGTTAATCACAAAAATATCCATTGTCATGAATGCTAATCACCATTGTCAAAGATATGACCATCCAAATGCAAAACAAATTTGCAAAGTGCAAAGTATGTATGGATTGAAATATACCAAGCCATGTATGTACCAATGCCAACCAAATTACTGCCAAGATGAAATTAGTGTGAAGGAACTACTTTCCAAGACAAATTTCAAGGGAATGCATGCTCAAGTGACTGAAAGCCAATAAAGAGCCACCAACAGTGTAACCTATATAGAGGAGCCAAGCATCAAGAAACCAACATAAAAATCCCTATAAACTGCAATACCTTCAAGCCATGAGAAGAGTATCAACATAATGACATGATTAATATCACACTGTGGACTATTTGACATCAATAGAAAATTCCACCATGTCAGGTAATTGAGATGAATACCCAATGAGTATCAACATCAATGTGAACTAAATGCAACAACCCATGTGCACAAATATCTTTGTGAGAAATAATCTAAGAATCTTTGACATGTAAGGTTCTTCAACATCAAACCCTCAATATATTGAGATATATCAATGCTTGTAGCAGCTCTTTAAAAATTACCAAGCTTCAACACAATGCATCAATAAGATGAACTTTGCATAAGCATCAACAAGGTACTATTGACATTAAACACCATATCCCAGATACTACAAAGTAAATCATTTATTCCCCATACAAATGAGCTCCATATAAAGGATTGCATTCACTATAGTCATGAGGTGACTTAATATGCATTGTCTCTAGCTTATAACTTAATGTGCACTAGGAAAGTGAAGAATGATGTTAGTAAATCTTCAAATCATCACAAATATTGTTCATCATTAGGCAAAGTATCCCACATTACTTCTCAATACCAATAATGTGTAAAAAAAAACTTATGAACTGCTATTGTAAACACTGTCACCATGATGTCATGTATACTAAGACTATAAATGTAGTAATCTTTGTAAACATCTACATATCTACCCCTTAATACATATAAAAAATTTGCATCAACCAACACAACATGTTGCACTAACACATGTATGCCATCAAAGACCATTTTCATTCACTACAATGCAAATATGTACTGTTCAAGTGTATGTACAAAAGAATAAAGATTTCTACTAAACCGAGATCAAATGTTGTTATCCTTTGATCACATAGGCAATCAAAAAGATGAAACTAATATCACACCAAAAACAAAAAACCACAAAAAAAGTCTGATTAGTCCTTAAGACCTTGTGGCTATCTCAAGTTTTACTCACTTGTAGTGCCAAAGTTGAATTGGAGTTATCAATCAAAAGTAAACTGTTACTATACCTTTGCTTCAATAATTTCTCAAAGCAATACCTCACTTTGAATCAACATTATGGATAACACATTAACTGCTCTATCAACATATTAGCTTCTCCATCAACCTTATCATTGCACAACATTATCACTCAAACATATAATTACCAAATGAGACACTTCAAGTACTCATTAGTGTCACATGTTCATCATTAGCACTGTCATGTACCTCTGACTAAGAGCAATAAACACCCATGAATATTCTGTGTCCTCTAACCCTTAAACTGTATTGTAGCAGATGTTTTCAAACTTGGAAAACTACCTTAATTACTTCTATTATCTGACTTATGATTAGCCTCTTTGAATGGTTTGACTTACCAATGCTTTCATGATTACATTAATGAAAAAGGATACTAAAAAATTGTCATCTTATATGTCAAACTTCTATGAACAAACTATGAAGGAAGATCACTATAATTTTTGTTAGAGCAACAAATGCATGATATAAAAGACTATCAACATCGAATAAGATGTAGAATATCACTTGGCATGAACATCATAAGCACAACCATGATATTGTCTTGAAGGATTATGAGCATTATATCAAACAAGAACTATTAGAAATTTCAGAACGAAAACACCAAAAATACATCACCTAACACTTTCTTCACCGTCTCTTTGCACTATCATTACCTCAACCAATGCCATAAATTTCATTTCTTGCTCACATTCTTCTAGAATTCTCAAAGATTTTAAAATATAAAACACTAATCTACTCCCCCTTATCTCATGTTGTCCTTTAAGCTTTTATGGATGTTTCTTGTGTAGTATGCACAAGCTTTGTTTTTCCTTTCTCTTGCACATGTTTTCTTCTCCAAATTTTCATAGGTTGTTTCCTCTCTTTTTTTCCTTGTCTCCAAGAGCTAATAACCTTGTATTCTTCTTAGGAGGGGGATTCTTTCTCTTGTCCTATTAAAAAAACTTGGTACTACAATGCCTTTCAAAATGACTAGGATTATTGCATCTAAAACATATAACATTATAGCCTAGAGAAAAAGAACTATAAATTTTCCTTAGAAACCAATAAGGACTTCTGTTGTTGTGCCTTATATAATTATATATTTCAGGTTCTCTACAATATTTCTCTAAGTGACCAACTTTTTTACAACTATAACATATAATATTGTAAGTTTGTTTTGACAGTTTATAAGAACTTTTGTTCCATTAACAATCACTTCTAGCATGAGCTCTATAATCTCTAGCTCTGTGACCAAAAATATGACATGAAAAACGATAACCTTATCTATCTTATTCTTCGGTGCATTTTTGACTTTAGATCACTGTCCTTCTTCATAACCTAGGACAATTTTTTACTTTATGATTTTTTTGTTTTCTTAAAAGATTAGCAAGCTTATCACTGCTGTCTACCTTTTCTCTTAAGGCAACTATTTCCACCTCTAAGGTGCAAAAATATTTTTCTTTTGTTTCAAGCTGCGTTTTGGTGACCTCTAAAACTCTTTTATTTTCCTCAAGCCAGAGTTTTAAATCAACAACTTGTTTTTTAGTACAATCAACCAAGTTTTCTAAATATTTTTGAGATTGATTTTTCTGCATGAAAACCTCCTTTTTTAAGTTTCTTTATCTCACCTAAAACACATCTTAGTTCACCTTCAATATCAACCTCACACTCTTGTTCAAAGTCATTTTTACCCACAAAGAGGTCCCCTTCTTCTTCATCAATCTCAACAACAAAATCATTCTCTTTATCACACTTTCCCATAGCACTCCACTACCAAAAACCCCTTAAGTTGGTTAGAATTATGCAAGGGTTTTGATTTGATACCACTTATTCAAGTACAATACCATTAAGAGGTGGGGGGTGAATTAGTGGTATGAAAAATTTCAAACACCCTTGAATTAATATTTTAAGGCTTTTCCCTTATAAAATGCAAGATTAGAACAATTCGACTATCAAGTACAACATCATGTATGTAAAGCTTTCAAACTTAACTCATAAAAAATAATATACATAGATCTTCAATTTGACTTGATCAATTTGCACCAATTTATGCTCATGTTATTTCAATGATTCAAACATTCATTTATTGAATGTAACATCATAAAAATTAAATGTGAAATACTTGAGCAAACTCAAAGATAATCAAAAGAAAGAAATCACACCATAACATAGGTTTTTTCCTGAGTGGACAAACCCTCATAGGGATGAAAAACCACTCGATAAAATTCCTCACCAAATTAATCAAAATACCTTATTGGCAAAGCCTCACTGGCTACAAAATGCCTCACTGGAAACACAATCTTCACTAGCTACAAAATACCTCACTGGAAACATAAGCCCCACTGGCTACAAAATGCCTCACTGGAAACACAGGCCTCATCGGCAACACAAGCCTCACTCGAAAAATAACTGCCTCACTGGCAAAGAAAAAATTCTCATCAAATGATAATATAAATAATGAGACGAAGTATAATCTCTATTTCATTATAAAGAATTTCTTGTTTTATCTAAACTACATAGGAGACATAAGAATATGAAAGTATAAACCAACTACAATTTGCACCTTAAGTTCCTTCAATATCCATTTCAAAAATTCTTATCAACGCTTTCAATACAATATAGAAAATGAAAAAAATTAACAGAGTATAGGATCCATTTATGCATTGCCACATAGAATGGTCAAGTGATTTCATCTTTTTGATCGACCAACCAAACACCATTTTCTAAAAAAAATTTAGATACAAAAACATTGCTCATAACTGAATGTATCATTAAATGGAGAAATTACCATAAAGATACCTATCACCAACGATCAAGTCCATACACTTCAATCTTTGCATAGTCGACTGATGAAGCTGAAAACACATATCCACTACTTGAAACTAGAGGTTGTCAGCCACCATACCACTAGCATTATCACTTCACCACCAACACTATGATTTCTTCAAAGCTTAACCTCTCTACCTCATGCCCTAGTGACACTATGTGCAATGATAAACATTAACATGTGCCCTCACAAATGAGTTCAATAAACTTCCTTTCAATAATAAGTGAAACATTAAAGTATGTGAAAAAAAATACTCAATCAAATGCCTTTTCAATAATAAAAACATTATCATTAAGTTGGCTTTTGTCATTATGTTCTACCTATTTTGCAAGTGTATCAAAAACAACACTATAAAACTTGTGTCGATTTAAGTCTCAATGGCCTTGAGTGCTAAGTGAAATCCAAGACTATAATCACTATTGTTGACGGTAAAAACAATGATATATAATAATCACCAACTATCAAAAACTATTTTTGACTAAGCTTGTTGATGTACAATATCACTTTGTGTGAGAAATGGTTGAGAGTGAGAAGGTATTGATTGAGAAAGTTGACACTTTGATCAATGCTGTAGATTATCTTATGAAACCAGTTCCTATAGATAAGTTCTCTTGGTGTAGGAAGGCAATTAGCCTTGAGTCCTGTACTTGATTTATAACAATGATTCCTTGCTTAGAATAATTGCAATGTATAATGTCAAGTGGGAGAATGTTGGGAATAGGATGCCATTTAATTACAATCCTAAATATATTTCATGTATCTCCTAAGTCCTTGGAAAGTGTTTCCTAACACTAGGATTGGAAAGAGATTAAATTTGAATGAAATGAACATGTAAATTGACATCTGTAATTATTCCTAAATAATAGGAACATGTGGGGGCATCCAAGACGAGTTCCTAAATAATAGGAGCACAAAAGACACCCACATGGAAGGTGGAAGCCACCTTGTTTCAGTTAACTATTTGAAGGATTGATAACACTTCAATAATGCATGTCTTGTTCCTACAAAATAGGAATTGATATTTGCAAGAGTGGAGTAGCACTATCAGTTTAGTATCAGTTTATTTTAGTTCAATTTAGTTCAGTTCAACTCAATTATGGTTCAATTATCTTCAGTTGCATGTAGTTATTTTGAGTTGCATGTAGTTATTTTGAGTTGCATGTTAGTTGAATTGAGTTGCATGCTAGTTGATTTGAGTTGCATGTAGTTATTTTGAGTTGCATACTACTTGACTCGAGTTTCATGTTAGTTGACTTGAGTTACATGACTAATTACTTCAATTGCATGATAGATAATAGGTAGATACTTTCAGTTAAGTGGGGATGATCAATCATGCGTAATGTTTGAATGAATTGGTGGAGAGATATGTTTTAGTTAACTAAGATGGACTTGGGTCCACCTTGGGTGCCCAAGTTGGAATCTTTTAGTTAACACCTGTTGCATGAGAAGATATTTACAAGGTTCAATTAAGTGAGCCCATTCGTGGGCACCAACTTTGAGGTGAAGATTCCAAGATATCTTCTTGACTATAGTTTAGTTAAGTGTTCAGTTTGGGGTGCCTAAATTGAGGAAGACTTTGGTTTGAATTTTTCTTACATGGTGGAACTCTACTTTCCAAATATAGGTGTAGGTTTTTGAGAGGAGCGTTATCCTCTTCTAATTGACAACTCTTATGAGTTTTACATGCTCATAATTGTCTAATTATTGCAGCAAGTGCATGAGATTTTCATGAGAGTTTATTGCAGGGTGAAGAAGGATCATTGAAGCAAAGGAAGCATATCAATCAAGGATTGATATAGTGTTATTGTAATCTTGTTCTAAGGTTAAATAATAAAAGCACTATTGATTCTGGTGGAGTTTTTTCTCGAAAGGGTTTCTCCACGTATATGTTGTGTCAATTCTATCTTCTATCTCATTCTTCTACAATCTTCTGTCTCTTTCTACAATCGGTAAAATTGCTCTAAATAGATTAATCATAAACAAAGAGTTGGAAGAAAGAATACTTAATTAGATCTATAGTCACATATTTTTACAAGTTTTAAGCTACATATTTACCTTCATTTTCAACCATCGGTATCAGAGCTAATGGTTGGTTACGGTTTGGGATGCCTTTCTCTTAAAAATTTGAAAGTATTTTGGCTATAGTGGGAGCTTTTACTATTGTGCTATTGAATATTTTTAAAAGAAATGTGTTACAATGACTTCTAATTCTTGTTTAGATATTGAAAGATTTAATGTATCTAGTTATGAGATGTGGAAACTAAAAATGGAGGATCTCCTTGAAGAGAGAGATTAGTGGTTAGCTGTTTGTAATGGAAAAAATCCATCTACAATGATGTCAGATGAGGATTGGGCTAAGCTTGATAAAAATGAAAGAGGGACCATACAGTTATGTCTTTCTGATACTATTCTCTTGAATGTTTCAGATGAAGCTACCACATATAAATTGTGGAAGAGAATAGGTGATATCTATCAAACTAAAAGTCTTACTAATAAGTTGTATCTGAAAAGATAGTTATATTCTTTAAAGATGAAAGATGGTGATTTTGTTGCACATCATTTAAATGCTTTCAATTTGATTCTAAGTCAGTTAGCATATGTAGATGTAAAGATAGAAGATGAAGATAAATGCATTTTGTTACTTTGTTCTTTACCAGAGTCTCGGGAAAATATAATTGCTGCTATTAGTGATAATGGTGCATATCCTAAGATGGAAAATATAATTCCTACTCTCCTATCAAAGGAGATGAGGAGGAAGTCTAAAATGGGATCCCAAGATGCCTTGTTTGTAAGAGGTAGGCCTAAGGAAAAAGGAACCTAAGGGAGACAAGAAAGGAAAGGGTAAGTACAAATGATGGTCTAAAACCCCTGGTAAGAGTAAGGTAAAGTGTTGGAACTGTGGGAAATCCAAACATATAAAGAAGGATTGTAAGAACAAGAAAAATAGTTTTGATGCTTCTACAGAGAAATCCTCAGATGACGGTAATGATGCATTAATAATTTCATGTAAAGATGTTAGCGATGACTCTTGGATTATTGATTCAGGTTGCTCCTATCATATGACTCCTAACAAGGATTGGTTAAGTAAGTATAATAAATATGATGAAGGAAATGCCTTTTTGTTTTTTGATGAATAGGCAGATATCTATATTAATATAAAGATAAAATTACAAATTCACAAAAAAAGGGGTGGGTGGTAAGAAGGCACACCCTGAAAGTCACATGGGCAAAGCCCAGAAAAGCCAAAATCACATGGGCCTAGCCCATAAGTCTAAGAGCAGAAAATAAAAACATTAAGCGACCAGAGTAGTGCTAGTAGAGCCTAGGGGATCCCTGTCATCTAGATTATTCCCCCATACATCAGTGGGGTTTGGAGTGAAATTAGGAGGAGCACCCTAGCCATCATCTTCTTTATCTTTAGCTTTTTCCTCATGTTGAGGCGAGATTGCAAGAGCCAGCCGCAAATTTTTTCTGCCACTGGTAGGCCAGCCAAAGCTAGAAGTAGGTGGATCATCAGAGGGCCACCCATAATCACCACCAGCACTCCCAGTAGCACCACTAGAGTGTCATCCCTAAACAAGATGTGACAGAGGAGAACGAGCCTGCCTGGGAGGACGAGAATCCCACCGAGCAGGAGGCTGGGAGTGGGGATGAGCAGAATCACTCCGCTTCGACCCCGAGAGGGCGACTGACCACGAGAGGAGGAGGGCAAATTAGGAATCCAAGCCACAGTACAAGGGGCATCACTCCAGTGGTCCAGGAGGACCTGTAGGTGAGCCACCTCTAGTGCAACCTTATTGGCTTGCACCTGAATTTGTAGGAGAACATTAGAACAAATAACTGCTTTAGCATAAAGAGACACATTAGCATCTAAATGAAAATGAGTAAATATACAAGAATTTCTATATTTCTAGATATTGAAGAGGATTTCCACCCTGAAAGTGTGCCAAAACTGGGTGAGTTTAGCTGGGGTTCCAGGTGGGTCCCCCAACAGAATCATATGTCAAGAGAAGGGTTCCGATCGAAAAGGCCAAAATAAATCATGAATCCAAGTCCAAAGCTGTTGAGCTCTGGGATAAAACTAGAAAAGATGCTTAAAGCTTTCAGATTGCCCACAAAAAGGGTAGCGAGGGTCAGGAACCTTGATATGAACAAGCCGAGAGCCACAAGCAAGCCTTGGAAAAAAATACACCAAGCAAAGTGGGCCAGCTTCAGATTAACAATTGCAGACCAAGTGGCATCAAACCTCTTATGCCAAGTATGGGCAGAGGAATTAAGTAGCCACCTCTGGTTCAAAGAACTGATCATAGAGAAATGGGGTGAAAGCCACCTGTAACCAAGCCGCGACTTGTAGCTCCTGAGAGGAGTGTTTGGAAACCATTTTTAGTCTTTCCACCAAGGTTCATGCCCATGAATGCCAAATTTGTGAAGTATGTCCATCGGAATGACGCTCACCAGCCTATCAAAAGTAGGATGGTCCTAGTTTTGAAGACTGTACTGGGCTTTAAAATCATCCCACTATAAGAGATGCATAGTGGGCCGGTGAAAGAGCTAATGCAATGTTTGAATACCCTTCCTATGAAATATGAGGGCCTTGAACTAAGGTGACTTGGCTAGGGGTTGACCATTTTGAGCTAGAAGGGGAGACCACCATAAGTTATGCTAGTTGATGGAAAGTCCATCACGAAATCCAGCCCTGGCCCAACAGAGCCATGACTTAACAATTTTCCAAGAGTGCTAGATGTTCTTGGCCACAAAGGAGCCAATAATTTGCACCGACTCCCGCATAACCAAGAGGGTTTGGAGACCAATTCCTTTCCAGGCGAGTCTGTGAATAGGAAAATTAGACTGAATGCAATGCTTGAGGAGAATTTTCCAGGCTTCATCTCCAGTGAGAGCTCGGATAATCCAATTAACATAGAGAGTAGTCCCTTACCATTGAGTGGAGAGCAACTCAAGCCCTCCAGAGTCCTTGGGTAGACAACAATATTCCCAAGTGACCCGATGAAAACCCTTGTGGGTAGCAGAGGAGGCCCATAAAAAATCCCAAAGCAATTTTTCAAGCCTACTGTAGACAGCTTTAGAAGGAGCCCAACAAGAGGAATAGTAGACATGAGTGGCTGCCAAAATTTTAGAGTACACTTGGAATTTTCCAACCAACGAAAGAGGCTTAGTAATCCAATAGGCCAGCTTCTGCTCAACCTTGGAGAGCATGGCTTTCCAAAGCTCTTGAGGGGAAGCTTGAAAGGCGAAGGGGATGCCCAAAAATCAAAAGATTTCTCCCTGCCCAATCCACTTCTAGTTGTAAGTTTGGAGCCATGCAGGAGTGGGGAGCACCGATTGTCTATAGCATAAGGTCTTGTCCCATTGAATGATAGAACCAGAAGCAAGGCAAAAGGTACTGAGACAATCAAGGGCAACAATAATGGAAGGTTCATCCTTGAAGAGAGTGAGAAAAGAATCATCTGCAAAGTGGCCATTGACAAGCTGCTCTTGGGAGTCTGGGAGAGATATTCGTTTAACATGTTGTTGAGAGAAAACATAGGCCAGAAAATATCAAAAGCCTTCTGCAACCAGAACATACAAAGTAGGGGCAAGAGGGCACCCCTGGCGAATGGAACAAAAAAGACCAAAGTAGAAGACTGGTGGCCATTGATGGTAATGCAAGCTGAGGCATCAGAAAAAAGCATACAAATAGACCGTAAAAAGTTAGGTCCAAATCCCAAGGCTTGCAACATCGCAAGAATGAAAGGCCATTCAATGCAATCATATGCTTTGGAAAAATCAATTTTAATGAACACTGCTTTTTGGTTCGACCATCGGGCCCACTCGATGCCTTCCTAAACAACAATAATGTTATCCAGAATAAACCTGGATTTGATGAAACCAGTCTACTTAGGACACACAACCTGAGGCAAGAGGTGAAATTTTTTCAAAGTTAGGGCTTTGACAATGATTTTCTAGGAAAAATTGAGAAGCGTGATAGGCCTCTAGTTGCAAATATCCTCCAGATCCCCAAGCTTAGGTATGAATTTAATATTGCCTTTATTTATTAAATTGCCTAGGGAGTTGGTTTGAATGGCTTCAATATAAACATGATGTAAATCAATCCCAACATAGTCCCAAAGAGTTTTGTAAAATTCACAAGGAAAGCCATCAATCCCAAGAGCCTTAACATCGGCCATAGAGGAAACAACTTCCTTGAGGATCACAAAAATTAATCTAGGTTGAAGAAAGCCTATGTGGCACCACAACAAGACAGTCCTGAAGGGCTTGCTAGCGTGCAGGCGTGGGGTCCTGAGCAGTGAAAACCTGTTCATAGTGATGCACAAAGGCCTAGAGAATGTACGGTAGCTCAGAGTGCACCTAGTTACCATATTTGATTGCTTTGATGCCTGGGGATGAGTGCCTGGAATGAAGGGCCAAAAAAAACTCGATGGAGGCACAATGACCTATTTTGAGCCAGTGGAGCCACACTTTGATTTGAGCACCTATGGTAGAATAATTATCAGCCACTTGCTTTTGCTGTCTTAAATCTGCCACCTTGAATTGATGTGATAGGGAGAAGAGACTAGTTGCCAAAGCCTCCATAGCAGTACGCAAGTCGGCAGTGGTGGCCTCATAAGATCATCGACAAAAGATAGCCAGCTAGCACACATAAATACGTAAGAAACATGCAGTACGAGTGGTGGCATCATTCCACCAAGCAATCTAGCCTGTATGGCCAGGTGGCTTGCACTCCAAATTCCACACCTGGTGAATGTGGGCCAGGGTGGTCTTGTGAAAAAGCAAAGACGTGTTAAAAAATAATTGGGTCTTACACGTGCGAGGCTGACGAGATGCCCATTCAATGCAAAAATGAATTGGGAAGTGATCAGAAAGAGTCACATCCACTAATGACTTAACTGGAAAGGCAGAGCTAGTAAAGGAAAAAAAAGATTGAGCCAAGATCATGGCATGATCAAGGCATTTAAAGACTCTGTCAGAACCAACCCTGTAGTTGCACCAAGTGTGCCAGAGAGAATGAGAATGGCGGTGACCCATATTGGGATAAAAAAGCCCCAATTTATTGAACATGTAAAACCACACCTCCCTTTCACCTGTAGCCCAACGGAAAGGCAAGGTGCCATTCTTGTCATATGCCATCTCCACCATGTTAAAATCTCTGTAGAGCAACCAGGTGGCAACTGACAAAGAGTCAACAATCCAGCGCCAAAGCAGATAATGCTCCATGACATCACTAGAGGTATAAACATTAATAATCTCGAAGGAATGATTCTCAATATTGAGAAGAACCCAGACTATCTGCTGGGAGGGATCAACCCCATGGTCCAGCATGCACGAATGCAATCGTGGGGCTAAAAGAGTGGTAGATCCACCATGACCAGCCTCAGGCGAAGTGAAAAACATAGTACTGGTTGGCCAAATAGAGCGGCAAGCCGAAACGAGCAAAAAACTTGAAATTTTAACTTCCTAGAGACAAAGTACTTCAGTCCCTGGGTATTTCTGCAAAGTATTCCTAACATAATACTTCCTGGAGAGGTTAGTTAGACCTCGGACATTCCATGAAATAAAATTCATGGATGAAAATCTTCCATACTTGTAGAATCCAGGTCCTCTTCACATAGGGAAGAGAAGCTATTCTTCAAAAAAAATTGTGGAACAAAACCAATTTGTATAGGAGGAGAAAACCTCTATTTTTTAGGCACATATTCTCCCTCTTCCGGTGAAGGAGATGGGCTGCGAGACTACCGCTGAGCTCCCATTGCGGAAGAAAAAGCCAGTTGAGCACACAAGACAACCACAGCCTGAGGCATGGCCTTTGACCTGGGCTATACAACAATAGAAGTGGCTCCTGGGGGAGCTGCTATCCCCTTCTTTGAAGGTTTTGAAACCGTTTTGGTCGGTACAGGGGCCTTGGGAGCTGACTCAGAACTAGATGACTTATTTTTTTGGTTTGAAATCGTAGTCCATTTTATTTTAGCCTTAGCAGAAGGCTCTATCGGACGAGGCTTTTCAACATCTCGTGATTGTGAAGATGTACGAGGAACTGTCAAAGGGTAGTCCTTGATCTTGTGGTCAGCTGACTGGCACTGATAGCACGTCTTGGATAGATTGAAATATGTGATTTTTTGGGTGTGTCTAATATCACCAATTTGAATGTCTATAGACTCCTTCAAATCCTTGGATAAATCAACTTCCACACAAATCCTCTTCCGAGGACGAGCTTGGAAGAACCTATCAGGTTCGATACAAATAACCCTCCCCAAAGAGCAAGCAATATGGTTCAAGAAGGGTGTACATGGCAGAGGTAACCCGGGAAACTCAATCCAGACCGAAACACACATTTTGTTGTCTTCTAAGACAACAAAATCCTAGGTTCAAGCCTGGAAAACCTAAAAGGAGGACCAGAAATACCATGGTCCATGACCCAAAATAGCTTGGACATGACTAACTTTCACAAAGTGGAATAGAAAAAAGCCTTTGGTCAGATTTTGGACCATATCAAGGCAGACCCCATGAGGGACCCAGGCCTTGCTGACCCAATCTTTCAGCACACTTTCAGGGGGAGTCCTCCCAAAAAAATAACCCACAAGCGTATGTTGTTCAAGCCATTGGCATGCATAATCAAAATTAGGTAAAGGTAAAACTACATCAGCGGGGACATCAAAATGCTTACCTCGTGAAAGACTTTCAGAAAAAATTTTCGAGGGCGTTTGTTCAGTGGGGGATCCATTAAACTGCACCAACAAACCGCTAACACTGGCATGAATTGCTAGGTTAGTATCGGTTGAAGGCATAATAAACCCCTAAAACCGTAGCAAATGTGACCGTACTCAATGAAGGAAACAATTTCCTACACAAGAAGCACAGTATGATGCAGGAAGGGCCATAGATGACCTCAGAAAACACAAAAACCTAGTAGAGCTCATTCACCCCCAATTTGGTACCGAAATTCCTTCTTTGGAGATAATAGAACAAAAAATATTAAGGGAAAAGGAGAGGTAAAGTTGTGTTTCAGTGATGGTAGGGTTAATACCCTTAATGATATTTTACATATTCCAGGACTTGCTAGAAAACTACTTTAAGTATCTAAGCTCAATGGTTCTGGAATGCATGTGACATTTGACAAAGATAGTTGTAGATTGGTGAAAGGGAATATGGTGGTTGCTAAAGAATCTCAGATTTGGACTTTGTTTAAGCTTAATACTTCAAATTTGAATAAATCAACGAATGTAATTGAAGTTGAAAATACATGTATCTTGTAGTACCATAGATTGGGCCACATTGGTGAAAAAGGTCTTAGGACCATTCTTAATAAGAAATTGGTTGATGTTATTCCTGATTATAATATTGGAAAAAATGATTTTTGTGAATATTGTGTGTTTGGAAAGCAATCTAGATCTTCATTTACTAATGACACAAATACAGATAAAAGATTATTAGAGATTATTCACTCAGATGTTATGGGTCCTTTGGATACTGACTCTATTGGAAAATCTAGATATTATGTCACATTTATTGATGATGTCTCAAGATACACTTGGATATATTTTATGCATAACAATTCTGGTGTGTTCAAATTTTTTAAATAATTTAAGGTTTTAGTTGAGAAACAACCAGATAATAAGATAAAAGTGTTGAGATCAGATAATGGTTGTGAATATTTTTCTAAGGAATTTGATGATTATTGTAAGCATGGAGGAATTGTGAGATAGAAAAATAATCCATATACACCTCAAAAAAATGGAGTAGCAGAAAGGATGAATCAAAACTTAATGGAAAGAGCTAGGATTATGTTAAGTACTGCTAAGCTAGATCGACGCCTTTGGGCCAAGGTGGAAAGTACTTCTTGTTATTTAATCAATAGATCTCCTAGTTCATATATTGAAGATAAAACCCCTTATGAAATTTGGTTAGGTAGGAAACATAGTGTTGCACATTTAAGGATCTTTGGTTATGAGGATTTTGTTCATGTGCCTAAAGAAAAGTGGTCTAAGTTGGATCTAAAAGCACATAAATGCATATTCATAGGTTATGGTGAAAATGTAAAAGGTTATAAGCTTTGGAATCCTCTAACTAAAAAAATTACTTTATCGAAAGATGTTATTTTTAGGGAATTTAGATCTTATTTATGAGAAGAACAACCAAAGGGGAAGAATACTTCTCGAATAGTACATTTTGAGACAAAAACAAAGAAGCATGAAAATGCATATGTTGAAGAATAGTTGGGTTGATTGGATGAGGAGAGTTCATAGAGTTCTGAGATAGATGCTCATGATGAGCATATTGAGGAAAAAGAAAAATATTCTTTGAGAATATCCAAAAG
Source organism: Sequoiadendron giganteum (assembly GCA_007115665.2). NCBI lineage: Eukaryota > Viridiplantae > Streptophyta > Pinopsida > Cupressales > Cupressaceae > Sequoiadendron > Sequoiadendron giganteum. Next base: position 113,450,135 of record CM021108.1, read on the forward strand.
ACAACAAAATCCCATTGATAGTTATAGCCCACCTAATTTCCATTGTATTTTTGCTTTGGTGAGTACAAATGATGAACCTAGATCTTACAGGGAAGCTTTTCCTTTAGATGAGAACAAGATTTGGTCACAAGCTAAGCATGAGGAAATGGTTTCCATGGATGCTTGTGACACATGTGATCTTGAGAATTTTCCCAAAGGAAGAAAGGCCATTGGTTGTAAATGGATCTTTAAAAAGAAAATTGGAGCAGATTGTAATATCGAAAGGTACAAGGCTAGATTAGTAACCAAGTGATTTTATTAGAGAGAGGGAGTTTGCTTTAATGAAATCTTCTCTCTTGTTTCTAAATTAACCTCTATTAGATTCTTTTTATCTATTGTTGCTGCTTATGATTTTGAGATAGAGAAAATGGATGTGAAAACTACTTTCTTACATGCGGATCTTGATGAGGAGATTTATATGAGGCAACTTGATAGTTTTGTTGTAAAAGGAAAGAATCTTTGGTTTGAAGGTTAAAGAGATCTTTATATGGATTGAAATAGTCACTGAGAATGTGGTACAAGAAGTTTGATGATTTTGCATTGAAAATTGGTTATGTTAGGAGTGAGGAAGATCATTGTGTTTACATAAAAGTTATTGATGATTGTATGTTGATGACATGTTTATTGGTAACAACAAGGTAATTATCAAAGAATTGAAAGCACAACTCTAACACATTTGAGATGAAAGATCTAGGGGTTGAAAAATATATCCTTGGTATGGAGATAAACAAAGATAGAGGTAACATAAAGATTTTTTTAAGTCAAAGGAACTATGTTGATACTATTTTGAAATGATTTAACATGCATGATAGTAAACCAATTAATATTACTTTACCAATTGGCACGAAGTTAATTTTAGAAATGAGTCCTAAATCTTATTTTGATTATGAGGAAATGTCTAAAATTCCATATGCTAGTGCAGTTGGTAGTTTGATGTATGCAATGGTCTGTACAAGACCAAATATAGCCCAAGCAATGGGAGTTCTAAGTAGGTTTATGTATAACCCTAGTAAATAACATTGTACTTATTCTAAGAGGGCGTTTAGATATTTATGAGGTACTTTTGATTACTGTTTGGTTTATCATGGTGCTAATGATATTGATATAATGCACAAATCATTGGACATACAAGGTTTTGTTGATTCAGATCTGGGAGGAGACCTGGATAGTTGGAATTTGACAAGTGGCTATGTGTTTAATTTTTTTGGGGCTATTAATTATTTGGATGAGTAAGAGGCAGCCCATGGTTGATTTTTCCACCAAAAAAATAGAGTACATGGCTATTACACATGCCTCTAAAGAGGCAACTTGGTTACAGAGACTTGGGAAAGGTATTGGTTTCAATTGCAAGCAAATTAGAATTGAATGTGATAGTCAAAGTGCTATTTGTTTAGCCAAAAATCCTATGTATCATGCTCATACTAAGCATGTTGATGTACAGTATCACTTTGTGTGAGAAATGTTTGTAAGTGTGAAGGTATTGATTGAGAAAGTTGACACTTTTATCAATGCTATAGATTATCTTACGAAACCAGTTCCTATAGAAAGTTCTCTTGGTGCAGGAAGGCCATTGGACTTGAGTCTTGTACTTTATTTATAATAATTATTCCTTGTTTAGAATAATTGCAATGTATAATGTCAAGTGGGAGAATGTTGGGAGTAGGATGCCATTAAATTGCAATCCTTAACATATTTCATGTATCTCCTAAGTCCTTGAAAAGTGTTTCCTAACACTAGGATTATAAAGAGATTAAATTAAAATAAAATGAACATGTAAATTGACATTTGTAATTATTACTAAATAGTAGGAACACGTGGGAGCATCCAAGATGAGTTCCTAAATAATAGGAGCACATGGGGTGTCCAAATGGAAGGTGGAACCCCCCTTGTTTTAGTTAACTATTTGGAGGATTGATAACACTTTAGTAATGCATGTCTTGTTCTTGTTGGTGTTTTTTGAGAACCAATCAGATCTCACCAAATACCTATGAGTTTTCAACACTCAATTATCGAATACTTGAGAGATAGTTGGCCAACGAATGAGAGGAATCCTTAACCCTTCTTCTCCTACACTTCAGGCTCTGCAAAACCTAGGAGGGTGATCCCACAATGTATACCTTATTTTATATTTATCAAACTATATCATAGGTTGCATGTCAAAGAAGATGTGTTCCCATTAGAGGCTAAAAGCTGAAATCCTTCAAGAAATGGGTAGTTCCTTAGAAGAAATAAATACTAGATAAAATATCACAACATGATATAGGTAAGTCAATTGAAATGTATTTGTAAAAGATGTTCTCAAATAAAAGACTAGACCCACATGAAATGTGCTCAACACATTCAAATTAGTGTCTTATCTTAGGGTATGGAGTCAACACAAAGAAAACTGAGTTGCAAGGTAAATTTAATCTTAAACATCCATGATCTTTGTGAAAATGCATTACAATTAGCGTATCAACAATTAAGACCCATGAATACTTATAAACTCCACTTAGCATTTACGCAAATTCATGTTCTAATTAAAGAATTCTAACTAGTTCATTAAACTAGAACCATAATCAAAACATATTTCATCGTGAAATACAATGAAAATCAATGAAATGATTCTTGATCATATTTTCATTAATAATTAACGTAGAATGCAACAATGGAGAGACTAAGGAATCAAAATATTAACTTATTTGTTTTTGACATGCCTAAGAACTATAAAATTAACAAAGTTAACTTCCTTAACTCAGAACCTAAGACCTTAACTCAAAACATGATATCTCTATGCTCTTCATTTGCATCACTTTGATCTATAATTCAACAAAAGATCTCTACATATGGTTGTGCATTCCCTTTTATAGAAAAAAAGGAAGCAAAGAAAACTTTGAGCCAACATGTACACATGTCTTATTTCTATTGGACCGTTTTAACATATATTCCCTTTTGTAGTTACATTTATGTTTTCAATTGGAGGGAAACACGTGAGATGTTTTTTTATTTGCAGCAGCAAATATAACTACTTTACAAAAGGCATCTTGAAGTATGATGATAACCTTCATATTATTGTAACCTCTTTTGTCTTTCAAAGAATCCCAAGGAGGGAGAGTGAGTCATCATCTTGATCAACATCAACACCAATCCATGTCAACACCAGTCAACATTTATTCGTTACATCCATAGCTAAGGAGAAAAAAAATCTTTATACACTGTAGCATCTAAGGCTAGACTTGTACTAAACTCGACCAACTACATTTATTCTCCTATTATATTCACAACTCAAAATCACCAATGCAAATATTCTTCCACAACTCATATTCCATGTATGAAGGCCAACTAAATCCAATAATTTGATCCATCTTCTTTCTGTATGGGGCATATTTTGTCATCACAAAAGTAGCCTCCTTGATAAAATCTTGGAAGAAGCCGATGATGAAGGATAAATTCTCAAGAGTGTTCTTCAACATGTCAATATCAATTCTTTTACAAATGTATGACACTTGAGAAGCAATGGTTGCTTAAATATGATCCCTCCATGCTTGCAAGGGTTTGATCCCATCATGTGTATCTAGGATATTTGACAACAATTAAGTATCTGGCTCTTAAAAATTGGCATTCAACTCCTTTATTTTTGCATCCATAGGGGTGACATAGCCTTGAAAATTTTGCTCCCTAATCTCACCAATAAATCTATAAGTTGGGACAATATTTGGGTACTTGTCCTCTTTTTGCCTGGCCCCAATTACCATAAGCTTTAGATTTTTAGCCCTTGGAATCCATTTATCCAACAATGGAGTAGCCAATTCTCTATCCCTTTTAGACAACTTTATTGCTTTTATCATTGAGGCATAATTTGAATGAATACTATTTAATGTATTCTAGATTTTCTTATTCATATGCTTCAAAACCATGTGAACAATTTCAGAGTTAGTTTCATACACAACACTTTGGGCTTGTTGAAGCAATTCCTTGTACTCTTTAATTTGGAGTTCCTCCTTGGTAGGTTAAGTTGATGGGGCTACTCCTGATATATCTAGATTTTCAACTAGCAACGACCCTTGGCCCATATTATAAGGCACAATTGATAATGTCTTCTCATGTGGGGGAGGACAAGAGTGAGTCACAAGAGATGTGGGTGTTGGTTGTCACCCATAAAAGGATATAAAATTCACGAAAAATCCTAACCTGGGAATTGGACATTCCAGTAGGTGACTAACATCTTCTTATGGTCGTTCATTTACATTGTCAAACTAGGGAACGTATACTTGAAATGGAGCTGCACTGTATGTGCACTAAGAACCAATTTTCGCCAAAATTTACTAGAAATAAATACTTGGAAGGAATTCTACTTCTGATACATGAATGTAAGGAAAATTCTTCCTTAATGTAGATGCTATGAGTACAAAATTAAGGATCTATTCCCTTCATATCCCCGTACTCCCATGCAAAAGCTCTGTGTTGATCTTGCAGCATTGTGACTAGGGCAGTTTGTTGAGATTGAGGCAACTTATTATTGATATTCAGATAGTGGCCTGGAGACAGTTCTATTTGCTTGGTAAGATAATTCATGGAGGCTACTGATCAAGGTGGTGTCTGTATTTCTTGTGTTAGCAAATGTTGATAAACTACATGAATTTTAAGTGGTAGGCTCTCAGGATTTAGTTGCTACAGGAAGCACTGCTGAGGACAGTTATCTAAAACAAATGGGCCACTCATATCAGAGGTGGACTGCAAAATTTGTAAGAGTAGGTCATCCTCACTCTGAAGTTGGAAAAATGGATTAGTTTGCAGCATCATTAGCTAAGCCAATGAATTGAATTTTTCAGTTTCCTCACCTAAATCTAGCCAAATTGGCTAAGACAAGTCTGGTTGAGGCTAGGTAGGTGGGTATAAAGCCAATTTCTTTGTTGTCTAACTATCGGAAATTATCATGTATCCTGAACGAAATCCTATAAAAGCATTAGCTGTGGCTAACCATGGTCTATCTAGGATGATAGGATATCCTCCCAAAGTTTCCTTAGTGGACAATATGGTGAAGTCTGCTGGGCATTCCCAAGACTCAAGGTTGACAATTATATCTTCTACCATGCCATCATGTGTTACTGTGGAACTATTAGCAAGTTGTAGGACAATAGGTGTAGAACTAATGGTTAGGATACTCAAATATTCCATAGTATGCTTGGTCATTACATTGATGGCTGCACCAAGGTCAATCAAAACATTCTTTACTATCTGACCATTTATATTTATTTGTACCACAGGACTCCCAGGGTCAACATATTTTGGAATGACTACCTTCCCTAACATAATATCTGCCAAATGTCCTAGAACATGGATAGTTTGGGGATCCTTTTTCTTTCTTTCGGGTTTCTTCAAATAGGCCTCCTTAATGGATTTCCCATAAATTGGAACATCTTTAATGGCTTGAAAGAGGGGAATTTGAATGTGTACATTCTTTAGCTGGTCCAAAAATATCAAAGGTAGGCTCTTCCATAGACTTGGGTGTAGTGACTTGCAATATTTGAGGAAAAGGTGGTTTGGCTTGATGCTGCAGGACAGGCTCCTTAGAGACAGTATCTGATATAGGTATATGTTCTATAGGACCAATAGGTTGTTCAGAGGCAGGGTCTGGAATCTTAGTAATTACAGGTGGCTGTGGAGCAGGTAGAGTGGTTCTAGATCTGAGATGGATATCATTTATATTTAGGGCATAAGCTGGATACTGATAAGCTTCTGCAAAATACATAGGCTCTTGTTACTGTTGCTTATTATTAGGATTTAGCAATGGTTGAGTAGGCATAGGCATTTGTTTTGGAGGACCAATATTTGCTACAGGTGCCACAGGAGGTGGCATGATGGCCGAAGGTTGTGGCTGTTGAAGTTGCAAGAATCCAAGGGGTTGGCTCTGCCATTGTTGAGAACCTTTCCATTGAGGATTTTGCTGCTAGTTACCTTGGGGTGGAGTCCATTGTCCTTGTGGCTGTTGCTAACCTCCTTGAGGAGATTGCCATTGAGGAATCTGATAGCTAGGCCAATGTGGTTGAGAGGTATTCCAAGGTGGTGATGGGCCATATGTAGGTTTCCATTGGTTATTGTAATTAGAGTAAGGATTACCAAAAGTCAAAGGGTCTTGAGGCATACCTTTTATTTGAGCCCATGGGTGTATTTGTGCAACGAAGAATACTTGGTCATCATCACCCTCTACTACTTTAAAATCAATAGGTAATTTCTTAGCCTCCAGGTTAGCCACCATCTTACATCTGTAGTCACATTTCTTCTATCGGCAATGTGGACAAAACTCAGCCAAGATTGCTTTAGCTTCCTCGTGTTTCTTCTGAGATTGCATAGTATCCAACTATGTAGCCATGTTGTTTATGATATCCTGCTTGAAATCAGATAGAAAATTTGAGATCTCCATTCGTGAAAATCCATTAGTAGAAGAATTTCCCACTGTAGCTTGATGACCTCTACCCTTCTTGACATTTTCACGAGAGTAGTTGTGACATATGGACTTAATATCATCCCAAGGCACTTGGGTTACATCTCCTCCTCCCATCAGATCCAGGGCATCAATACAGGCATCATTGATTCCCCTCAAAAAGTAATTTATGAGATTCTTCATTAAGAGTATGATCTGAATTCTTTTTCAGGGAAAATAAGAACCTTGAGATATATTCTTCCAGGCTTTCTTCCTCCTTTTGCTGAATTTGGAATATATCATCACCCTTACTACCACTCTTACAATATTCCTTGTATTTCTCAAGAAATTTTGTTTGCATGACTGCCCAACTATCAACAACATCCCTTCCCAAACTCATAAACCATCTGAGAGCTCCCTCCTCCAAAGTAGTAGGAAACAACTTCAGCTTGTGAGCATATGAAGTGTAATCATAGCTTCGACAGAGGATGTCAAACTCAAACAAGAAAGTGTCTGGGTCCTCTGTAACTAGTCCATAGAACTTGGGAAGTAATGAAGAAGGAATATTTTTTGAGGTTATTATTATCTTGCTGGTCTATGATAGGGAATTCGAAAGCAAGAGGCCGATTAGCTGGATTTTGTGCCATATTTTCTTGATAGAGTATCAAAGCAAATGGATTTTCTTGAGGTTCTTCATTAGCTAGGTCAAAGAGAAATTCAACAAGCAGGTCTTCAACAACAACAAACGGATTGATATCTTGGTCTCCTCCTTCCTTGAATAGATTATAAGCTGGTTCAAAATCATTATCAGTGAATGGAAGGTTAGGGAGAAATCTTCCTAGAGCGCCTCTTCTTCTATGCATGTAACAGACTTAACTAAAAATTGAAGGAATTTGAACATTCTTGAATAATCACACTAAACTACTGCTAACAATGACTATGCTAGGTTCTTAGCTTGACACCATCCCCGACAATGACACCAAAAATGGTTGTCGCCCATAAAAGGATATAAAAGTCATGGAAAATCCTAACCTGGGAATTGGACATTCCAGCAAGTGACTAACATCTTCTTATGGTCATTCATTTACATTGTCAAACTAGGGAACGTATACTTGAAATGGAGTGGCATTGTATGTGCACTAAGAACCAATTTTAGCCATAATTTACTAGAAATAAATGCTTGGAAGGAATTCTACTTCTGATACAGGAATGTAAGACAAAGTCTTCCTAACTTAAGCGTAACTTAATCAAAGCAGAAATCATGATAGCTATTGCTAAGGAACAAACCATGAACTGGCCTTATGCTGCAGGAAAAAACACAAGGATGGATTCCTTATGCTGCAGGATCAATATAAGACCGAGTTTGCACTGAAACTTTTGGGAATGAAATTCTAACTTATAAACAATAGGAAATAAACAACTAATTATAGATACTCACTAAGTGGGCCCCCTTAGCAAGCATCAACCAACTTATGTAAGAATTGAACTCAAAACTTCATCAGATTTTATTCATAAACTTGGAATCATATACATGGTTGTTCTGCTTGTAAGAAAAATAACACAAAACTCTGTTTCTCATTATAATACTAATCTGAACATACTCTGTTCTGTTCTCTTGTCTCAAGTCTAGCCTAATCTCCTCTAATCTAATCTGTTCACTCACATAGGAGGAACACTTATTTATATAAAAGCAACTAACTACCTAACTCTAATAGGGAAAGAAGTGGACATAAATGCTTCCTAATCTTGAGGAATAGACTTCTCATAAATGAAAGCATATTTGTTCAACCAATTTAGAGAGAATCTAGCATTCCACTCTTCCTAGATTGATGACCATTTAGATTTCCTCCCAATGACTTGGACAAAGAGTCTTCGCTGGAACAACTTCCTTGATGTCGTGCTGGAAATGGACTTCAATGCAGAGCCGAGATCTACTGCGTTTTGACTCATTCATACCTCTTTCAACAACTTGTGAAACACATGGTGACAAAGGTGAAAGGAAACATGCATATAATAACATGATACAATTCATTAATCACACACATTAAATCCATTTCATTTATCCAAAAACCACATGCATCATATCAATCAATTGGGAGGTCAAACAGGACAATGAATATAGACAAACAAAGATGTTAAGTTGCAGGAATATAGGAATGTTTTGCCACAGGATACTACCCATTTTTAGATAAGAAGTTTTTAATGAAAGAGTTTAAACAACCATTAACAAAAGAGTAAGGGTATTTAAAAATACATCATGATATTCAAATTTTGAGCATATTTTGGGCTCATCAGGTGCTGCACGACTTGGATCAACTGGTCCTTGAGACTTAAGAGTCTCTACTTGTTTTAACAATGCTACTTCTGTTTCAAGCTCATCAACCCTTTGTTGACTCACATTATACTCACCAATCAAATCATTATAATTACTCCTATATGTATCTCTTTCTTTGGTGAGGCTTTCCACTATTGCGTTTGTGAACTTATCAATATTGACAATCATGTCAGCTGCCTCTAGTGTGGGAGTATCAACAACTCTCTTTATAATCATTGTCCCTTGAAATTGGCTGGTTTTTCTATAGTGGGCTTCTTAGAACCAAGAGATAATGACCATCTAACTAGAGCATCCCATTCTTCACTAAAAGTTGAACCTTGAAGTGCTAGTCTAGAATCTTCCTCAGTTTGAAATAGAGGTCTCTCATCTCTCATTGTATCCAGGAAAATAACATTAGCTATATCCAACTCAGGTAGTAACAAAACACCACTCTTTTGTACAAGTTCCTTGGCCTCATATGCTTTAATATCCTAAAAATTCTTCAACTCACTCCTTACATTGGCTTGTATAACCTCCTCTAGAAGATCAGGATGCAAAATTATTTCCTTGGCCACCCTTTTAGTGTACTCTTTAACACTTTCCCTCCACACAAATCTCTTAAATGCCTCGATCTCAATAAATGAATCATCTTCCATCAATTCCCCGCAGGCATATTGTCTCAAATCATCAACATTACTTAGGCTGCCAAATCTTCTTTACTTAGCTCAAGGTCACCAATTCCAGAGCTTGATGCCACTTCTCTTGGGGGAGAAGGAATACCTTGCTGCATATATTTAGGGGTTACCAAAATATCATCCTCATCGGAGTTAGAATAATTCATAACCCTGCATACCTCAACTTTCTTCTTCTTGGCCGAGGGTTGCTCTGATGGAAGAGTTTCCCTAGGGGGTGAATCAATATCAACAATAATAGGAAAATACCACCCAGGGGGTGATGGCATTGAGCTATGAGGGGAAGGTTCTCTTGATCCCTCTAATGTAGTAGGGGTTGGAAATGTTTACTACTTCCTTACCCTCTCCTTCCTTCTTGAATAGATTCGTAATTTTGGTTCTAGCTGATAAGAAGGTCTCTCCTCAAGCACTACTGTGGGACTGCTCTACTACAACTGCTTTTCATTTGTCTGCTACTACACACTTGACCCTTAACATACCCACTATGTCCTCAAAGTTATGAATAACATACATAATTCTATTGATGTCACTTGTAATATTGGACATAGGATCATATTTAGGATCTCTCCTTGTAGTTTTCTCCATCATCTTTTGGAAAGACAAATATTTTTCCTTTCTCTCTTCTTGTTCAGATAAATCCATGATGTTTCTAATAAAATCCTTAGGGTAGTAAAAATTATGTATAAACTGACCACTCCTGTGCAATGCCTTCAAAACAACAATAAAACCCTTTGGATCATGATTCATTGGGTGTATTATTTTCAACTGATAAGGTGCTAGAAAATTACTCAAAATCATTCCAACCCCCCTTTACCATCACAAAGTCAACAAATGTTGCCTATTTAAGGAAGAATGAACCTTTCTTTGGAGACTCTAGCAGATGTGTCATTTGTGATGCTCCCAACTACCTCATGATTTCAATGAATCCTAATCTTAAAGGCACATCCCTTGGGAAAACATAAGGGTTCACAAGATTACCATATGCTCTAAAAACAATAGTATGAGGGTAAGCTATTATATCACCCCAGTTATGACTCAAGTTCAAATCAGGCCTCTTCTCCATGGGCCTTAGAAATTCATGGATTTCCTTAGGAATCCTAGGTGGGTTATGAACCAAAAATATTCTCAGCCTTAAGGAAAAAACATTGTTGAACAAGACAATGAAACTTAGAATCATCCTTATCCAAAATTTGTGTCCAACATTGGACATGAAAGTCAATGTCATCCTTCCTCTTTTTTAATTTCACGTCTTTTCCAAAAACCTTCTCCCCCCTGAATAGGAACACATGCATCAACATGGAGCACCACCAAATGCTCACTAGTTCTTTTCCCTCCTTGAGTACACTTAAACCTTTGTGCATCCTATTCAACAACTATGTGGCATAATCATAAACCACATTATAGGCTAAATGTTGGAGGTGCGTAGTAATATACATGAGGTTTGTAGGCATGGTGGATGGTTCATCCCTGCCAAGGATTTGGTAGAGAGAATAAACTGTCTTCTTGAAATAATTAGCAAAGTATTTCATGGGGAAAGTCTCTTTTTCATCTTCACCAATATTGATTTGCTTCTTGTTTTTTCCTTTCTCTGTACAAGCAGTATGAATAGGCAACATTATTGTTTTGAAAAGAAAATTTTTATTCCTATTCTCCTCCTTGAAGACATTGAGGTCAATTGGGATCATGCTCACACTCCACTCATGTAGATTGAAGATATCTGCAATTTCCTCTCTCGTTATTTTGACCAACTCTTTACCTTCAAATGAACTAACTACCATAGGCATATATGAAAGTAATAATGAATAGGTTATGACTGAAAAGTCTATGCAAAGGGATCAGTAACGGCAACAAGCACAATGACTCAAGTTGTTATTGAGGAAACCAACAATCTGGTAAAGCAAGTCAATGTAGAAACATAATGCGATGGTTTAAGGCCTTAGAAAATTTGGAAAGTGTGAAAAAAGGTTATTAGACCCTAAAACTCTAGACCAAACCTATTAAGCACAAAAGAAAAACACCATTTTAAGCATGGAATTGGCTCAAAATTAACCCAGATTTTAAAAGCTCTACTAGTGGCTTCGGCTCGAGGACACATACTCTCGGCAGGTATAGCAAGAATTCAAATCTCAAGTTGAAGCAGACCAACAAAAAGAGACAAAAAATCCAAGAACTTGTCTAGACAAGACAAGCATACACAACAAAAAGGAAACACACTAAACCTATATACAAAATTTACAAGACTATATAATGCACATGGAAAATATCCCATTTCATGAGAAATGAGATTTGAAGAATTGTCAATGTATTAACAATTCAATAATTTCACCCGTTAAGGACTGTAAGAAATAAGAGTCCTCTCCATGTGTATCAACAAATAGATAAGGACCTAGCCAGAATGGATTGAACTTCCCATGTTTAACCTTGTCCTCCATCCTTGCATTACACATTATGACCATGCTTTCTAATTCAAATTTCCTCTCAATGGCGCTTTTGTCATACAGGTTCTTAACTTGCAATTCTAGCTTTTCATTCCTTTTATGAGCTTCTCACCTTGTTTCATCAAGCTCAATCAATTCATCCATCATGTGCTTAATTTCATCACAAATATCACTATCATATTCTTGAACAAATTTTTACATTTTGAGCATATTATTTGTAAGGAAAGAAAAGGTGCAGAAACATCTTCCTAATGATAATTCTAAGAGGAATAGTGCAGATTACAAATTAGATCTCAATTACAATTCATTAAAGATGCACATTACTAGAATAAAAGAATAGTCAATTAAGATCATACACAAAATTGAACACCAATATTTCATGTGGGAAAACCCTTATGGGAGAAAAACCCACCCACCAAGTAAAGCCTCTTTTGTATTATGGTAAAAAAATTACATATAGAGATAGATACTTCAGTTTCAGATGTCAATTTTATAGCAACATCATTTCCCTGATCAACCATGTACAAATAGAATCCTTCTCACTCTTTCCAACCATTTAACATTTGAACCTTCTCTTAACTTTGTCATAGTGTATCAAACAACCATGGCCAATTCGATCTTTGTACAAATGGTTCAGTTTAGTTTCCTCTGTAGAGTAACTATCGATCTTACGAGTCATCACCAACTCAACATAGTCCTCCAATGTCTATCGTACAACTCATAGTCCCACCAAGTCAATGTTCGTTCAAACACGGTCCACCTTCAAGTCCATTAGAATGACCAACACTATCGATGAGAGACTAGAAAGTCCCATTGATTTCCCATGTCACCCCAATGTTGTAAAACAACCATCACGACCATGAGTATCAGAAAGAGTCACCCTGAAGTCAAACATTCTTATCGACCAAACAAAAAGCATTGGAGATACATCAAAATGTCTCACGAAGGTCACAAGTCACCTCGACAACCTTAAGGTCACCTATAGTTCAGAAAACCTCATCAAAAAGAGTCACACCAATAGAAATCTTCGGCTAGACTTCCATCATCGATGAGACTTAGAGACCTCGCACTGATAATTCAGGGTCACATTGAAAACTTTCACTCAGATCGACAAGAGTCTCCCCAACAAAACACTTTAGCTAGAGTTCTAACATCGATGAGAGATAGAACACTCACACCGATAGTTCAAGGTCACAACGACAACTGCTATTAGAAAGAATGACCACCTATCTCACCGATTTGACCACTTTGCGCCTTTAGAGATAAAATTCTTGTCGGAAAGATGCACAAGTTTCCAACAAACTCGCATTTGACGAAGATCTTTTGACACCTCCAGAGTATTAAGGAACTATTGAGATTCATGGGATCCAAGGCCCATCAACTAGTACACCACCTGTACTTGTCTATGTTCACTGGTTTTGTTAATGCACATGCAACATTTTCCAGAGTATCCACTTTTTCTAAATAGACCTTTCCATCCTCCACCATATCTTTTACAAAATGATACTGCACATCAATATGTTTTGTCCTAGCATGGAAAGTTGGATTTTTTCCAAATAGATAACACTTTGACTATCACAACAAATTGTAATTTGACCTGCATTGAATCCAATATAAAAACACAAATTTCTAAGCAAGATGGCTTCTTTACAGGCGTGAGTTGCTTCCATGTACTCTACTTCAGTATAGGATAAAGTGACTACAACCTACTGCTTGCTCATCCAACTAATTGCACTACCATTTAACATGAAAATATATCCATTAGTGGACCTTCTATTGTCAATTTCCACTGCCCAATCAGAATCCACATAACCTTGAATGCTAAGATATCTTTTTGTTCCAACCGATTTATCATGATAGTACAAAGCGTATTGAGAGGTACCTTTTAAATATCTAAATATTCTTTTCACAGTATCCCAATGTGGCCTTCCTGGATTTTCCATAAAATGGCTAAGAACTCCCATTGCTTGGACAATGTCTGGCCTTGTATAGACCATTGCATACATTAAAATACTAGCTAAACTTTCTTAAGGCACTTTGGTCATGTCCTCCATCTCAGTAGGAGATTTTGGACAATCTTCAACAGATAGATTCGTTCCCTGCAAAACTGGAGCAATTAGCTGCTTGCAATCATTCATACAAAATATATCTAGAGTAGTGTTAATATACTTACTCTGGCTGAGCCAAAGATTTCTATTTTTTTGTCCCTGGCTATTTCCATCCCCAAAATATAACTTGTTGCACCAAGATCCTTTATTTCAAACTTTGTAGATAACTGAGATTTTAGATCAGAAATCATAAACTTACTATTCCCTATGAACAAAATATCATCAAGATAAAGGGAAATAATAAGAACACGATCATTTTTCAGTTTTGAACTGCACACAATTATCTAATTTTGGCCTTACAAATCCCAATGACAAAAAAAATGTGTCAAATTGGTAGTAGCATATTCTAGGCAATGTTTCAAACCATACAGAGATATTTTTAACTTGCAAACTAGATTTTCTTTACCCTTTTTCACAAAATGCTCAGACTGGGACATATAAATTTCTTCTTCAAGATCTCCATGAAGAAACACTATCTTCACATCCATCTATTCAACCTTGAAGTCATACACTACTGCAAGTGAGAAAATAAATTTGATAGATGTCAATTTAGGTATAGGAGAAAATATTTCTCCATAATCAATTCCCTCTACCTAGGAATATCCCTTCGCAACCAACCTTGCTTTATATTTTTCAACATTGCCATCCAAACCGATTTTATTTTTAAATACACATTTACAGCCAACAAATTTCTTGCCTTTAGGGAAGGGCACCGAAATCCAAGTTTCATTCTTCTCTAATGATTTCATTTCTGCTCTCATGGATTCCAACCAAGAGTTTGAGTCAGGCATTCCAATTGACTCTTTTACAGTCCTAGGATCATCAGTGCTAGTAATTAAAGAATAAGAATAGTTTGCATCCAACAAGGAAAAACCATACCTTTTAGGTTGTCACTTATCATGTGTAGACCTCCTCACAGGCCAATGTTGTGGTTTTTCTTCAGAACTCTTAGACCTGCTCGAACTCTCCTTAGATTCAGGTACACTGTCAATTTTTTGTTCCTCTTTTTTAGTTGTTAGAAGAATGTCAACATCATTTTCCTCCTTGACTTCTTTCATCCCTGACTGCAGATCCACTGAAGAAGGTTTTAGCTAACGAAAAATAACACTTCTGTTGTACACAAATTTTTCAATCATAGGATTCAAAAGATTGTATCCTTTCACATCAATATCATAGCCAATGAAGATACACTTAACAAATTTGTTGTCCAATTTAGATATTTTTATATCAAGCATATAAGCATATGCCTCACAACCAAAAATATGAACATTTCTAAGAGAGGGCTTCTTGCCAGACCAAGCTTCCATAGGCGTTTTGTCAAAAAGTTCCAAAGAGGGAGATCAATTTACCAAGTAACATGTTTTAGCCACCTCAGCCCATAAATTCTTCTCTAGACCAACATTGGTCAAAATACTTCTTGCCTTATCCATCAATGTCATGTTCAACCTTTCAAAAACTCCATTTTATTGCAGAGTGTAAGGTGTTGTTTTATGCCTTTTAATTCCATGGTCTTTACAATACCTTTCAAAATATGTAGAACAAAATTCACCACCATTATCTGTCCTCAAGCATTTAATTTTTCTTCCAGTCTCATTTTCAACCAAGTTATTAAACTCTTTAAACCAAATGAACACTTTTGATTTACTTTTTAGAAAATATACAAATGCCCTTCTTGAATAATCATCAATAAAAGAAACATAATATCTTGATTTTGATAACGAAGGAATATTTATTGGACCATAAACATCAAAGTGTATATAATCTAGAAAACCCGAAGATTTGTGAGGACTAGAGTAAAAAGAAAAACAATGATATTTTTCATAAATGCAATGTTCACAAAAATAAAATTCAAGGTTACAATCATCATGCCCCTTAACCAGATTTTTATTTTTCAAGGATTCTAAACCTTTTTCACCGATGTGATTGATCCTTTGATGCCAGAGCATAGTATTCTCTATAGGAAGTTTATTTTATAAATAATTTGCATTAACAAGAATATTTTCCTCCTCTTCATGAACAAATTTTTGTGACTTTTCATAGACAATGTTACATTGGACAACAAGTGCATCCAGCTTGTTTAAAGTACCAATTCGAGCACCCCTAGCCAACACCATCGAGCCTCTAGTCATTTTGTAGCCATTGATTGAGAAAGAGACTTGCACTCCAACATCATTCAACTTGCTTACATAAAGTAAATTCTGAGCCAGTCCTAGTATATGCATTCCACTATGAATTCCCTTAATTCTTTTGGCAGGGAATTGAATTCTGACTCTTCCACGACCAACTATTTCCAAAAATGAATTGCTTGCCAAATAGACCTTTCCACCATTGTATTTTTCATACTTTGTGAACCAATCTCTATGAGATGTCATGTGGAAAGATGCTCTAGAATAAATCAATGAGAAATCATTTGATGCCTAAATTGCCAAGGTTGCAATGAAGGTAACTCCATCGCTTTGAGAAGAATAGTTATCCAAAGAGTTTTTATTCTTCTTTTTCTCCTCTTTGCAATCCTTACAGACATGGCCAGGCTTCCCACAGTTCCAACATTTCACCTTGGACTTCTGGCTAGGAGATTTTGATTTCTCCTGTGACTTGGATTTTGTCTTCTTGTCCTTCTTCTTTGCTTTCTCCTTCGATCTACCACGAACAACAAGATCCTCCTTTTCTATCTCAGAAGATTTAGTTCTCATTTCTTCTGACAACAATGAAGCAACCACATATTCCATATTGAATGTGGTTTTCATGCTCCAAATCGCCATCACTAAATGATCCCAAGAGTCAAGCAAAGAGCATAACAAAAGCATACAACTGTCTTCGTCATCAATATTTACACCAAAAAATGTTAATTGAGCAAGGATCATATTGAATGCGTTTAGATGATCAACCACTAATTCTCCTTCCTCCATTTTCAAAGAGTATAACTTCTTCCTTAGGAATAGATTATTCACCAAGGACTTGCCTTGATAAATATCAATGAGTTTCTTCCACAAAGAGGTAGCAATCTTCCCTTCATGAATGTTTAGAAGCACACAATCTGCAAGACAAAGTTTAATCAACCCTTTGCCCTTTCTATCTACAAGGTCCCAATCCTCTTGCTTCATGCCTAAAGGTTTAGTTCGAGACACAATAATCCAAAGATCTATATCCACCAACAGGTCTTCCATTTTGAGTTTGCACAACTCAAAATTTCCCCCATTGAACTTTTTAATTTCTACTCTTCTTGATGTTCTTGCCATCTCAATCTACAATCAAGATTACCAGATTCCTTTGTAAGACTCCCACTTCTAAATTAGCACAAAAAACAAACCCTACCCATAAGGATAACACAACTGGCCAAGCTCTGATACCACTTGTAAGGAAAGAAAAGTTGCAAAAATGCCTTCCTAATGATAATTCTAAGAGGAATAGTGTAGATTATAGATTCAATCTCAATTACAGTTCATTAAAGATGCACATTACTAGAATAAAAAAATAGACAATTAAGATAATACACATAATTGAACACCAATATTTCACATAGGAAAACTATTATGGGTGAAAAAAAAACACACCAAGTAAAGCTTCTTTGTATTACAGTAAACAAATTACATATAGAGATACAAACTTTACTTTCAAATGTCAATTTTATAGCAACAAAATTTCCTTGATCAACCTTGTATAAATTGAATCTTTCTCACTCTATTCAACCATTCAACATTCAAACCTTCTCTCTTCACTCTTTCATAGTATATCAAATAGCCATGGTCGATTCAATCTCAGTACAAACAATTTAGTTCAATTTCGTCAGCAGAATAATTGTTGATCTTACTAGTCATCACCGACTCAACACAATCCTCCAATGTCTATCGTAAAACTCAATAGTCCAACCAAGTAAACATTCCTTCAACCATGGTCCACCTTCAAGTCCATCGGCACAACCAACACTATTGATGAGAGACTGGAAAGTCCCATCAATTTCTCATGTCACCCCGATGTCCCAAAAGAACCATCATGACCATGAGCATTGACAAGAGTCACCCTGAAGTCAAACATTCTTATCGGCTAGACAATAAGCTTCAGAGATAGATTGAAATGTCTCATCGAGTCACAAGTCACCCCGATGACCTTAAGGTCACCTGTAGTTCATAACACCTCATTTGAAGGAATAAAACTGACATAACTCTTTGGCCAGAATTCCATTATCGATGAGAGTGAGAGAACTTGCACCAATAGTTCAAGGTCACACCAAAAAATTTCGCTTGGATTAACAAGAGTCTCCTTGATAGAACAATTCAACCAAACTTCTAACATTGATGGGAGATAGAACAATCACACCGATAGTTCAAGGTCACATCGAAAACTACCATCGACAAGATCAACCACATGTCTCACCAATCTGACCACTTCGAGCCTTGAGAGATAAACTACCTATCAGAAAGACATCCCAGGTGTCTCACTGGTTTTTCTCTTTCAAGAGGTTCAGGTTAGAAGATTGAGGCACATGTTTCCAACATTATTATGGGGTATTTTAGCCTCAACCTCATAAACCAGATTGAAAGGAGACTGCCCAATGGCCTTCTTCACTGTAGCCGTGTCAGCCCATAATGCCAACTAGAAATTTGAATCCTAGGTCTTCTTGTTCTTCTCAATCACTCGCTTGATGATCTTCATCAAGATTTTATTACTTGATTCAACTTTTCCATTCCCTTGGGGGTGGTATGGGGATGAATAAGAAACACTTATACCACACTGGCTATAAAAATCAATTAATTCCTCAGACCTAAAACACATGGTGTTGTCAGAAACAGTTCTTCCAAGAATGCCAAACCTACTTAAGATATTGTTCATAAAAAAATTAGTGACAAATTTACTAGTAGCCTTCCTAGTAGGAATAACTTCATCCCATTTTGTAAATTAATCAGTTGCAACTAATATCCAAGCATGTCGTCCACTAGATTTTTTAGACATTTCTCCAATAAAATCAATGCCCCACTGTTGAAAGGGGGCTTGCATTGACACTGGCCTAAGTGGAAAATTTATTGAGAATTTTAACTTGCTAGTGAACCTCTGACAAGCATCAGACTTCTTTACAAACCTATGTGCATATTTGAACACCATGGTCCACCAAAAACCTGCTCTCAATATCTTATGAACGTTGGTCTTGGCCATGTAATGACCTCCACATGCTCTTTTATGCATCTCAATCAAAATATATTCTGCTTGGTCTCCATCCACACATCTGAGTAACACACCCTCAAGGCTTCTCCACCAAAGTTCACCATTAATGATAACATATTTAATTGCTTGCAATTTTAAAGTCTTTCTCTCATTATTAGGAAAACGAATAGGGAACTGCATGGTTTGTAGATACTCAATAGTTCTTCTATACCACCCACAAGTCTGCATATCACACATAGGTGCAACATTTTCATACTCAACCTGATTTACTAAGTTAGCTTCCAAGTTTGTCTCATCCACCAATCTAGCCAGACCTTGGCATCTCACTAGCTTTGTGATTTGGATGCCAATATTGAGCTCTTGAATTCTATTTATCCACCTACATTGACGACTTGTGGTCTCTTGTTGAGTGAATATGTCTTTGACTATTGCTGTAGGGACATATGCTATAACGGTAGCCCCATTCAAATATGGTCAAAATTTTGTAACAACCTTAACCAAGGTGTATGCCTACTTTTTTGTAGCATCATATTTCAATTCGGTTGACTGCAATGATTTTCTAAAGAAAGCAATAGGTTGTTCAAAACCTTCATCATTCTTCTGAAGTAGGACCCCTGCTATAGTATGGAAGGAAGAAAATGTGAATAACTAAAAGGGATTTGAGTAATCAGGGGATTTAAGAATAGGTGCTTCCTTAATAGTATCTTTAATTGCCTGAAAGGCTTTTGTAGGTTTTTCTGTCCATGCTACTTTCTCCCCTTTCTTTAACATCTTGGATATGGGCCTTATAGTCTCAACAAATTTAGTGACAAATCTTCGCATAAAATTATTTTTTCCAAAGAAGGATTGATTTCCCTTCATATTTTTAGGTTGTTGAATTTTATCAATTGCTGCCACCCATTTAGGGCTAGTCGTGACCTCATCATTTGCGACAATGTGGCCTAGCAATTTCCCTTCTTTTACCCCAAAATGACACTTCTTCGGGTTTAGAGAAATCCCATACTCTAAGGCTCTGATAAATATATTCTCCAAGTGTAAACAATGGTCTTCCTCCTTTTTACTATGAGAAGTGAGGTCATCTTGGTATATGGAAAGGAAAAGGTCAATAAAATAAAAAAAAGCTACATCTACAACTCTTTGGAACATGGCACCAACATTCATGAGGCCAAAAGGCATCCTTACATACACGTATGTTCCATAGGGTGTAGTAAATTCAATTTTGTATTGTTCAGAATCTCTCACCATAACTTGTTTATACCCTGAGAACCCATCCATCATTGAAAGTAACTCACACCCTATGACCTTTTCCAACATGAATTCCATGTTAGGCAAAGGATAGTTGTCTTTTAGAGACGCTACATTAAGATTCCTGAAATCTACACACAACCTGATATCACCATTCTTCATCCTAAAAGGGACCAAATTTGAGGCCCATTATGAATGCTTGATAGGCTTGATGATCAATGTGTCTCTTATCTTGGTAAGCTCCTCCTACATCTTTGGTTGCAATGTAGGATTGATAGGCCTTTGTTTTTTTTTTTGAATGGTTTAGCATCAGGCTTCAAAGGGATTTCATGTTGGAACAAGTCTTCCTTGTATGTCTTAAGGTCATCATATGACCATGCAAAGACATTCCTATACTTCCTTAATAAAGTAACTAACATATTCCTGATATGGGGTTTCATCTTTTTGCCTATGTATACATTTTTAGGAGAGTTCTCTATTCCTAGGCTTATCTCCTCCAAGTCCTCCTTATGAGAAGAAGTTTTATTAAGACTTGATTTGTTAGGACCATCAAATACCCTCTTTAGTGCAACTAGTCCTTTGCGAGTTTTGTTTGTTTCTAATTGAATTATCTCATTTGTGAACAATTTCTCTTTCCCACCAACCTCAACCAAAGAAGAGCTAAAGTCAATATCTTGGTTTTCATGTTTGTCAACATAGTGCAAAAATCTCAAAATATCATTATCATAATCAAACACTTGCTAATTACAAATGTTTTCAAGCACCACAAGACGGGTTTGTAATTCTATCTGTGAGACACCATCAAAGGAAACCTCATCTAATATGACTGCGATGTTAGCTAACAAGTTTTCTTTGACATTTTGTCCTCTTTCTACCCAAAGG
Source organism: Sequoiadendron giganteum (assembly GCA_007115665.2). Taxonomy (NCBI): domain Eukaryota; kingdom Viridiplantae; phylum Streptophyta; class Pinopsida; order Cupressales; family Cupressaceae; genus Sequoiadendron; species Sequoiadendron giganteum. Next base: position 113,471,416 of record CM021108.1, read on the forward strand.
CATCAAAGGCTTCAATAGTATCCCAAATATCATTTATGTACTACCTAAGCCTTTTATATTTAGCAAAAAATTGAGACCTAACTTGGGAAACTACCAACTCAGAATCTCCCAATACTCTTAACAACTTAATGCGATATTTGGAAGCTAGTTTCAACCCAATCAAGAGAGCCTCATACTCAACAAAATTATTTATACAAGAAAACTATAACAAGAAAGAGTATTTTTAGGTCTTACCTTGTGGAGAAATAAGAATAACTCCTGCACCAGAGCCTTCTTTGGAGAATTCTCCATCAAAATACATCATCCAAGGAAAATACCCTTGTAAGTCACCTACAAACTCATGAAAAATCAGTGCAGGGTCCATGTTCTTCTCTAACACTTCTTCCTCAACTCAAAAAGTATCCAAATCAATATCTACAAAATGGATCCTTGTTGGTTCTTCTAGTTCCTCCACATACTCAACCACATGGTAGATTCTTGGCTCCCTTCCAATGTTAACATCTTTTTGATCAATGGAAAAAGTGGAAAAAGACAAGTCACATTGTATACTCCCACCCATGGAAGCACTCCATTGTCTTGAAAGTAACATCCCATAGGTTGGTGGGATATCTACCACTGTAATACTCATAAACAATTCTTTTTCTAGGAATTCTTCCAATTTGTATGGAACTCTATTGATGACCCTTATAATAGGCACTTCTCTTGAGTCCATAGCATAGCATTTCCCATATGTACTATCCACCTTTAATCCCATTTCCCCCATAATCTTTACTGAAATTACATTGTTGGAGGACCTTGAGTCTATTATGCAATTTCTAAGAAATTTACCATGAATGATTAAACTTAGAAAAAAATGGATTAACTTGGCTTGGATTGGCGGTAATGGTAGTTCCCAAATATATCTCTGGATTTTTATTGATCACTACTTTGACCTCGACATCCTTCTCTTGACTACTGCTTGATCCAAATTGCTGCATAATCATCTTGTCCTTCCCACTTGTAACAATATTGTTGATAAATGCAATAGTCTTATCTTTATACTCATCTATTCTCATCATTTCTGGGAATGGGTGTATGACCCCGACTTGTGACAATAGTTGAAACCTATCTACAGGGGAATAAATTGGTATAATAGGGAACACAAGTTCTTTAGGAACTACTTGTTCAGCATGTCCTGAAGCCTTTTCAGCACTAGGTTTATCATGTTTAGCTTTACCAACTTGAGGGACAACTTCTTCAATTTTTGCCTTATTGCCTTTCTTGGCCCAAATTCTCATCTCTTTACCCTCCTTGGGTTTTTCTTCTTCTTTCTTATTTTATATTTTTGTTTCTTTATTTCTTGCTTTATCCTCTTTAAAAAATATGCTACTTGGAATTCACTGGTTACCACTCACAATTCTATTTCTTAAATAATAGTCACTCCTTGCCTTAGCAACCAACAAAACTGTATATCTTTCGATTTACTCATTTGAAGGTCTTTGCAATTAATTAATTTTTGACTCCAGAGTATACACAGTGCAATCATTCTCTCCATCCTCATCTAAGAAGACTTGTTGATGATGCACACTAGCCTCTTGTCTTTTCATATCTACATCACTCATATCAATATCATCACCCGAAGAGTACTCACCATAATCAAGGTCTGATTTAATCATGAACACATTTTCCATATGATCATGGCCCTGAGGAGAATTCGATTCTCCTTCGTCATCTTGAGTTTCTTCCAAGGACCTTGCAACAACGCACTGCTATGATGAGTGGGGCATCTGGCACACTTCACACCATGGAAACTCTTCAACAACATTTGTGAAATTTCTCTGCAGAGGATCATGTTTTCCCTAAGCATTTTTCTGATTGTTGTTAACTGGATTTCCATTGTGCCAATTGGTATGATAGGAATAGTCCTGCAACCTTGGTAGTCTGTCATTCCTATGGAATTGAGGCTTGTCATTCTTTGTTGTATTATGCAACAAATTGAGGACCTGATCTAGCTTCTCATCAAGGGCTGAGCTTTTACAATTTTTTTCACTTTGGACCCTAGGTTTTTTGAAACCCTAGAATCATCCCTGTTTCCTACTTTGCCCGATGCTCTTCTATTATTTTCAATGTTCATGACCATCTTGTAGGCCTCTCTCAGAAACTGAGGATTCTTGTCTCTTAGCAGATAACACATCTTAGAGTTGTAAGCATCATAATATACCACTATACAAACATTTTTATTGGGCCTTAAGTAGGTAGGAACTCTGAGCATGGCCTTTTCAAACCTTACATTGAACTTGGTTGCCATCTCATTTTGTCCTTTAGTAATATTATTGAAATCATTCAACCTAAACTTGGGGTCAGTCTGGTCCCCATAATGCTCTCTAAAAAGTCTATAGAAGGCCTCTTTGGAATCAATACTCATGTTAGGTAGTCCTATATACCAATACATAACATCTTCTATCAAGGATTTCATGAAATACTTCATGGAAACAACATCATCCTATAGCTCAAAATATTCTACAAAACTCTAGAAAGCATTTAAGTGATCTTCACCACTAAAGGAATTGTTACCAATAAACTTAGGGAGATTCTTTCTAGCATTATTTGGGACAATATTTGGATATCCGAGATATTAGCAACACATAATTTCCTATACCTATCCATCTGGGGTGGCATTTTGGCATCTCTATCCCTATGGGGATCAATGTGTTCTCCATCTCTTTTGTTGTCAAGTTTACTCTTTGTCTTACCTCTCCCATTTCCATCATTATTATTATTTTTCTTCTTGGTTTCTTCGTCATCCTCAGAGTAAGAGTTGCAATCCTTATTTCTTCCTGCACCTCCTCCACCTTGACCACCACCCCCACCTTTTCCAAGTGTATGTCCATTAGAATTCTTCCTGTGAGATTCATTATTGTTTTATCCAGAACTTAAAGGTTTAGGAGTAGGGATGGAAATTTTGAGAAAATCAATCTTTCTAGTTATTTTTGCATTAGCAACCTCCATTTCGTCTCTCTTTAGATCTTCTTGCAAATTCTCATTTACTAGTTATAGTTTGAATAGCTTAGGGTTTGGGGGTGCAAAAGATGGAGTTAGGTCAATCTTAGGGTCATTGATAAGAGTCTTAGTAGACAAAGTGTGGGTATTTGTGTTAGTAGTGGGAGTGAAGGAACTTTTCTTATTTTCATCCATGGGCTTCTTCCCATGATCTATAAAATATGTCTTATTTGTAGAGGCTAGAGGGTTAGGGGTTTTGGTAGTTGCAATACTTGTTGTAAATGTACTAGCAACATAAATCCCCATATGAATAATTGCCTCAGAAATCTCTTGGGTGATTTGGGCTGCTGCTTTAGCAGCATCCTCTTCAACAACTTTACGCCTATCAACATCTTCTCTCATTTTTTTGTCTCCTAGCATCTCTTTCAAGCTACTTGGCTTTAACCCTATCAACCTTCTCCTTCAATAATTTTAGTCTATTCTTCTTTTCTTGTTGAGAAAGATTGCTATCTTAATCTTCCAAGGCTTACATGTCCTTATCTATATCCTCCTCTTTTTTATAAGAAGTCATACTCACCTAGAGTAGGATTATGAAAGGTTTGATCAACTAGATCTTCCTTAGGAGGAAACAATGAACCCGTATTTGGAAGTTCTCCCCTAGGATTAAAATTTCCCCCATGGAAAATAGATCCAACTCTAGGAGTTGGTGGTTGTGGGAATTCCTTACTTGTATTCCAAAATTCCCACCTAGCTTCCTCTCTTGATACATCTAATTCATTATCAAACACTTGTTCAACATGGAAACTTCCCTAATCTTCCCCAGACATTGCAGCCCCATGTGACTCTCCTTGAGAATTTGTACTTCTTATTTCATTATTAAAAGTAGGAGATACTTCAGTTAGGGATTCAACAGAGTTGCTAGATTCTGTAGTTTTCTTCACCCAATGTGGTTGCTTGTCTTTGGAAAGCTCAGACGATAGTTTCTATTCCAAGTTTTCTTCATCTAAATTTGGGTTCCTCGTATTCGTTCATGATTTTTATGTATTTGTGTAACCTTCTTGAATCTTTTATTTTTCTTCTTTTTTACTTCCTTAACATCTTCAAACATTGTCATGCACTGGTGTAGAGATGTAAGAGTCACCACCCAAATCGATTGAGACAAGTTTATATCAATTGTGTTATGACTTATGAAAATTGCACAAGACTTTAATGACACACACAAAATTTAAAAAGTGTGACGTACTTTGGGTCGAACCTTCTAAAAAAATACTTTTAATATGTGAAAGAAATGAGGTACTCAACATAAACTTTAGTGAAAACACTTGACAAGGACTTGAGAAAAAGTTCATGAGAGCTCAACTAGACCGACTCTATAAAAATATCACCACATATTGTAGTGAACTTTGACAAGGAAAAATGGCGAACAAATAATTATCCAATCTATAAGTCCCCTGTAGAGTTGCCAATATGTTGATGTTTTTTAAAAACCAATCAGATCTCACCAAACACCTATGAGTTTTCCACACTCAATTCTTGAATACTTGAGACATAGTTGGCTAACAAATAAGATGAAGCCTTAACACTTCTTCTCCTACACTTTGAGCTCTACAAAACTCGGGAGGGTGATCCCATAACATATATCTTAAATTCTATTTTATCAAATTATATCATACATTACATGTCAAAGCAGATGTATTCCCATAAGAGGCTAAATGATGAAATCCTTCAAGAAATGTGCAGTTCCTTAGAAAAACTATATACCAAAAATAGAGAATATGATACAATACCACAATACAATATAGGTAAGTCAATTGAAATGTATTTGTAAAAGATGTTCTCAAATCAAAGACCAGATCCACAAGAAATGCGCTCAACACATTTAGATTAGTGTCTTATCTTAGGGTATAGAGTCAACACAAATAATAATGAACTGCAAGGTAAATTTAATCTCAAACATCCATGATCTTAGTGAAAATGCATTACAATTCATGTATCAACAATTAAGACTCATGAATACTTATAAAATCCACTTAGCATTTACGTAAATCCATGTTTTAATTAAATCATTCTAACTGGTTCATTAAACTAGAACCATAATCAAAACATATTTCACTACGAAAGACAATGAAATGATTCTTGATCATATTTTCATTAATAATTCATGTAGAATGTAGCAATATAGAGACAAGGGAATCAAAGATTAGCATATTTGATTTAGACATGCCTAAGGACCATACAATTAACAAAGTTAACTTCCTTAACTCAAAACCTAAGACCTTAACTCAAAAAATGATATCTCTATGCTCTTCATTTGCATCACTTCAATCTAGAATTCAACAAAAGACCTCTACATATGGCTGTGAATTCCCTTTTATAGAAAAAAAAGGGAGCAAAAAATGATTCAGGCCAACATGTACAAATGTCTTATTTCTATTGGACCGCTATAACACATATTCCCTTTTGCAATTACATTTACATTTTCAATTGGAGGGAAACACTTGAGATAAAACATTTATTTGCAGAAACAAATATAATCGCTTTCCAAAAGGCATCATGAAGTATGATGATAAACTTCATACTATTGTAACCTCTTTTGTCTTTCAAAGCATCCCAAGGAGGGAGAGTGAGTCATCATCTCGATCAGCATAAACATCAATCCATGTTAGCACCAGATAACATTTGTTCATTACATCCATAGCTAAGGAGAAAAAATATCTTTATACAGTGTAACTTCCAAGGATATACTTGTACTATACTCGACCAAGTACATGTATTCTTCTATTATATTTATAGCTCCAAATCACCAATGAAAATATTCTTCCCAACTCATATTCCGTGTTTGAAGGCCAACTAAATCCAATAATCTGATCCATCTTCTTTTTGTATGGGGAATATTTTATCATCACAGAAGTAGCCTCCTTGTCAAAATCCTAGAAGAAGTCGATGATGAAGGATAGCTTCTCAAGAGTGTTCTTCAAGATGTAGATATCAATTATTTTAAAAATGTATGATGCTTGAGAAGCAATGGTTGCTTTGATGCGATCCATCCATGATTGCAAGGGTTTGATCCCATCATGTGTATACAGGATATCTAACAACAATGAAGTATATGCCTCATCAAAATTAGCCTTCAACTCTTTTGTTTTTTCATCCACAGGGGTGGCTTAGCCTTTGAAATTCTGCTCCCTAATATACCCAATAAATCTATAAATTGGGACAACATTTGGGTACTTGTCCTCTTTCTGCGTGGCTCCAATTGCCGTAAGCTTCATATTTTCAGCCCTTGGAATCCATTTATCCAACAATGGAGGAGCCAATTATCTGTCCCTTTTAGACAACTTTATTGCTTGTATTATTGAAGCATAATTTGAGTGAATACTATTTAATGTATTATGGATTTTCTTATTCATATGCTTCAAAACCGTGTGAAAAATTTCAAAGTTAGTTTCATACATGACATATTGGGCTTGTTGAAGCAATTACTTGTACTCTTTAATTTGGAGCAACAATTCCTCCTTGGTAGGTTCAGTTGATGAGGCTGCTCCTGATATGTTTCCTTGGCCGCCCTTTCAATGTACTCTTGAAAATTTTCCCTCCACACAAAGCTCTTAAATGCCTCAATCTAAATAAGTAAATCATCTTCCATGAATTCCCTATAGGCATCTTGTCTCAAATCATCAACATTACTTAAGCCACTCAAATTTTCTTTACTTAGCCTAAGGTCACCAACTCTAGAAATTGATGACACTTAACTTAGGGGACAAGGAATCCCTTGTTGCATATCTTTAGGGGTTACTAGAATATCATCCTCATTGGAGTCAAAATAATTGACAACCCTACATACCTCAACTTTTTTCTTCTTGGCCAAGAGTTGTTCTGATGGAAGAGGTTCCCTAGGGGGCGAATCAATATAAATAATAATAGCAAAAGACCACCTAGGAGGTGATGGCTTTAAGATATGACGGGAAGGCACTCTTGATCCCTCTGATGTAGTAGGGGTTGGCAATGTTTGTTGCTTCCTTACCCTCTCCTTCCTTCTAGAATATATTCTTAATTTTGGTTCTAGCTGATAAGAAGGTCTCCCCTCAAGCACTACTGTGGGATCCTGCTCTACTGCCACTGATTTTCCTTTCTCTTCTATTTCATGCTCGACCCTCAACAAACTCAATATATCCTCAAAGTTCTAAATAACATACATAATTCTATTGAGGTCACTCGTAATATTGGGCATATGATCATATTTAGGATCTCTCCTTGTAGCTTGCTCCATCATCTTTTGGAAAGAAAAATATTTTTCCTTTCTCTCTATTTGTTCAGGGGAATCCATGATGTTTCTAATAATATCCTCATGGTAGTAAAAATTATGTATAAACTGACCACTATTGTGCAACACCTTCAAACCAACAATAAAACCCTCTGGATCATGATTCCTTGGGCATACTATATTCAACCGATAAGGTGCCAAAAACTTACTCAAACCCTTCCAACCCCCCTATACCATCACAAAGTTAGCAAATGTTTTCCATTTAGGGAAGAATGAACCTTTCTTTTGAGACTCTAGCAGATGTGCCATCTGTAATGCTCCCAACTATCTCATGATTTCAATGAATCCTAATCTTAAAGGCACATCCCTTGGGAAAACATAAGGGCTCACAGGTGTATCATATACTTTACAAATAGTAGTACGAGGGTAAGCTATTATATCACCCCAATTACGACTCAAGTTCAAATCAGGCCTCTTCTTCATGGGCCTCATAAATTCATGGATTTTGTAAGGAATCCTAGGTGGGTTATGAACCAAAAATATTCTTAGCCTTGAGGCAAAAAAATGGTTGAACACCACATAGTCAAATTTAGTATCATCCTTATCCAAAATTTGTGTCTAACATTGGATAGGAAATTTAATGTCATCCTCCCTCTTTTTCAATTTCATTTCTTTGCCAAAAACCTTCTCCCCTCTGAAAAAGAACATATGCATCAACAAGGAGTACCATCAAAATCTCATTGGTTCCTTTACCTCCTTGAGTACACTTAAACCTTTGTGCATCATATCCGACAAATATGTGGCATAATCATAAACCACATTATAGGTTGAATGTTGGAGGTGTGCAACCATATACATGAGGTTTGTAGGCATGGTGGATGGTTCATCCATTCCAAGGATTTGGAAGAGAGAATACACCATCTTCTTGAAATAACTAGCAAAGTATCTCATGGCGAAGGCTCTTTTTCATCTTTGCCAATCTTGATTTTCTTCCTATTTTTTCCTTTCCCGGTACATGCAATATGAATAGGTAACATTGCTGTTCTAAAAATAACCTTTAAATTTCTATAATCCTCCCTGAAGACATTGAGGTCAATTGGGATCATGCTCACACTCCACTCCTATAGATTGAAGATATCTACTATTTCCTCTCTCGTTATTTTGACAAACACTTTACCTTCAAATGACCTGAATAATCGCCACCCAAGAAGCGGTAAATTGGCATCCTTGATACCACAAATATTATCTTTCAAGCCTTCCTAAAACCGATAGCCATAAAACAAGACAACTCCCTCAACCTTTTTTCTTGTGGAGGGTTTCAATTGGCCGATTATATCTTGGGATAGTGTCCTATTTGGGGTTCCTGAACTAGATGCTTGAGTTTTGGGTGCCATAGGTGAAAAATAGATACTAAAACAACCTAATGTTTTACCAGAAAGATATGAAAAACCTAGCACCTCTATTAGGACACCACCTATGGGATGCAATTTTATAGAATTTGACAAGGACTACCACCCTTTAATGCATACCCAAACCCTAATAAAGCAATTAAAGAAAACAAACGAATTCTAACAATAGATGCCTACCCTAATTGAAGCTTTACTTCCTTTTTAAGAAAATGAAACATGGATAATGTTTGTTCTAGTTACAGCTTTATGCTGGTAGGAAACCCCAATTTTGGTCATGGTGAACTCTGAAATGCATTTTCTTGATCTCTAGGGTACCTATGAATTGTCGGTAATCTTCAGGTGTGCAGAAAAACCAACCTTAAATGTACTTATGTCGATGTTAGATAGCTCTTGATGTATTTAATAAAATTACTATTCACTGACGTGAAAGGAAACCAATCTTACATTTACAATTTTGATTTTAAAACATGTCTCTAGATCTGATTCTGATGTGGCACATCGGACGACTTATTTTGAGTAAAAAACAAGTCACTATCAATCGCCACTCGATCGAACGATGAAGAGCTCACCATTCTAACGCCAAGTCACTCATTGGAGGGCCCCACATTCCCTTCCCCATGGGAACGATGATACATGCATCAAAATCATGCACACCGCACAACAGACTTTGAAATGTCATTTCAAGGCTTGTGTAGTGTGCACTCAACGACTCAGATTTGATCGTATTGCTTCATTACCACCGTTGATTTTCTAGCTTAAGTGTGTTTTGTACTGTATTGGAAATCAGGTCCCATGTTCTGCAGAGGGACACATGTCACAAGTGTGCAAGCCATGTAACTTTTCAAAGATGAGTCATTTCAATCTTGTGTGGTGTGCGCTCACGACCAAGATTTAATCTTTGAATTCAACAGACCTAGTTTTCTGCACATGTGATTAAAGGTAGTCATAAAAAGGGGCCATAAATATGTTGACAAATGAAAATCCCTTAATGAATAAATTTAGGCCTTAAGAAATAAGTCAAAATATTTTGGGCCCGACCATTGGCATATATCAAAGTAATAAAAAATAGGTTATGATCGACAAGTCTATGTGAAGGGGCCGATAATGGCAATGGGCACAATGACTCAAGTTGTTACTAAGGAAACCGACAACCCAGTAAAGGAAGTCAATGAAAAAACATAATGTGAGGGTTTAAGGCCTTAAAATTTTTGGAAAGTGTGAAACAAGGGTATTAGACCCTAAAACCCTAGACTAAACCTATTAAGTACAAAAGCAAAAAACCATTTTAAGCATGGGATTGGCTCAAAATTAACCCAGATTTTAAAAGCTCTACCAGTTCCTACAAAATTGGGATTGATATTTTCAAGAGTGGAGTGGCACTATCGGTTTAGTATCAGTATCAGTATTAGTATCAGTTCAATTCAGTTCAATTCAATTCAATTTAGTTATGGTTCAATTATCTTCAGTTGCATGTAGCTATTTTAAGTTGTACGCTAGTTGACTTGAGTTGCATGTAGTTATTTTGAGTTGCATGCAACTTGAATTGAGTTGAATGTTAGTTGAATTGAGTTGCATGACTAATGAATTCTGTTGCATGATAAGTAACAGGTGGATACTTTTAGTTAAGTGGGGATGATCAATCATGCATAATCTTTGTATGAATTGGTGGAGAGATATGTTTCAGTTAACTAAGACTGACTTGGGTCCACCTTGGGCACCCAAGTTGGAATATTTCAGTTAACACCTTTTGCATGAGAATATATTTACAAGGTTTAGTTAAGTGGGCCCATTCCTGGGTGCCAAATTTGAGGTGAAGCTTCCAAGATATCTTCTTGACTAGAGTTCAGTTAAGTGTTTAGTTTGAGATGCCTAAATTGAGGAAGACTTTGGTTTGAATTCTATTTATATGGTGGAACTCTACTTTCCAAATGTAGGAATAGGTTTTTGAGAGGAGCTTTATTCTCTTGTAATTGACACCTCTTATGATTTTTACATGCTAATAACCGTCTATCTATTGCAACAAGTGTATGAGAGTTTCATGAGAGTTTATTTCAGGTTTTGAAGAAGGATTGTTGAAGCAAAGGAAGCATACCAATCAAGGATTGATACAGTGTTATTGTAATCTTGTTCTAAGATTAAATAATGGGTAAGTGCACAAAGATGGTTCCAAAAAGGTGACTTAAGTGGATAATTTTTTTTCTTCTGAAATCAAGAAATACTGACTTTGGACGTGAAATTGAAGATAGTTACACTTAAAATTTTGAGATGGAACAAAAACAAGGATCAAAGTGCTTCAAGTCTACTTTCTAAACTACTAACTTATTTTTAAAATGGTTGAGATTAAGGTGTTAAAAAGAGGGACATACACAAATTGGTGTTGTTTTTGTCAGAAAAAACATAATATAGAAACTTTTATATGACCCTTGTATTGTGAACTATTATTTAGTATTTTTAAATCGCAATGGTCAAAAGTTAGCTAACAGTATGTAGTTGATGCATGATTTTTTTCATAATTTTTTAATGTATATTTGATTTTTTACTAATTTTCGAAGTGGACACTTCCTGAAAAGTAGAATTTTGGCCATGCTCTGCCTACAAATTTTGGAAAGTAATTGAATTGAATTTATTTTATTTTTTAATTTTTTAAAAATGGAGTCTAGTTTCTAAAAATGTAATTTATTTGAAATTTTGATGAATGGTTAATTTATAATGAAAAAACACCAAACATTGCTTTTTGGCAAAAAAGAGACATACAAACAAAAGAAATTATGGATGAAAGACTTAAGATTTTCAGAAAGTAAAAAGAAATACATCGTTGGATAGCTAAGAGAGACCCCAACATTACCCATGTGTTCGATTTTTTTCGATATTGAACCACATGCAATCTTGACGATGAGCACAAACCCGATTATGTGAAAAATTGTAGAATTTGCAAAAACACGTCTCTGGTCATTGAGAATTCCCTCCAAGCCTTTGGGTTCATATTCCAAGGAAAATACCAATCCTAAGGCTTGGGGATTTCGAAAGCAATATATAACGTGAGTGTGTTATAACGCACTCACGTTATATCTCAGTTTTGACATGTTTTTTGAATGCATTTTTTGCATTTTGTGAATGCATTGACAAAACGCGAGCAAGTTATAATACGCTCACATTTTGGTCTACATTGAAATTTTTTCTTCTCTTTTTCTTATCTCTTTCTTCTTGTTATCTTTCAGGGAAACTATATACATGAAACAAACATTTAAGTATAAGTTGACATTTACATATGGACATTTAATTTCTTATACTTTAATTTATATTTCATGTATATAGGCAAGATTTTTGAGATTGGTTTCAAATATCTAGGAGTTATATTGCAAATTCTAGTTTTGTAAAGATTTTAAATTTTTTAGACTTATTCAAATTGCAGTAATCAGGAGATCAAATTTTAGTAGTCAACAAGTTATATCATCTTTCTCTCTCACTCTCTCCTTCTCTCTACTCTCTATCTCTCCACTCCCTCTCTCTCTCCCCCCCTCCCTCTCTCCCCTCTCTCTCTCTCTCTCTCTTCTAGTTTTTGGAAGATCTCACAAATTTCAAACTTAGTCAAGTTTCAATAATCAAGAGGTCAAATTTTAGTAATAAAAAAATTGTATTATTTATCTCTCTATCTCACTCATTTTTATCCCTTACACTCTAGACCTCTCTCTCACTATCTCTATCCATTTTTTTGACTCTCTCTCCCTTGATCTCAAGAACTCTCTCTATCTCTCTCTCCTTTTCTCTCTAATTCTCTCTACCTCACTTCTCTCCCCCTCCCTCCCTCTTTCCATCTCTAATTATCTCTATCTCCCTCCATCTCTCTCTCTCTCTCTCTCTACCTACCTACCTACCTCTCCCTCCATCACTCCCTACCACTCTCTATTTCTCTCTACCTAGCCTCTCTCTCACCTCCCTCTCTCTCTCCCTTCATACTTCTCTCTCCCTCTCTTCTTCCCTATCTAATCTCTATCTCCCAATCCCTCTCTCTACCTACCTATTCATCCATCAAGCCTTACCAATCTCTCTCTACACCTCTCTATCTCACCTTTCTCTCCCTCCCTACCTCTCACTCCCTCCCTCATTCCCTCTCTAGTTATCTCTATCTTTCCTCTCTCTACCTCTCCTTCCATCTCTAATTATCCCTATCTCCTCTCTCCCTCTCTCTACCTACCTCTCCTTACACCACTCTCTATTTATCTCTATCTCAACTCTATCTCCCTCACTACATCTCCCTCCCTCTCTCGCTCCCTCTCTACTTATCTATATTTCCCCTCTCCCTCTCTACCTATCTCTCCATCCATCACAACCTGCCACTATCTCTCTATTACTCTCTATCTCACCTCCCACTCTCTCCATCCATACCTCCCCATCTCCTTCCCTCTCTACTCTCTACCTCCCTAATCCCTCTCTACCTACCTTTGCATCCATCACTCCCTAACACTCTCTCTAAAACTCTCTATATTGTTTCTCTCCCTCCCTCCCTCATTCCCTCTCTAATTCTATCTCTCTACCTCTCCTTCACTCTCTAATTATCTTTATCTCCCTTATCCCTCTCTCTCTCTCACTAGATGTCTCCCTCCCTACCTTTTACCCTATCTACTCTCTATTTATCCTCTCCCTCCATCTACCTCTCTCTCTCAAACTCTCTCTCACTCCTCCCTCACCCTCTTTCTCTCTCACTCTCGCCTCTTTATCTCACCATTCTCTCTTTCAATTTTTGTAACTCTCTACTTATCTATATGTCACCATTATCTCTACATATCTTTATCTCACCTATCCATCTTTATCTCTCCCTTCCTCCCCTTTCTCACCCACCCTCCCTCCTTTCCTCTATCTCTATCTCTCTACTTATCTCTATCTCACCTATCCCTCTCTACCCACATATCCCTCCATCACTCCCTACCAAACTCTCTTTATTTCTCTCTATCTTACCTCTCTCTCACCTCCCTCTCTCCCCCTCCATACCTCTCCCTCTCTTTCCTTCTCCACTCTCTATCTCCCTAATCCCTCTCTACCAACCTCTCCATCCATCACTCCCTATCCTTTCTCTAATTATCTTTATCTCCCTAGCTCCCTCTCTCTCACTAGATGTTTCTCTCCCTAACTTTTCCCCTATATAATCTCTATCTCTCCTCTCCCTCCCTCTACCTCTCTCTCTCCCTCTCTCTCAATCCTCCCTCACCCTCTTTCTCTCTCACTCTCTCCTCTCTATCTCACCATTCTCTCTTTCCCTCTCTATAACTCTTCCCTTCTCTATATGTCACCATTCTCTCTCTACTTATCTTTATCTCACATATCCCTCTTTACCTCTCCCTTCCTCCCCTCTCTCGCCCACCCTCCCTCCTTCCCTTTATCTCTATATCTCTCTACTTCTCTATATCTCACCTATCCCTCTCTACCTGCATATCCCTCTATCACTCCCTACCAAACTCTCTTTATTTCTCTCTATCTCTCACCTCCCTCTCTCTCCTTCCATACCTCTCCCTCCACCCATCCTTTCTTATCTACTCTTTATCTCTCATGTCTCTCTAAGTCTCCTTACCTCTCTTATTATCTTTATCTGCTCTTTCCCTCCCAACCTCTCTCTCTCCCCAATCCCTCCCATTATTTCTCTCCCCCCCCTATGAGGGTTGAGGGTGTAAGCTTTAGTGTTTAAGGTATAGGGTTAAGTGCATAGGGAATAGGGTTTAGGGTTTAGGATATTAGTTATAAAGTTGAGGGTATAGGGTATAGGGATGAGGGTTTAGGGTTTAAGGTATAGGGTTGAGGGTTGAGGGATAGTGTTTATGGTTAAGGGTATAAGGTTAAGTGTATAGGGTATATAGATTATGGTTTAGGATATTGGGTATATAATTGAGGGTATTGGGTTGAGGATATTAGGTTTAGGGTTGATGGTTTAGGGTTTAGGATTTATGTAAAAGTTTGAGGGTTGAGGTATAATGTTCAGGGTTGAGGGTATGAGGTTAAGTGTATAGGGTATATGGATCAGGGTTTAGGGTGTAGGGTTAAGGGTATAAGGAATAGGGTTAAGGCTTGAGAGTGTAGGGTTTTCTATTTAAGTATAGGATTGAGGGATGATGTTTATGGTTTAGGGTATAAGGTTGAGGGTGTAGGGTATAGAGACGAGGATTGAGGGTATAGGGTATAGGGTTGAGGGATAGTGTTCAAGGTTGAGGGTATAGGGCGAAGTGTATAGGGTATAGGGATTAGGGTTTAGAATAATGGGTATAGGGTTGAGGGTATTGGGTTTAGGATTGAGGTTTAGGGTTTAGGGTTTACGTATAGGGTTAGGGGATGATGTTTAGGGCTTAGGTTATAAGGTTGAGGGTATATGGTATAGGGATGAGGGTTGAAGGTGTAGGGTTGAGGTATAGTGTTCAAGGGTTGGGGTGTAGGGTTAAGTGTATAGGGTATAGGGATTAGGGTTTAGGAGATTGGGTATAGGGTTGAGGGTATTGGGTTTAGAGTTGAGGGTTTAGGGTTCAAGGTTTAGGGTACAAGGTTTAATGTAGGATTTAGTGTTTGATTATAGGGTTAAGGTTTCAAGGATAATGTTTAGGGTTTAGTGTATAGGGTATAAGGATGAGGATTGAGGGTGTAGGGTTTATGGTTTAAGGTATAGGGTTGAAGGTATAAGGTTAAGTTTATAGGGTATAAGGATTAGGGTTTGGGATATTAGGTAGAGGGTTGAGGGTATTGGCTTGAAGGTTAATTTTATAGGATATAGGGATTAGGGTTTATGGGAGAGAGAGAGAGAGCTGAGAGAGGGTAAAATTGGCAACCTAACTTGCCCTATTTGCAAAAATGGGTCCAAGAAATGGGGTCTTCAGGTGATGTAAATCACTGGGAGACCCCATTTCTTGGGCCCATTTTTTCAAAACAGGCCACTACATTACCAATTTCATAGAATTGACAAGCTAGTTAGCCCATTGGCTTGGTAATTTGGTGAAATTGTCAACCTAACTTACCTGTTTGAAAAAAAATGGGTCTAAGAACTGGGGTCTCTCAGTGATTTACATCATCGGGAGACCCCATTTCTTGTACCCATTTTTTCAAGCAAGCCACTACATTACCAATTTCATTGAATTGGCAAGCCAGTGGGCCTACTAGCTTGGCAATTCAATGAAATTAGCAACCTAGCTTGCCTATTTGAAAAAATGGGTCAAAGAAATGGAGTCTCCCATTGATGTAAATCACTGGGAGACCCCATTTCTTGGACCATTTTTTTTCAAACATGCCACTAAATTGCCAATTTCACCAAATTGGCAAGCCAGTGGGCCCACTAGCTTGCCAATTTGGTGAAATTGACAACCTAACTTGCCCTGTTTGAAAAAATGGGTCCAAGAAATGGGTTCCCTCAGTTATTTTGGAACCCATTTTTTAAAATAGGCCACTACATTGCCAATTTCACTGAATTGGCAACCTAACTTGCCCTGTTTGAAAAAATGGGTCTAAGAAATGGGGTCTCTTGGTGATTTACATCACCGAGAGACCCCAATTCTTGGACCTATTTTTTCAAAACAGGTCACTATTTTACCAATTTCATTGAATTGGTAAGCCAATGGGCCCACTAGCTTGACAATTCAATGAAATTGACAACCTAACTTGCCTGTTTGAAAAAATGGGTCCAAGAAATGGGGTTTTGCGGTGATTTACATCACTGGGAGACCCCATTTCTTGGACCCATTTTTTCAAAAAAGCCACTACATTTCCAATTTCACTAAATTGGCAGCCTAACTTGCCCTATTTGAAAAAATGGGTCCAAGAAATGGGGTCTCTCGGTGATTGACCCTAGTGATTTACAATCACCAAGAGACCCCATTTCTTGGACTCATTTTTTCAATCAGGCCACAAAAAATGGGGTCTATTGGTGATTTCTTGGACCCATTTTTTCAAACAGGGCAAGTTAGGTTTCCAATTTCACCGAATTGGCAAGCTAGTGGGCCCACTAGCTTGACAATTTAGTGAAATTAGCAACCTAACTTTCCTATTTGAAAAAATGGGACCAAGAAATGAGATCTCCCAATGATGTAAATCATCGAGAGACCCCATTTCTTGGACCCATTTTTTTCAAACATGCCACTACATTCCCAATTTCACTGAATTGGAAAGCAAGGGTAGAAGGTTTAAGGGTTTAAAGGTTAAGGGTAGAGGGAAGAGAGATAGAAGGAGTGAGTGAGTGAGAGAGAGACTTGAGAGAGGGAGAGGTGGTAGGAGGGAGAGGATTGAGAGAAAGAGAGAGAGGGAGGGAGTGGGAGAGAGATAGGAGTGAGTGAGTGAGAGAGAGACTTGAGAGAGGGAGAGGGGGTAGGAGGGAGAGACTTGTTAGAAATAGAGGGTAGAGGGTTTAAGGGTTAAGGGTTTAGGGTTAAGGGTAGAGGGGATAGAGATAGAGGGAGTGAGTGAGTGAGAGAGAGACCTAAGAGAGGGAGAGGGAGTGGGAGGTAGAGACTTGAGAGAGAGAAATATAGAGAGGGAGTAAGTGGGAGACAGATAGATGGTAGAGGATTAAGATTAGAGGGTAGACAGCCCACTAGCTTGCCAATTAAGTGAAATTGACAATCTAACTTGGCCTATTTGAAAAAATGGATCTGAGAAATGGGGTCTCCCAGTGATTTACATCATCGTGAGATGCCATTTCTTGGATCCATTTTTTCAAATAGGCCACTACATTTCCAATTTAATTGAATTGGGAAGCTAGGGTAGAGGGTTTAAGGGTTAAGGGTAGAGGGTAGAGGGGTTAAGGGTAGAGGGGAGAGAGATAGGAGTGAGAGAGATGCTTAAGAGAGGGAGAGGGGTACAAGGGAGAGACTTGAAGAGAGAAAGAGAGGGAGGGAGAGGGAGAGAGATAGAGGGTAGAGGGTTTAAGGGTTTAAGGGTTAAGGGTAGAGGGTAGAGGATTGAGGGTAGAGGGGAGAGAGATAGATAGAGTGAGTGAGTGAGAGAGAGAGACTTGGGAGAGGGAGAGGGAGTAAGAGGGAGATACTTGAGAGAGAGAGAGTGAGGGAGTGGGAGAGATAGAGGGTAGAGGGTTTAAGGGTTTAGTGTTTAGGGTTTACGATTAGGGGTAGAGGAGAGATTGAGGGAGTGATAGAGAGAGAGACCTAAGAGAGGGAGAGGGGGTATGAGGGAGAGAGTTGAGAGAGAAAGAGGGAGGGAGGGAGTGGGAGAGATATATAGGGAGGGAGGGTTAAGGGTTAAATGATTTAGGGTTTAAGGGTGTAGGGTAGAGGGGAGAGAGATAGAGGGAGTTAGTGTGTGTGAGAGAGAGACCTGAGAGAGGGAGATTTGGTAGGAGGGAGAGAATTGAGAGAGAGAGATGGAGGGAGTGGGAGAGAGATAGAGGGGGGCAAGGTTAAGGGTGGAGGGTATATAGTTTAAGGGTTTAGGATTTAGGCTTAAGGGTAGAAGGGAGAGAGATAGAGGGAGTGACTAAGAGAGAGAGACCTGAGAGAGGGAGAGGGCTTAGGAGGGAGAGGGTTGAGATAGATTTAGGGAGGGCAGGAGAGAGATAGAGGGAGGGAGGGTTTAGGGTTTAAGGGTTTAAGGTTTAGGGTTAAAGGTAGAGGGTTAAGGGTTTAAGCATTTAAGGTTTAAGGGGAGAGGGGAGAGAGATAGAGGGAGTGAGTGAGTGAGAGAGATAGACCTAAGAGAGGGAGAGGCAATAGGAGTGAGAGACTTGAGAAAGAGAGGACGGGAGTGAGAGAGAGGGAGAGAGTGGGAGAGAGATAGAGGGAGGGATGGTTAAGGGTAGAGGGTAGATGGTTTAAGGGATTAGGGTTTAGGGTTAAGGGTTAAGGGTAGAGGGAAGAGAGATAGAGGGAGTGACTTAGAGAGAGATACCTAAGAGAGGGAGAGGGGGTGGGAGGGAGAGATTTGAGAGAGAGAGGGAGTGGGAGAGAGATATAGAGTTAATGGTAGAGGGTAGATGGTTCAAGGGTTTAAGGATTTAAGGGTTAAGGGTTAAGGGTAGAGGGGAGAGATATATGAGTGAGTGAGAGAGAGACTTGAGAGAGGGAGAGACTTGAGGGATGTATATATATAATTGTATATACTTAATATATATATATTTTTAAATTGAATGTTTTAATTGGGTGCATGCATTGAATGCACCATTCGAGGATTTTAAAAAAATGTTAAAGTTTTAAATAGAAGAATTGTTATTTTATATAAAAATAATTGAGGAAATTGATGTAATAGATAGATTGATGTTCTTCTTTTCTGAAAAGGGTTTTTAGTTAATTATTGTATTTGGGCAATTTATATTATTATTTTCCACTGAATGAAATTGGATTTAGGAAATCCAAATGATAGATTTAATTCCTGTCTTGATTGCCCTTTTGTATCCGTTTTCTTCTAGTGGCATTTTGGGGAAAATTGGCTAAGTGTTAGTTAATAATTTGTAAGTCTTCTAGAATAGTCATTAGATTTGGGGGTGGTTGTAATATTTTTTCAGCCCATTTTGTTACCCTTGGTTAGTTCGTTTGTCGTTATCAGTGATCACCCGGTTATCACAAATGGGGAATTGTTGCCTCCTTTGTTTGGAGTGGATATTGTTATTTGTGCCTCCTTTGTTTGAAGTAGATTTTGTTATTTGTTGCCTCCAATGTTTGGAGTGGATTTGGTTATGTGTTGCCTCCTATAGTTTGGAGTGGAATTGGTTATTTGTTGTTGTGCACTATGTTACCTTAGGGTGTTGGTATGATCCGTGAGTTTTCAGTAGAAGAGTGTCTTTTTTGTTAGGGGCCAAAGCCCTAAAGAGGTAAATTGGGTAACCTTTCAGAGGTATTTAATCAAGTGAAAACATAATTAAAGTAGGGGATTGGGTATTAATTCATACTAATTAATATAAGTTAACTCACTCATGGAATCAAGTGCTTGTTTGGGCTTGGGATAAGTGGGAAGGCCTGGAATGGCGAAGGTCATCTACCTTGTCTCTTCAAAAGGTATGTGATCCGACATGAGTGAGTATGGGGGCTGGGGGTCAGTTGAGGTTGCTAGGGTTTAACTAATAGGGGCCTATAACTTATGAAGATCCGCATTGGGTAACCCATGTCGAGCTAGTGTGATGACACTCTTCCTATGACAATGGTTGGTATGTTAGATCAGTGATAAATGATTGTGTAACTCTGGAAGCAATGTAACCTTTGTAATAGTGTGGTTCTTGTATTTGGTCAACTTCAGTATGTGTTAACCTATTTCTAGAGGTAGTAGGTCTTGTCTAAGATCCTTGTTACTATCTCCTAGCATGGGGGGTGGGCCTTCAGGTACCACTTGGTTGGGAGGAACATGTACCCTACACCATCGGGTCCCCTTTCTTCTATTTGTGATGGTGAGGTCTTCAGTTGGAGAGCTCGTGGATTCTACTTATTTTATTGCATACTTTGATTATTATATCATTTGATTCTTGTACTTATTTTACCCTCAGTTATATTCGATGAGGTCTCATGTATTTTGTAACACATATGTATGATCTACCTCATTTTGGGAATGAGTGTTGTAAACCTTATTTGAGAATTAATGTAATGTTGGTATCTTGATGTATATGTTATCTATGTGATACAATTTCAATGTTTGGAATGCATGTACTTTTAAATTCATAAATAGTTAATCATATGCTATGAATGTATTTATGTTTCTATTATGGGTTTAAATGTAACCTTAGTCTTGTGCCTTAGAGGATGTTGGTGATAGTTAGTGAACCTTTCATGTTGTTATTGCAATTTAAAGGAAAAAAATTGTACGTTTTCGTAGTTATTACATCTTCCTCTAGGGTTACGTGGTGGGGCATTACAATAATTTAAATGCAAATGCACATATAATCATAATGTTGAGAATAAAAATATATATATATACCTATTGTGTAGCTTCATCGAATGGGTCAGGCTGAGTCAACATGGCTGTAAAAGAACCAAGTTGTTGCATAAAAGACAAGATTACATTAGACTATCAATCTATGTCTAGTACATGTATTTAAACATAATAGATTTTAAAAATTAACATCTAAATAACAATTTAAGTAGTATCGTATACTAATTCTCTAGGCCAAATGAAATGGTTGATTGCGTAGCTTCCTACACTTGGGAAATATGGTCCTCTGTTAACAACTGTTAAAGATTATAGCACATAAACAAATATTAGTACATATATCTCTTATAAAATATGAAAGAATTTAGATAAAACACACTATGCAACTACTTTGAGTCTTTGATGTAGCCAATGACATACACGCAATAGAATTGTGCCATTAATCATGGGTGAGAGCCAAAGTTTCGAAATAACTAGAAAAAAAAAATATTTTATTCACCAACTCTGCTGCTACAATGACATAAAACCCTCTTATATCAAAAAACCTGAAAAAAACCAAAAAGACCAAAAAATTACCTTTTTTTGGCAGATTTCAACAATTGTCAAATTTTTCCATTTTAGGTAATTTTGCATGCATAATTTTGAGAGTCTAGTTTTTTCCCAAAAAAATTCTAAGACTAAGGTAGGATGAATTGCTAACTAACATCCTAAATTCGAAACACAATTTTCAAGTTATCAGCAAAAACTTTTTAATAACTAGAAAAAAATAGTAATTTATCATTTTGAGGGCCAAGATGAAAGTTTCAAGCCCTGAAAACATGTCAAAATAGGGGCCAACTAACTTAAGATCAATGGTTGGGAATCCACATGCCACCTCATAATGCATCCACCTTTAAAATTTCAGCCCAAACAAACATCAGAGTCAAAAGTTAGGACCTATAGAAGTTCCTGCATCAATCTTATTGATGCTCCCACATTGTCCTTGGAAATCAATGTCTCCTGCAAATGGCCCACTCCATTCTCTATCAACTCCTACATGCAAAATATCCTGAACCTCATAGTTAGATGTGTCTATTGTAGCCTTAGTGGATCGTTAGAGAGGACCCAAACATAATGTTTTGCACGTCATGTAGTAATGGGGCAAACAAATATGTGCCGAAGAGGATGATGTACCAAGCAGAGCTGATGTAGTAGGTGCAACACCATCATGTTGGGATGTACCAAGTGAATCACCATCATTATGGGATGCACCATAAAATGGTTGTGCAATATGATGGCTCTATGTGACCAAATGATCACTCAATGAATGTAAGGCATGAATGCTTTGAGTCCCTACATCTAAAGCAATCTCAGGGTAAGGTAGTGGAGTCGAGTCAGTAATAGGTAGAGCAAGATGAAATTGGGTGACTCGGTGTGCTCTAGGTCTATCCTGTGACATCCCTCTACCAACGCCCTAGAAATATCGCATGTGAACGTAATTGACATGCCTCGCTAGGACAAACTCAACATATAGTTTTCAAAGAAAATATTGAGGGACGTCAAGACTATTGTTGGGTGGTTTATCAAAAACCATCCACCAAAATCTCCACAAATTATCTAATATGCCTCTATGTGTGCACCATTTAATTGAAAATTTTGGCTTTTGCAATTAATAGGTTGTCATGTTATACGATTGATGAATAACTAGGCTAATTGGGCTTTGTCAATATCAATTACCCTCACCTCATCATATGATAACCCATTGGCATAAAATTGACTTTGTTCCTCTCACCATTGTGCAAATCTATTGTGTTGATTTTCCAAATTTTCAACATTTGAAATGATTATTTCTAAAGTGTTTTTCATGTCTGATAGCTCAATGAGTGTCATAGATTCGACATACATTTATCAATTGATGTAAATTTCTATGAATAGATTCATGTATTGTTGGCACATTTTGGTTTGGAAACAACGGTCATGGTGAAGGAGGATTTGGAGGGTTTTCATGTTGAGCTAGTTGGGATCAATCATTTTAAGCCTATTAATGGATATTTTTTTTCAAAATTAACAATCATTTTAATGCAATAAAAAACCTATCAAATATCCTATTTTTGACTAAAATTCACAAAAAAACAATGCAAAACTAATATAAATTGAAGAAAAAGATTAAAATCCAAAAACACCTTCCAAACTTGATTGATTTGAGCAAGATGATTCACTTGTGAACGGATATCCGAATTGTGGAATAGAAAACCTACACACACTCTACAAAAAATGAGCTCTTGGGTTGTTTGGTTTTGATTTTATAAAATAGGAAACAAATATGCATTTTGAAATAGATATCTATATCTCCTTTATGTAGCTTTTTTAATATATGGTCAGGTTTAGGACTTGACCATATAGATATTGGCAGTATTTTTTGAAATGTAAGTAATCATTTATCATTTTTTCAGGTGGGCATTAGCCAACAAAGGAAATCAACATTAGAGAAGGAGGTAAGAAACAAGCATAAATGGAGTGAGGAATTGGATAGAACAGTTCCCTTTGAAAAATTCAGGGAAAAAATTAATAAGGGTTGGCTGATGTATGGAAGATCGGATAGGATTTTTGGACCAGAGATGCATAGGCCCCAATGGGTACTAGAGAATGGTTTGGGTGGATAAATGCCACCCTTACTATCAACATCAGGAACAAGTAGAAGTGGATCAAAGGCGAAGGAGAAATAGGGCTGGGGCGAGACAAGGGCCTCCATAGGTGAGACCGAACTGCTTTGCGAAAGGAAAATGGGATGGGAGTTAGGAATTCAATAGTAGTGGGAGATGACACTCCACAAAATCGAAAGGGCGGTTCAGGGAAAAGGAAGGAACGAAAAGAGACATGACCAAGAATTGGTGCCAAATGAATCTGATTAAAGCCCCAATATCCAAGGAAACCAAGGGCTCTGCATCAAGTTTCTGAGGCATGGTGAATAAAGGTAAGTCAATATCATCTTCTATACCTAGCCTAAGTGTTAATAGTGAAGTAGTTAAGAATATTCGTGGTACTCTGCAAAAGTTGGTATGTTTGTCAAATGGGGGGGAGAAGGGCAAAAAAGTTGGAGATCAATGGAAAAATGGTGTAGGACAACCTGGGGGGAAGAGACATCGAAAAAATCCTTGGAGAATAATTGGTTTCTGATTAAGCTCCTAAACCAAGAGAGGAGGAATAATGCTCTAGAACTAGGGCCCTATTTTTTGGATGGTGTTCAAGTACATCCTGTAGAATGGAGCTCAAATTTTGACCCAAGGAAGGACTGGGCTGGGGAAAGTGTAGTGTGGGTAAGGCTCTGCAACCTACCCTCAGAGTATTGGTCAGAGGAAACCCTAGAGGAAATAGGTAGAATTTTAGGCAATCTCCAAAACGTAGACAACATCCAAGAGGACAAGAGAAAAGGTACTTACTTTTGGATTTGTGTAGCAAAAGCCCAGGGGTTAGAGGTGCCTAAGGAGATAGAACTCATATCCAAGGAAGGTTCATGGAGGCAGGAAGTGAGTAGGAGGATATCCTATAATTATGCCCTATATGAAAATCATTGAAGCACTATAGGAAATAATGTATAGAGAAGAGAGAGGTTAACAATCCTAGCATAACAAAACAAGATAAGGTGTGGGGAAAAATAAATAATAATAATAAATTAGAGATGGGAAAATCAGTTGAGTTCTCTAAAAAAGAAATGGTGGAATCAATGAAAGTAGGGCCGAAGGAGATTGAGCTAGGTGGGAAGATAACCCTGGACACCCGACAAGAGGAAAATCAAACAACTTGGTGGCTAGTTCAAGGTGATACTGTAACCTTTCCGGAAGCCAAAATGCTGTGGGAAGATGGTTTCCCCCATCTCACAGACATTAGGTTAGAGAATCAATTAGTAGTAATAAAAGAGAAAGAGGAAAACCAGAAGGTGGTACCCAGAGAGATATCAGATATGAAGTCACCAAACAACCACAAGAACCCTGAGGAAGGCCAGGAGGAAAGTCAGGAGGTGAGAAGTATGGATTTAGAGTCAGAGTATGGTGAAAGCTTTGAAGAATATCAGGAGGGAATATTGGCTGAAAGAGGAATCGAACAAATACCCTCGGTAAGAAAACCACCAAGGATCAAATCAAACAACCAAAGAGGTCGCAAGCCCAATAAGGAAAAACTAAAAATGAAAGGAGCAACAAAAGGTAAAAATAAACTAGGCCAAACAATCCTTAGAAATGGGAAGGGAATCCCCCTTCTTGGGGAACCATGAAAATAATAAGTTGGAATACTAGGGCCTTAAACATCCCTAGTAAATGGTGCCACTTTAGGCGTCAGATAAACAATAATAAGCCAGATATTTTATTAATTCAAGAGAGAAAATGGAGTAAGGAGGAACATGAAAGGAGGCTAAAGTGGTGGGAAGGTTGGGAAGGATGCTGTAAAGAATCAATAGGGGCATCTGGGGGGCTAGGAATATTTTGGAACCCAGCTTCAGTATTTTGTAAACCCATGGAGAATAAGAAGAATTGGACAATAGTCTCAGTGTGACTATATCAGGATAATTCATAACTCAATATGATCAATGTATATGGCCCTATAGCCCCAACAGATAAAAGACACCTCTGGGCATAAATCTCCACCTTCCTGAGTCAAACAAAAGAAGTAAAAACTATAATTGGAGGAGACTTCAATGCCACTCTAAATAGTTCAGAGAAGCAAGGTGGATTACAAAACTTGATAAGATTTCAAATATATTTCCAAGAATTTGTAGACCAAAATATGTTAAGAGAGATAAATACTAGGAATGGAATATATACCTAGACCAACAGAAGGTCGGGCCACTCTAGAATAGCAAAAAAAATGGACAAATTCTTGGTAACTAGGGAATGGAATCAAGGAACGAACTTGTTGGAGGATTCAATTCTTCCCTGGAGTGGTTTAGATCACTTCCCAATACAACTTGAACTCCAGCTAGATTTTTTTAAAGGGGGGTCTCCCTTCAGATTCAAAAAAATGTGGATGAGGGATCCAAGCCTTTTCGAACAGATATCAATTTGGTGGAAGGAAGTCTGGATCGGTAACCACTCACACCTTTACTCCTTCCAAAAGAAACTCGCTCATATAAAAAAAAGATTGTGAGTATGGAATAAAGAACATTTCAAAAATATTTTTGAAGAAAGTGATAAGATAGAAAATGAGCTCAAAATATTAAATGAGAAAATAATCAAGAGTGGTATGGGTCAAGAGGATTATCTAAGGGAGAAATTTCTATTAGAGGTTCAATATAAGTCCTTAGAAAGATTGGAATGTCATCGGAAGTAGAAATCTAGGGAACAATGGCTCCAAGAAGGAGATAGGAACACTGGGTTCTTCCATAACTCAACATTGATCAAAAGAAATTCGAACAAAATAACAAAGCTGATGAGAGATGATGGATCCCTTGCTAGAACTACTTAGGAAATAAATCAGGAAGCAGTCAAGTACTTTGAGTCACTATTTAAAAAAGAAGACCAAGAGGACGTGGGCTCAAGGGAGGAGTTCATCAGAAGAATACCGAAGCTGATCTTAGAGAATGAGAATACTGAACTTACTAAACCCATAAGTATGGAGGAAGTCAAAAAGGAAACACTCCAATTAGGATCAGACAAATCCTCAAGCCCGGATGGCTTCCTGGCCTCCTTCTTCCAGATATATTGGGAAATAATCAAGGAAGACCTAGTCAAAGGTGCAAAAGAGTCAAGGAAGAAAAAAGAAATGCTAGGAGCAATCAACCATACCTTCATAACACTTATTCCAAAAAATAAAGAAGCAAATTGCATGGGGGAATACATGCCAATTTCTCTCTGTAATACAATATACAAAATAATCATGAAGACCATCGCCAATAGGATCAAAATGGTAATAAGTAAAATCATCTCAGAAGAGAAAAGTGGTTTTATCCCAGGTAGGTCAATTGTGGAAGGGATAATAGTGAAACATGAAACGATCCACTCTACAAGGAAGTTAAGAATACCTAGCATGATCCTAAAGGTTTATATTTTGAAGGCATATGACCAAATAGATAGGAAATTCTTTCTAGAGGTTCTTTTAGGTTTTAGTTTTAATAAGGAAAAAGTGGATTAGATTAAAAGTTGTATAAGTGGCCCAAGATTCTCAATCCTAATAAATGGTGTCACCCAGGGGTTAATTGATTCCTCTAGGGGGATAAGGAAAGGTGATTCATTGTACCCATTCCTTTTCATCATAATGGCAGAGGCCTTGGCTAGAAAAATAGGTCAACTCAGAGAGGAAGGCTCATGGAAAGGAATCAAGGCAACACTTGGGGTAGGGGCAAGTTCCCATCAATAATTCATGGATGATACCATCCTCTTTGGATTAGCCACAGGAGTAGAGGCAAGGAAAATCAAAGAAGTTTTGAATAATTACAGTAAATCTTTCAGCCAGGCCATCAAATCGAGAAAATCAAAAGTTTTCTTTCTCAATACCCAACCTAGCCTTCAATGCGTTCTCACAAGAATATTGGGTATCAAATTGACTAGTCTTCCAGGGAGATATCTAGGGATGCCATTGTTCGCTGAAGCAAATTGCATCACCTATTGGGAAAAATTAGTAGGTAATTGCAAGAAGAAAATGGAACTCTGGAAAGGAAAATGGCTATCATAAGCAGGTAGGCTCATCCTGGTTAAAACCATTATGGCAGCGATCCCTATCTATTCAATGTCGCGCCTAAAAACCCTCAAGGGCATTATGGATCAGCTCAATCAAATTATGAGAAATTTCTTTTGGAATTGACCAGAGGACTTAAATAAAGTTCCCCTACTAGCATGGGATAAGGTATGTAAACCTCAGGTCTCGGGTGGAGTAGGAATAAGGCAGATAAAGGAAATGAACCAGGCTATGGGTGCCAGAGTGGTTTGGCAAATGTACACGAGCAATCATAAATGGGTCAAAATCCTTAGAAGAAAATATATTGACTCCAATGAGCCAATAAACATAGTCAGGGTACTCAAACCACCAAAAGGATCAACAATTTGGAACTTCATTTGTGAATGCAAATATATCATATACAAGCATGTGCCGTGGGAAATCCATAATGGCAGAAAAGCATCATTCTGGGAAGATTCATGGGATGGTCACGCCAAGTTAAACAATATGCTGGGACTGGAGGCCATCAAGGAAGAAACTAATAGGGTATGGGGACACAAGATAAATGACTATGGAATTATTTTATGGGAAAATGGAATCAAGAGGTGGAGGTGGAAAAACATAGACACACTTAATGCTCCTGCAATGCAAAAATAGGCTCTGAAAAGGATATTGGAAGCTAGAACCTTCCCCGTCGGTGAAGGGGAAGATGTCCTAAGATGGAGTGCCTCAGCACATGGGTAAATGCACAAAGTTGGGTCCACGAAATGTGGAAGTTTTTTCCTTAGCCGAAAAAATGAAATCGACTAAGCAAAAACGAGATTCCAATTTTTAAGAATGAGATCTTGATTGAAACGAAACAAAAAAATTGCATTTCAAAACCCTAGAAATTGAAATAAATTGAAAATTTGCATTTATAAACCCTAATTAAGCTTTTTGAAATCTCAAATTCAAATCAAAGCAAAAAAGAAAAAGAATTTCAAAACTCTAGTTTGAATTGAAACTAAAAAATTGTATTAAAAACCCTAATTGCTTAGAAATTGAAACCCTGAATTGAATTGAAACAATAAAAATTGCTAAAACCCTAAATTGAAATCGAACAAATCATTTTGATTTTGAAAACCCTAATATTCAAGCTCAAGAAATTTCTTTTGCATTGCTTAAATGTTTTAAATTTTATTTGCATTGTATGGATAAAATGATATGTTAAATTTTAGTTTCAATGTTAAATTATAATTAGATTAGAAAAAAATTCCATTTTTTGTGAAATGAGTACATTATTGCTATATGAATTTTCTTTTAGAACTATCTTTTATATGAATTTTGATAATTAATTTTAGGTCAAATAATCAGTCTATTCTAAATCTAGCTTCATCTAGGGATCTAGGGATCTAGGGTTCTTGAATTGAAGTTGAACTACTTAAGAAGAAATGTGGTATTTTGATGAAATGTAAATTAAATTAGGGATGGTAAATAAATCAACTCTCTTTTAAAAAAATGTAGATGTCTATTCTATTAGAGAAAAAATGAGGATTTTGAACAATTAATTATTAGAAATTAAGATTTAAGTTATAATCTATTTTGAAGAAAAATATATTTTTTAAATACATTTTTGAGAAAAATAATGGTAAGAAATATATAAATTAATTTAAAGAATAGAGTTTATGACATATACATAATATTTATTTTTTGTGAAATTAAATGAGAGGGTTACTTGACACATAAAGATTAGTTCTATTAAAAATGAAGATTTAAGTTATTAAGTAGTGGCATTTAAAAACACCTAGGGGCACTAAGTTTTGGATCTCAATTGTCATGTTCTCATAGGTTAGCCCTCATGATAAGATCAAGTTCATGATTATGGAAATGATTGAGGAGAATAGTATTCAAACCTAGAAATGGTGATGCATAATTAGATTAAATTTAGGTCCTCCTATTGAAGTGTTCCTATCATATAATACTTTCAAAAATTTAAATGATTTGCGAATAATGATCAAGTGTAATTAAATGATAAAATAAAGACAATTGAATGCCTTCAAATACTAAGCAAGTTTAGTTGGCTCATAATGTATTATTAAATGTGTAAGGGATGGAAAATTTTGAATTTAAATTTTTAAATTTTAATGATTAAATCCATGGTTTAGGATTTACCATATATATGTACTTAGAGTATTGGTCTATGATTTAAAATTTTGCACTAGTTACCTAGACACTAAATAATCTAAATATATTTTTTTTCTAAGTTCATTTAGGTTTTTTCAATTACAAACAATCTAAAATAAAATAATTTCAATTCAACATTAACTAATTTTATATTATACATGTTTTATATCATAAAATTCTTTTAAGTGAGTTAAATATTAATGAAAAAAATATTAAATAAAATAATCTTAAATTCAATTAAAAAACATCTAGTTAAAATATACATCAAACTCAATCTTAATCACACATCATTATGTGTTTCTATTATGGAAACAATCAATCTATTCATAAAATAAAAAAATATTCATAAACTAGGCACTAACTTGCAAGTCCATTATTCCAAGGGCCACCCAAACTTCACCCTAAGTTCATTAAACCCTAAGCCCTGAACTCTAAAATCTAAACCCTCAACACTAAAGAAACTATTTTTTCTTAGGACCTTCTAATAAAATTTGGTTGCCTAGGCAACTCCACCACATTTGATTCCCTTAAGCCATGTCATTTTGTCGTAGAACCTTACTACAAAGATCCCCTTAAGCCAAATTTGATTCCCTTAAGCCATGTCATTTTGTAGTAGAACCTTACTACAAAGATCCCCTTAAGCCATCCTATTATCGTAAACCCTAAACTCAAAACTCTAAACCCTAAACAGGCTAAAGACATCATTTTTTCACCAAATTTTATTCACTTGAGCCATGTCATTTTGTCCTAGGACCTCACTAGACATAGATCTCCTTAAGCAATCCTATCACCCTAAATCATAAATCAATGTCTTAAGGGGTCCTACTATGACATTTATTAATGGGATGAAATAAGTTTTTAAAATTTGGTGAAGTTGCCCAAGGCAACCAAATTTAACAATAACAAGATTGTGCAAGATTATAATATGAATGATATTTGAAACAAGACCTATCTCAATCAATTGTTCCACAAGAAAATGTTCTTCACTAAAGCATTCATTTTGTCTTAGGACCTTAAAATCAAATTTGGTTGCCTTAGGCAACTCCACCAAATTTGATTCCCTTAAGCCATGTTATTTTTTCCTAGGACCTCACTAGACATAGATCCCCTTAAGCCATCCTATCACCCTAAATCGTAAATCGATGTCTTAAGGGGTCCTAATATGACATTTCTTAATGGGATCAAATAATTTCTTAAAATTTGGTGAAGTTGCCCAAGGCAACCAAATTTAACAATAACAAGATTGTGCAAGATTATAATATGAAAGATATTTCATGATCTAGGTTGGTTAGTTGAAACAAGACCTATCTCAATCAACTGTTCCACAATAAAATGTTCTTCACTAAAGCATTCATTTTGTCTTAGGACCTTAAAATCAAATTTGGTTGCCTTAGGAAACTCCACCAAATTTTATTCCCTTAAGCCATGTTATTTTGTCCTAGGACCTCACTAGACATAGATCCCATTAAGCCATCCTATCACCCTAAATCATAAATCGATGTCTGAAGGGGTCCTAATATGACATTTATTAATGGGATCAAAAAAATTCTTAAAATTTGGTGAAGTTTCCCAAGGCAACTAGATTTAACAATAACAAGATTGTGCAAGATTATAATATGAATGATATTTCATGATCTAGATTGGTCAGTTGATACAAGACCTATCTCAATCAACTATTCCACAAGAAAATATTCTTCACTAAAGCATTCATTTTTTCTTAGAAACTTAAAATAAAATTTGGTTGCCTTAGGAAACTCCACCAAATTTGATTCCCTTAAGCCATGTTATTTTGTCCTAGGATCTCACTAGACATAGATCCCCTTAAGCCATCCTATCACCCTAAATCGTAAATCGATGTCTTAAGGGGTCCTAATATGAAATTTATTAATAGGGTCAAAAATTTCTTAAATTTTGGTGAAGTTGCCCAAGGCAACCAAATTTAACAATAACAAGATTGTGCAAGATTATAATATGAATGAGATTTCATGATCTAGGTTGGTCAGTTGAAACAAGACCTATCTCAATCCACTATTCCACAAGAAAATGTTCTTCACTAAAGCATTCATTTTGCCTTAGGATCTTAATCAACTATTCCACAAGAATCCTATAGGGTACTCCCATGAATCCTATCCTATAGGGCACTCCCATGAATCCTATCCTATAGACCTATCTCAATCAACTGTTCCACAAGAAAATGTTCTTCACTAACTTGCAAGTTCATTATATTCCAAGGGACACCAAAACTTCACCCTAAGTTTCATAAACCAAATTTAACAATAATTAGATCATGCAAGATTATAATATGAATGAGATAAATCATGATCTAGGTTGATTAATTTACGGTTTAGGGTGGTAGGATGGATTAAGGGGATCTATGTTAAACTCTAAACGGTAAACCCTATAACATTCATAAATTGTCTTATATTAATAGTTAATTGTATTTTCATTCAAGTAACATGCCTTAGACATAAATGAGGCCTAAAAGTTTATTTTATCACATGTATTCAATTAGGCCATTTATATTGAATGGTTTAAGGGTATAAATCCTAAACATGTATCTTACATTTTTAAATTACAAATCTAATTCAGGTTCACTCATATCTTCTAGATATCACATGGATTGATTCAATAATATTCACAATCAACCTCCATGCCCTCCATCTCCACCACCTTCACCTCCACCTCCACCCACTCCACCTCATAACCCCCCACCTCCACCACCTGAAATCGATGGTGCTCGTTTGCAAGCATGAATCGATTCCAATGTTAGAACCATCCAAGATCAAATCAACATTATTCAAAATGAAGAATTTGTCACACCACCTATGAGGATGATTGCATCTAGGATGCAAACCATTGTGGATGTTGTCAAGGCTATGGATGGGATCTTAGATGAGAATCAACAATGGCTAGAGGAGAGGAGAACTTCTGATTCTGGAAAGGAAAACACAAATAAATGAAGAGATGTAGTAGAGAGCCACAATAGTTAAGACAATGATCTTAAATAGTTATGAATTTATGAATTTGGTGAATGATGGATATTTTGTGTGATGAACTTGGTGAACGATGGATATTTTGTGTGACGTGAATTTATGATTTTGGTTCTAGATGGATATTTTTAGATGGATGGTTCTAGATGGATATATATATGCGTTAGACATAAAATGAGCTTTTTGTGAATGTTTCAAGTTTATTATTTACTATGTACACATGCATTAAAATTGCACATATAGTTATTAAATTTTGAAATTTGTATGTATGTACATAGTTTACTTTAATGATGTATGCATGCAAATTATGCATGGTATTTTTGTTTTAAATGTATGTAAATGTTAAATGCATGGTATTTTTTAATTTTAAATGTATATACATAGTTTAATTGATCAAGTTAAATCAATGCATATGTGTGTTTCAATTTTATATGATCTTAATATATGTATGCATGTATCATATTTAAAAAAATTTGCATGTGTGTTTCAAATTTAACTATTTCTTGTAATTTTTTAAGTTTGTATGCTAATTTAGTATAATTTAATGCAGGTGCACACTTATATCTCATATCATGGATGATTTTAATATTGATGATATCATCAATCCACCACCTCAGCCACCTCCACCTCCACCTCCACCTCCATCTCCACCTGCCCCTCCATAACTTGTTGCATCTGATGAGGCTCGCTTACTAGCACACATAAATGATTAGGTTGCATCAATACAAAATAAAATCAATGATATGAAGAGTCAAGGATTGATTCCACCCCATGTTAGATGTTTTGCATCTGCAAT
Source organism: Sequoiadendron giganteum (assembly GCA_007115665.2). Lineage (NCBI taxonomy): Eukaryota > Viridiplantae > Streptophyta > Pinopsida > Cupressales > Cupressaceae > Sequoiadendron > Sequoiadendron giganteum. Next base: position 113,504,473 of record CM021108.1, read on the forward strand.
GCAAAACATTGTGGATGCCATCAAGACCATTGATTCTGATCTAGATAGGCATAGATGAGACAAAGAACAAATGAGACAATTTTATGCTGATGGTCTCTCTTATAAAGAAATATTAGACCTTAAAATAATGAAAGCCCACCTAGCCCCCTACTTTCTCGACTCCATTACTCGACAACCCATTCCTGCGAAAAAATCTAGAATATCCATGAGGTGGTGCATACATCCACAGATGAGTGCACATTTTTGGGATTGATGGTATATGGTTTTTGATAGTCCCCCACATGCTAATTGGGAGTGCCCATTGTATTTTTTGAGGAAATAATATGTAGAGTTTGTTATGGGGCACAAGCCCAATTATTTTGATTTTACATCATTTCATGGTGTTGGTGGCGACATGCCACAACAGAGGTTAAGGGAAAGGGTTGATCCCCAATGCCCTGTGCATGAACAACCCCTTATTGTTGCTCCTGGTCCTCCCATTCCTGCACCTATGCATCATCGATCTATGGTCTTGACATTAGGTTGCCTTAGTACACTCGCAGGAGACCTTGATCAACATGCTTCTGCGATAGTAGGTGGGGAGCATAGAGATGATGATGATGGAGGATTGTTCTATGGAGCTAGTTC